>PVIU01000145.1:0-308195 GCA_004026605.1 Ondatra zibethicus
TTTCCTGACTCAGATGTAAATGGAGGAATGTGATCTATGGTGAGCTCAACACAGATCATAACCCCTACGTACAGTTTTCTGATATTCTCAGACAAACTCAATTACATGGAAGACCCTGTCTCTCTAAGCTTTCAAGAACAGATTGGAGGAGGCCCACCCACATTGTGTGGGCAATCTGCTCTACTCAGCCTGTTGACTTGGATGAAGACCTCACCTAAACTCACCCTCACGGGATACCCTTAAAATGATGGTTAACCAAATGTCTTGGCAACTCCTGCCCCAGTGTAGTTGACAGGTCAAGATGGCCACCATATACTCCTGTGTTCTCTTCCCAGCACCCACAGGGTGGCTTACAACCATCTGTAACTCAATTATCAAGGAAGATGAAATGATCTCCTAGTCTCCTTGGCACCAGGCACACATGTAGTACACACACATATGTGTGGACAAACTCTCATACGCATAAAAGAAAACCTTTAATGAGAATGAACTCTGTGCAGACACACGGATAATGAGACCTGCAGAGCAGATAAATAGCTCAATAAAGTCCCTCTTCCGTGACGGATACAATTGATGACATGGAATTGGTGTTGGTAGGTACTGTTGCCATCATACACACACACTTATGAGTGCACTCACACACACACACACACACACACACACACACACACACACACACACAATCTTCTCGTGACAGAAGGGGTTGGGAGCCTCGCATTGTAAATAAGTGCCTCTGATTTGATTTGATTTGCAGAGAGGGATGAGCAAAAATTTCCACATGCTTGGCTTTATTGATTTATTTTTTATTTATTAGTCTGTTGGCTCCTGTTGTATAGGATGTGGTCTGCCCTTTTCTGAGGGTGACTTATTGCCTTTTAAAGGTGTGCAGAGAGGCAGATATCTCTGTAGGACACACCAACCTAACCCTCAGAGGGTCCCATGCGTACAGAGACAAGGGCCCCCTATGCTGATGATTGCTCTGACATTTGATTTAAGGACATGTATAGTAAAGACACCCAAAGGTGTGATTATGTAGCAGGGAGATTGGAGTGGTTTTATTCCAATAGAAGGAGAGGAGGAACTTTTAGGCCAAGTTGAGGCTTAGGTACAAACTAATTAAAAAGCGACCACGGGAAGAGAGGATGGAATCCTAATCAATGTGGCTATGAATTCATCTTTTTTAATTGTGTCCCAGTGTGACTGGTTCTCTAGAACACAGTCGGGCCTCACAGTTTAAACATCAGGAAATTCTATCAAATACTCACATGCATTTTATGGATGAAGAAAGTCATTTTTAATAGCATTTTTAAAAGATTGAATTAAACAGTAGCTCCAACTCCAAGATTCAATAGCCTCAGGTTATCATAAGAAAGATGATAAAATATTCATTTCTTTGTAATTAGTCTGAGTGAGAGGTAAAATGAGTTGGGAAAAAAAAAAGGCCAGTAGCTTTGAAGCAGTAGTTTGAAAAAGATGATCTGTACAAAAGAGAGGAAACGGTGCTGTTTGATGAGGATCACAAGGGCACACAGCACACCGCAGTTACTCCGAGTGCCAGCCTTCTGTCTGCCAGCAAGCACACGTCACCAATCAGTGCCCACTCGGCTCAGCCACATATTGGACTGCCCACCCCCCCAAAACGCTTTGCTCTGGTTTTCATGGGATGTGTTACTACTGCCTCTTATGCTCTGCTTACTTTATTCTCACAGTTTATTTTACTTTTATGCAGTTCCAAGGAAGCGAGCCTTTGAAACCCAACCTATAGCATACTCCCTGATGATTATGGAACATTAGAGGATATGACTCAAATGATGCCCTCTGAACTTGTAGTGTCTAGGAGTTCTCGTACTCCTTAAAGTAGGTCCTTGAACTCCAACTTGACAGTCAAAGGAGTCAGATAAGCCTTTCCACTTGAAGTGAGATGGGGAGTTCAGAGGACAGTCAAGATTAAGGACTAATTAGATCTAATGGTTTTCTGTTCCCACTGTTCTAAGGTTTATTTGAAATAACTCTCCATAATACTAAACAGACCCACATGCAAATGTAAAACTTTAAAATCATTGTTATTTTATTATTTAAATTCCTTTAAATTTTATTATTTGACATTGGTGACTAAACCCAGGGCTTCCACATACTAAGCATGCACCTTACCACTGGGCTATAAGCCAAACCACATGAAATTTGACACTAATTAGTTATCGTGTGTGTGTTCACACCATAGCATACATTCTGAGATCAGAGGACAACTTGCAGGAGCTGGTTTTCTTCTTCCACCATGAAGGTTCTGATGCTAAATCTCAAGACCCCAGGCTCAGCAGCGAGTGCTGTTACCGATTGAGTCTCCTTGTCAGCTTCAAATGCAGCTTTCAAAGAATCCTCTCAGCACTCTATCTCTGAAGGGCAATGGGGAATGTGTATGAAGATACCCAACTGCGCTCACAAGATTGAACTCACTTTCCAATCTCAGAAATTGACTCTAAGAAAATACACAGAAATGTGGACAAAGACCTGCAAACCATCATGCTTATCACAGTAGGGTTTGTGATGAACTTGGAGAAAATCTTTAGACCACTGGTTCTCAATCTTCCCAATGATGCAACCCTTTAATACAGTTCCTCATGTTGCGGTGACCCCAACCATAAAATTATTTCATTGCTACTTCAGAACTGTAATTTTGCTATTATTATGAATTACAATGTAAATACCAGTGTTTTCTGATGGTCTTAGGCAACCCCTGTGAAAGGGTTGTTTGACCCCCCAAATTGATTGTGACCCATAGGTTGAGAACTTCTGCTTTAGATGTTTAAAGGGAAAAACAATAAGTAACCAAATTAATTTAATCTGCATAAACCACCAATAGTATATTTTATAGGGGTATTTAATGGTATAGGAAACTTTCTAATATTGAATGTCAAATTAAGATGAATAGGAATAATTCATATTATCTAAATTAAGGAATTAAAAATAATGGAAATTCAAATCTGGGTGAATGGTAGAATTATAAATTATGTTAAACTTTTCTTTTTAGTTTGTTGTTTTCTAATAAAGTGATCTATTTTGCTAATTGGACAAATTAATCATTGCATGCCTACTATGTGCTGAGGACTACATTACACATATGTTAAATGATGTGTATATCTAGAAAGCATACAACAAATGAAACCCTGCACTTAATCTGTAGCAGCCAGGAGACACCAGGAATCCCTATTGCACTAACTCTGCATATGTTCTATTTCCTTTTTTACGATGTAATTTCTTACAGATTAAGGACTCCATTTAACCTGTTTCCTGAGTATATCTGTTGGAGGCTGTTTTAGGTGTGGAACCTGTGCACTATTTTTAAAGTCCTCAGCACTCTCCAAGACTCTGGAGAGTGCTTTTAAAAGTTTGCATCGAATTGGATTCTCAAGCCTCAGAGAACGCACTTGATATTAATCAAGTGAGGTCAACCCCAGGTCTGCATCTTAGCCCCTGACACAGTGAGCACCCACACCAATAAGCATGTTCTCTCTTAAAGTGGAGCTCACCTGATCCCTAGAGCAGAAGCAAATGAAATACTGTCCATAAAATGACACACTGCAATATCAAGTGTGCAGTTTCCTTTAATGAATATTTAATTTTCATTCCTTATCTGTTGGTTAGACCATGTGTAACTGCTGGCATTCAACCACATCTTATCTGCAAAATGGAAGTTTTCTATGATTCACCGTGCTTTGTTATATGTCCTGGGTAGATTACAAGAAAAAGTATAGCTTTGAATTGCAGCAGAAAGGAAAGAGTTAATGTCATCATGACAAAATAATTCAATGAAATTTTGAGAACTCGAGATAATTTAATTGTATTGTATAGGTGTTTTACCTATATGTATGGATGTGCACGATGTGTGTGAAGTACCTTTGGAGACCAGAAGAGGGCACTGGATCTCCTGGAACTGGAGTTCCAGGTTGTGAGGCCCCATGTGGGTGCTAGGAATTGAACCCGGGTCTTTTGGAAGAGCAGCTGGTATTCTAACTGCTGAGCCATCTCTTCAGCTCTGCAGCTATTTAATTTTAACCCAGAGTCTCATGTCTGCCATGTCTTAAAAGCAGAAGAGTACAATAAAACTGAAGCAACCTTGTCCACAATCAGCGCTAGGTGAACTCTGATTAACTAAAACCAGAAAGTCAGGAGTTCCAGAAGCCAGGCCCGTTTATCTGCATAAAACTTTTACAAGTCATATTAAAATGCAATAAGCAATATTCATTTAATTTTAAATAGCTTTCTCTACTCAAATATGCAGTCCAAGAGAGAAGGGATTTTCGTCTATTTTGTGCAATGTTATACTCTCAGTCCAGTCTGGCTACCACACAGCAGATAAATAATCCTTAAAAATACTACAAGCAAAGTCAGTTAACAAAATGGACAAGGGACAAATGTTTGCCACAAACAACAACAATGTCTAATGAAAAAGAGCTATGAAAAATATAAAGGGTGGGGACATGGAACTCAATAGGAAAACTGCAGAGTCCAAATAGACCATAGAGTGTGTGAAAATATTCTCAAAGTAATACATAAAAGCATCTCTTGAGACTGTCAGGAACCAAAAAGAGTGACAGCCTCTACTGTTGATTAAGGATGTCTTCACGGAGGAACTGTGTTACTCCATACAGGGTTGGTGAGAAGGTGAATTGCTTCAAGTAATGGTAGTGGGGAGGGCAGACAGAAGGGGATTTGAACCCAGGGCCTCATGCATGGTAGGCAAGGGCTCTATTACTAACCAGTACAATTAGGATATCTCCTGATGCCACCTGTGTGTGTGTGTGTGTGTGTGTATGTGTGTGTTTCACTGACATGCTTCTTCTAGGTATCTGTGCCCATACAAAGGAAAGCCCAGGACCTATACATACATACAAGTATTGTTTATTACAGCATTACTTCAGAGGGACTGAATAAAATAAATAGAAACAGTGGGATTGCTCATCAGCAAGCCAATGGCTGAATAAATTACAGCATTTTGCAGAATAGAATGTTATCCAGGCACTTGAGAGTTATTATTAAGAAAAATCAAGATTTAAAAATATGTGCATGTTCCAATTTCTGCAAAGTAATGACCAAACCTCTCTATGGATGTATTTATATTCATATATACAGTATGAGTGCTTGTATATTATATGTAGCCACTCATTTAGGAGCACATGAGCATAAAGAACAATATCATAGTCTATGCTGTCGGCTGTTAATATGAGGAACTCGCTGCCTGTAAGGAGATAATGTAGATTGAGAGGTCAATACATAGACAGGGAAAGCTAAGCCAAAATGAAACACTGTATTTTTAAATCAGAACTCATGGTATGATTGCACGTACTGAATTTATGGAACATTATATGTGCTTTTTATGTATAAATATTTTAGAAGAAAAAAAATAATAAGCAGAGGAGGGGAAGTGAGTCTCAGCGGGCCATGATCATTTCAGTGTTGCCAACATGTCTTGGCATGGCCATAAACACTCTGATATGACATTACAAATGGAAAAAACAGTAAGGCAGGAACACCAAGATCATCCTGCAGGCGGAGGGAAACGGATGCACTTCCACCATTCAATAACTCAAAATGAGCTAAGTAAACCCGAGGAACCTGCTTCTGGAGACCACAAAAAAGTCAACAGGGAATTACTAGTAGGAAAAAAAAATGAAAGAGAAAATAATAAAACCACCAGTGGAGAGCTCGTTTGCCAGAAGCCAGATTCAAGCTTTTCCTTCAACTTCAGGATGGAGGGAAGCACAAAACTCGGGCTGCATCTTCCACACAGCCCTTCTGGAGGTTTGTCCAGGGCTATGGAGTCCACAGGGTGGTGGACATGGTACAGCATCTGTTGGTTTGCTTCTTGTTTGTCTATAGCTTGGATCTCACCATGAGTCAGGGCTGGCCTCAAACTCTCATACCTACCTCAGCATCTAGTGCATGTATGTGCCACCACGCCCAGCTTCAACCTTAAATCATTCATACAATCCCAAAGTTTTGCAATTAGTCAGCCACGGGGGGGGCTCATCTAGTAAATTCATATTTTTGAGGTTGGTTTTTACAGTTTTGATTGGGTTTCACAACATAAAGCAGACATTTACCATCTTAGTCTTAGTTTTGAGGCAGGGTTTTGCTATGCAGCTCCTGCTAGCCTAGAACTCATTATGTAGAGCAGGTTGTCCTCAAGCTCCCTGAGATCTGCCTGCCTGGGTGAAGGTGCACAGGACTTCTTTGTGCTGTTTTTACTGCTCCCAGGAAGCTCATGCTTATTGAAATGTTTAGAGATTTTTTTAAACGGGGTTTCTGCGTTCTTTGCTGGTGCCGTCACAGTCTGTGCAGGAAGAACCATGCTGGATGCTTTCCATCACCTCCGCTCCGAGACGATGCACCTCCTCTCTTTACCACGCCGTGGATCTCTGTGAGCCTCGTGAAACTTTTATATTAAAAAGCGATGGCATTATGAGAAGTGGTTTTGAAAATTATTGCCTCTCCCCCTTTATTTTAATGAGGAGGAGACCCGTACTCTAGTCCCCAAGGTCATTAAACTAATAAGCAGCAAGGCAAGGACTAAATTTTGATCTGATGGCCCCTGCCTCCTAGAAGAAGATGGAATGAAGAGATATTTGTGAGAAAACAGATGAATCCTTGCTCTTCAAGACATTCAGCAAACGTGTTGTGGGTATCTGTTGAGTGCCAGGGACCAAGACAGGCGGGAGAGAAGGGAATGGGGAGGCAATGTGGAGACAACAGGACAAGGTCCTTGGTGCCATTAGAATACTGCATGAAAGGCTGGAGTGTTTATCTAATAATCAGACTAATGAATAACTATATCAAACAGAGGAGAGAGAGAAAGAGACCCAGCACAGTGAGGAGGCACAATAGAAAATCACCTAAAGGTGGTCAGGACAAGAGCCTGTAGGGTAGGTGAGAGTTAACTGGACACATGTGCGGTAGCTATTGAAAAATTAGTCCTATGAAACCCATAATAACTAGCCTGTTGTAATTTATATGGTATGGATTATAAGTTAAGGTTCTTTAGGGAGGCTTTATTTAAAAAAAAAAAAGAATTTGAGACGAGCATGTCTGGGAGTAGCAAATACACTCCATTTCTGCTGTCCAGCTCCTATCTTTCCACCAGAGCAGGCAGCCCTGATCAACTCTCTCCTGAAAGTTTTGATGTAGCCTCACCGTGGAAGTTCCGGGAAGCCCTTGCCAATCAATCTGGCACCGAAAATGCAGTGCATGGACCATTTCGGGTGCAGTGAAAGCAAATGCGGTGCATGGACCATTTAGGGTGCAGTGAAAGCAAGTGCAGTGCATGGACCATTTGGCCTCTGGCCCCTGCTGTAACAGCCTGGGAGTTCCATAACACAACTCATGGGCCAGTGTTTGAGCTATTCCCCTCTGTTCCCAAAACAGATGGGAACACATATTGTTTGTCACCCTTCTGAAAGTGGCACAAAGGATCTCTGAGTGATGAGTTCTCCTGGTGTTCCATAACCCCCAACATAAAGGCAGGAGAGGAAGCCCAGAAATCACACCCTTGGGCAGTACCAGAGTTTGTGAACGTTCTGAGGATTATGCAGGCATTTTGCTGATGCTTTCAGAACTGAAAATAAGAATACAACCAGAGAGGCATTATGTTTCAGTCCAGAAGGGCTGATATTAAAACCCTTCAGAAACGTTGAATCTGCAAAACTTAAAATTTGTGAGCGCCCCTGTCCTTCCAGGTCACAGAGCTCTGGTGATAGTCACCAAACAGTAACAAAGGGATCAGGCCACAAACACTGGTTGGTTTGGAATCCGGGCACTTTCTTGAATTTCTCCATTTTGTATTTTAAAAATCCAATATTAATGTCATTTTATCATCTTTCTCCTAACATCTACTTCCTATAAGAATACCAGCTGTAGAACCGAAGTTGTGCCAGCCATGATTCTTGAGTAATTGGCAAAGGATTGATGCATCCCAAAAGGACTTTTCTTTTTGAAAAACTTTCCGTTTCAGCACATGATAATAGTTTTAACATTGAAAAATATCATTGCAAAAGATGTACTGAATATCTAATGTCTGTTTTGAACCACCCTATCATCACTCAGAACATTCTCCACTATCAGCACCAGCCTCCTAAGATGGACCATGGACCAAGGACCATGGACCGTGACCGATCACGCCCCACTTTGTCAAGAATCATCAAGTTCTTTGTTTTATAGTTTTGTGAGGGATAGAGATTATGCTAATAGCAATGATTGCCTTTAGTATTTTGATTATGTGTCTTATCCAGTTACACATTCTTTGATTGGAGTCTTTCACAACAGTGCCAAGTTGAGAAGGAGACTGCCGCTTCAGGAAAGGATGCTAACGCAAATTCCACTCTGAGAGTGTGTTGGAAAAATGAGCCAAAATAACACAAGTAACTCTGGATGTTGCCCAAAGTTCCTTTACTCCAAAGAAAAATGAAGTTGATGTCAACTTGTATCATTTCCCTCCTTTTCTCCTGCCACTTGCTCTCCGTTGGAGAGGCATAAGGGGCTGTGTGGCAGAAGTTAGATGGCATTGCTCATCGGAAGTGAAATAGGTAGTGGGACTGTGTACGTGTCAAGACACACAGGCAAACAGAGCCTTTCCTAAGGTCTAAACACCCAGGAAACAGTGCACATATATGTGTGCCTGTATGTGCATGTGTGTGTGTGTGTGTGTGTGTGTGTGTGCATGTGTGTGTGTATGCGTGTGTTGTGTGGCAGGTGTGCAGTGCTTGTGCATTGATGGTTCCTGCCCTACCTACTCCCAGACTTGGCAGGTGGTGATCATTTTGTCTAGGACTCCTCTACAGAATGTTCTCATTTTGGTTCGTTGCTGCTCCCCTCTGTTGACTGCTGAGCAAACCTCATGATAAAAAGCAACATGTCATTAAGTACACTCTCAGTTCCCTTGAAATGCAGATCTATACAACTCAATTCAATGAGGCCACAGGGGTAGCCCTCTAGAATTCCCCTCATGCATCTTAACCAAAATAAAACACGTCCTATATTCCCTTCAGATTCAGAGTATGCAAAGGTCCCTAGAGAGGAGAAATAACCCAACTCCCAGAAAACCATCTGCTTCCTGCCTGGAGTGCACAGCATGTCTGGGATTTGTGGTGGTGGGGGCACTGGTTGAATGAATAAAAACTAATGGTTTCAAAAAAAAATAAGATTTTAGGGCCAGGGATGGTAGCAAGGCCTGGAGTTCCAGCACTCATCAGGAAGAGTCAGAATGATATCGAGGCCAGCCTGATCTACACAGCAAGTTTCAGCCCAGCCAGGGAGTTGTGGGCTCATGGTGAGACCCTAAACAAAAGAAAGCTGTCACTTTAAACTTAGGAACAAAATAGTTTTAGTGGTTTTCTTTTGTTGTTTGTTTCTTTGTTTTGGCTGTATTATTCCTTTACCTGGCTCTGTATGTTTTTGTCTCTTCCACTTTAATCTCGAATTGTCACCTTCCCTCCGCCTCAGCTATGTGGATATAAACCCTTTCAGATGTCATCATCTCTCCGAATTACTCTAGCATTTGCTGCTGTCTGTCCTCACACTGACCTACATAGAGCTGCACCATTTTACTTCATATGAGCCCGGTTGATGGGACGTGCTGAAGAATTCAATGTAAGCTAAGTTATACCATGAACTAAATATAGCCAAAAAGATCCGTGCCTCCAATTAACTCTGTGACATCCTTATTTAACTACTAAAGCTAGCACGGCTTAGATGAAAGAACTTGAATCTTAGTGTTGGAACTGTCAATCACAACTTTACACTATCGTGGCTTACAGTTGTATTATCTATAAGAAATTAGGTAGAGTAGTATAATCCACAAAAATTTTATGAACATGAGGTGACCTAATGTGTATATTATGCTTGTTACAATGCAGATATGTTTCCTTCACAGGCTCACATACTAAGGGTGTGGTTACCAACTGAGGGTATCTTGAGAAATAATCAGCCTAATCCATGGACTGATCCCTTGATCAATTCATAATATGATGGCATTGGAGAATGTGGGTCACATGGGTTTGCCCTGGATGTATCTGGTCCTCTGCCCCTTCTCTTTTCTCCTATGCTTCCTGGCCATTGCGAAGTGAATAGCTTGCTTCTCCCATGCCCTTTCTTTGTGTGTCTGCCTTGCCATGGGCTAAAAGCAGTGGAGAAGCTGACCATGAACTAAAACCTGTGATTCCATAAGCTAAAAACCATTAGTCTGGCCTCCTTTGAAACTGTTCCTCCTGATCACATGAGGAGAAACTGGTATGCACAGTGCCTGCCATACCGTCGACAGGGGATTAGCGGTTATTGTTGTTCATGTTGTGACTGACTTTGCAGCAGTTGCTGTTACCTGCTCCTTTTGTCCTTGCTAGAAGTACCCCATTTGTCTGAGGCTGCCTGCACAGTGCCAACGGTAGGTTTCGGGCGGGCATCCCATCCAGATGGGCAGCCCATCTAGCTAACAGTACCAGCAGGGAGTTCTGCTGGGGTAATAGGATTGGCTGGATAAATCGTAGGGTTTCTTCTTCAATCTATATCCTTTCCTTTCCTTTCCTTTTTCTCCAGTGCTGGAATCAAAACCCCTTCCTCAAGCATCTCAGGCAGGCACTCTACCACGGAGCCACATTGGCAGTCCAGCTATTTTCATGGATAAATCTGTTGGGTGATGTGATACCTGGGTGTGACAGTTAAATACATTGGAGAAACAGGCAGAGATTGCTCCCTCTCTTTCTCTTTTCTCTACAGCAGGAGAAGTAGGTAGAAATGGACCTGGGCCCATGGGACCAGGCAGCATGCCTGTCTGGTTGGCTATAGTGCAGTCAGCCAGGAGGCAATGGATGTATCAGGATTTCAGTTTTAGATTCTGATGGTTCCCTTTTCAGCCCACAGCCTCAGCCATGTACCCCACCCAGCAGTATCAGGGCTCCACTCTGTGTTATGCCCCTTCCTCAGGACCTGCATGGGCAGGCCCAAGTCTATGCCTGTGATACAAGGCTGCCAAATGCCAATTGTTTAAATACAGGATACGTACTTAGAAAGTTCACAGAAGAGGGACAAGTTGTCTAAGGAGCAGTGCAATAATATCCAACCCTCTTATTCCTTTCCGTTGTGAACTGGGGATTCTATACAGATATGGAGTTTTTTTATAACTGAAGTTGAACCCCCTGTTGGGGACTTTCATCTTGGCAAAACCCCCCCAGAACTTCTGGGGAACATGGATCGTGGCTGTTTGCCTTCTCTCAAGCTTCTGTTGTGAGTCTGGCTCACGCTTTGAATGCTTTGGTCCCAGCGTGTTGTGTCATTTTCAAGGTTGTAGAGTCTGTAAGAGGTGGGGCACAGCTTGTGGACATGGGTCACTACAAGCAGGCTCGGTGAAGGTTATATCTGCCTCTGGTCCTGGTCTGTGTCTTTATTCTCTGCCCCCTTATCTACTGCCATATAGACAAGCCTCTGCCCTAGGACCCAGCAGCCATGATCCAAGTTGCCTTGCTTTCCCCACTTCAGTGGCCTGAAAGCCTTTTGAAGCCATGAGCCCTCCTCCATTACATTGTCTTCGTCTAGTGTTTTACTTGCAACAGTACATCGGTAACTCACATAACTTCTTCCCAATTACTGAGAGTCAACTTTTGGAGCCAGTTACAGTAACAGTGCATGGTGTCCACAGCCTGAGGCTCTGCTTTTGAAGTGATGGCCTATGAGAAGCCAGAGAGCTCCTGAGGCATGCTCCTGAAGGGCAGTGTTCTTCTTCGTGTGTGGCAGGAACGTCAGGGCAAGAGCTGAGGTACCTTCTGTTTGTTGTCTATGAAGATATATTCTTCTCGGTGGAGAAGGTGCTGGGCTTGTCAAAGGCAGGACCTGAACAGAAAGGCGAATGTTCTTTGCAATATCCCTGTGGTAGGTAGGGATTTGGAGCACCAGGGAGAAAACTTCCAAGAAAAGTTCTGGAAGGGCTGAAATAGGGCAGAGGGGTGCGGCTCTCTCAGTAAGGTTGTAGGAAGGAGGAGTGAAATGAGGAATGTGGAAAGGTAGCAGGCTCTTCCTGATAAGTTTTCTCCTTTCTCTCTTTGTTTATTATTCCCTTCCAGAACTTTCTGATAGGTGAGCGTTGAACATCTTCTTGCCTTTGTCCCTAGCTTGTCCTAACCATGTTGGTACCCTGTCCCCTTCTCCATCATGCAATCCACTTGTCATCTATAGAAGTCCATGGCTGAGTCCAAGTCCATGCCGACGATACCAGGCTGCTGACTAACAATTGTTTAGACACAGGATAAAGACTTAGACAGTTCATAGGGGAGGGACACGTTGCAAAGAAAGGAAGGCTAAATCTAGAAAACCAACAAGAAAAATCCCCTAACTTGTTAGTCAGCTAACCTATAGGAATCCTTCCATTCTGATAGCCCAAACTGTCCTCTGTAAATCCACATCTGACCACCCCGTGAATACTCCACAAAATCAGCTAGTGGGTCCAAAAGTCATTCTGAAACAGAATAGAAAATACCAAGGGCATCACTTGTCAATCTTTTTATGCAACATATCTATATATGCATATATGAATGTATTTCTTACCACGAGCAGTAGGCTAACCATTTGAGAATTACTAAATTCTATTAATTCCACACGGAAGTCGGCTTGGGACCATATGTTTGCCTCCCCTTGTTCCAAGGAAAGTACCTAAAGTGGCCAGATAACTGTTTTTCTTGAAGAACTCATTGCTGCCTAAGGACAAGGTGAGTTTTGAGCATCGTGGGTAGAGTGAAAAACTCACTTATGGCCTTAGATCTGTCTTCAAGTCAAGTTGGGGTAAGCAGCTGTTTCTCCCTCCCTTCGGCATGAGTAAGTGGAAGAAGCAGGCAACCTTCCTTTGACGATGGCTGGATCTGCCTGTGCAGTCTGCCGGTCTGAGCTGGCTCTGAGCTGAGAGCGCAACCTCTCCTGGTCTCAGCTTCCACCACTCCTCTCACTGGGGCCCTGTTAGAGCCTCATCAAGAGACAGTGGCCTCCTGCGATAGGTAGTAAATCTACCTGCGGGCTTGCCTGGCTATGGATTAAAGTGAGGGTGTTTCCGGATGAGAGTAGCACCTACGCCTACTTGCCTACTTGCCTGGATGGGCTCAGCGGAGTAGATTGCTTTCTCTGATGTGGGTGGGTCTCACCCAAGTGCTAGAGTAGACAATAGGAAGAAGAAGGAGGAACTGGCTCTTTATTTCTTGTTTCCTTGCTTCAGCTGGGCTGTTTCTCATCATTGCCAGGCCCCAAGGCTATGATTTACAACATTGGTTTCTCTGGTTCTCAGGCATTTGGGCTGAGACTGAATCACATGTCAGCTTTCCTGAGCCTCCAGCTTGCAGATAATAGATCACAGGACTGCTCCGCAGCCATAATCATGAGAGCCAGTTCTTTAGAACAAACCTCTTGAGATAAATAGATACAAGGGCTGGGGCTGTAGCTCGGTGGCAGAGCACTTGTCTAGCAATCTACAAGACCTTGTGTTCAGTCTCTAGCTTAAAAACAGAAGGTTAAAATGACAAGATCTAGAAAAATAGATGTTACCGACTCTGTTTGTCTGGGAACCTTGACTAATGCGAATCCCAAGAGGCCTTGTCTCTTCTAGGCTGAAGGTAAACTTGGTGGAGAAAAAAAAAAGCCTCCAAACATTTATAAATATTTGTCAAGCCCTTGCGAAGGGAGAAGGTCAGTGTGTCACAGCCATCTGCCTCGTCGCTTCAAACCTTGGTTCTGTACTTTCATCCTTACACCATTCTCTCTCCTGAAGGCCAGGCTAAGGCATATGCTTCCTCAGAAGCCACACAAAGAGCTGGGCATGGAAAGTCATTGGTTTTGGAGGCAGAGACAGGAGGGTCCCTGGAAGCTCATCAGCCAGCCAGCTTAGTGTATATGGTGACGTTCTAGGTCACGAGAGACCCTGTCTCACGCAAAAGGTGAAAGGCATCAGGTCCTACACTCAAGGTTGTCCTCTGATCTCCACACAAACATCATGCATGCATATACCAGTGTTCATGTGTACCACTACACACAGGAACTCACACAAGCACACGTACACACACATATGCACATTTTCTTTAAGAATTAAGTATAAAGAAGTCAAAAAGTCAACCTGTACTTCCTACAACTAGGTCACTTACACACTGTTTTAAATTTTACAGTGTATATTACTTCCAGAAAAGAAGACAGTGGAAAATGGGGCTCAGTTATTCAAGCCCAGCTAGGTCTATCCTCTGCCTCAAGGTTCTGCAAGGCATGAATTCCCTGGTGGACATTCAGCAAATTGATTGTGGCAGAGCAAAGGGAGCTGAGCGCAGTTCCACAGCTTCCCCTGCAGCCAGCCTTCCTCTCGCCTTTGCAGTGAAACATTCCAGCAACCATATTATTTATTTCTCTCCTTCCCACACACTCAGACTTATTAAAAGAGTGGTTTCTATATTCACAGCTTCGACTTCCTGTGTTAGTTAGGGCACAGGGGTAAACAAGCTGCTTGAGACAAGGATGTCTGTAAACAGTTACTTCTGTAATGTAGAACTTTCCTTATTCGGAGTCCAGTGGCTGGAGTTCTTCTTTGCTGGGTGGCTGTAGCCTACTCAGAAATTCAGGTGCCTTTATCCTGGATTCCTGCATGTCCTATAATGGTGTGCACAGCTAAGTAAGGACAAACAGGACTGTCTCCCATGGATGCGACCTGGATGTCTGAAAGAATGAAACTGAAAGGGAGGGGGTCAAAGAAGAGCTCACTTTTATTCATGCTGAACTGGAGCTGGCCATTATATGCCCATGTGGAAATCAAAGTAGGCCATTGAATCAGCAGCTGGGAGTTCAAAGGAGATGAGCAGCCTCCAGATATGATGTGAGGAGTCAGTGACTCGCTGAGATCAGCAGGGAACCCAGGGCACACAAAAATGCAGAAAGGCTGGGGCTAGGGCCTTTGGCTCAGTGACTAAGAGTGTTTGCTACTCAAGCATGAGGACCTGAGTTCAAATCTCCTGCATCCATGTAAATGGCCAGACTTTTTGCATATGCCTTTAACCCCATTACTGTAGGGTGGAGACAGGTAGATCTCTAGCACTTGCTAGCCAGACAGTCTATTCAGAAAGACAAGCTTTTGGTTAAGTGCGAGTCTCTGTCTTAAAGCAATAGAGAGCATCAGAAGAACACCCAATATCCCAATGTCCTGCTCAGACCTTCATATGGCTAAGCATGGCCCCACCAACATACATACACAGTGTTCAAATGCAACACAAACACACATACACTCACATGCAACCCACACGTAAGTACACATGCACACACAAGCAACACAAAAATGTGCACTCACACACAGAAAGTAGAAGATCAAGGATTGAGTCTTAGGCACTCCAAAATGTAAAGACTAAAACCATGAAGAATCAAAATAAAGAGTAGGGACAAGTAATAAAATGTACAACTTGGCCTGATCAGAGCCAAGAAAGCAAGCATGAAGGAGGGTAACTAATTTGGCAAAGGCTTCTTCTGAGTCATAGAAGGTAAGGCCTGAGATAACATGGCTAGAACTGACTTCATGTGCAACAGGCCTTCAGAACAGAGGCAAACTGTGTGATAAAGATTCCATTCTTGCTCATTCATTTTTTCCCTCTTTTGATTCAATGATAATAAATACATGTCTGTCTTGGGTACACAGTATATGCCTTCTGGTAGATAACAGAACAAGACCATTCATAATCTGAGCCACATGCCTCAGATTCTGCCCTAGAAATTGCTCTTTATTGCACCAAAAGTCTCTTCGTACGTATGCTTTTGACATCAGTTCTCTTGACTTGCTTCATATAGCAGCTTCTTCGGTGGCCATCCTGTAACAAACACCCAGAAGACCTAAAAGATTAAACTATAGAATAAAATAATCCAAAGAGACATGAACCAGTATAGAGAGTGAGCTAAGTGTGAAGTGGAATAACAGTGTGAAACTAGGAATAGCCCCACCTCTGTGGACAGGTTCTTTCATCTCACGGGTCAGACGGCAAGGGCCCAGAAGATCTCATCTCAATGAGTGTGCACACGTTTGCTCCTGATGATTCACTTTAATGAGGTGGAATGATGGCAGAGATTATCTAAATCAGCTTTAAAACTACTACAAGTGCTTGTATTTGGATATTAATCAGCAGAGCATCACGGTCCTACAGCTAGAAGGATGCTGGGGATGGTAACATCAGAATCCACCAGAGGAAGGCAAGAATACAAGAGATGCAGGGCGGGGTGCTCATCATTCAGCTGGTGGATGAGCACACACTGCCCTGAGGCAAAGAATTCAAAGGATAGAAACCTCTGGTTCTGTTAAATGCTCATCAGCTTTCTGTGTGACTTAGGTACATGGACTTGTCTTTCTCTTAAACTGGGAAAGTTGAACCAGAGGACCTCTGGGTATTTTCTACTTCATCCATGTCAAAAGGAAAGTTTCCTAAGTTCACATACTGATTCATTTTGTTAATCATGAGGATCACCTTCCCAGGCAGGCAGCTTTGACCCAGATGCATGCATTACTGAAGGTGTCAAAGACTTTATTATGTAAAACCCTTTTGTGAAGGAAGTCATATGCTTTGGAAGCCACATGTGCACAAGTATCACTTCAGATTTGGAAGCCCAAGAATGTGAGGACTTTTGATGCCTGTCTCCTCAGAAGGATTTGTCTCCATTGTGCCAGGGCGAAAGCACCTCTCTCTCTCTCTCTCTCTCTCTCTCTCTCTCTCTCTCTCTCTCTCTCTCTCTCTCTCTCTCTCACACACACACACACACACACACACACACTTGACAGTAGGGTCAGCTCTAGTCCTAATGTGTCCAAGTATTATAGTTGGCTTCAACGGCAACTTCTCACAAATTAGAATTGCCTCACTCAAAGAACTGTCCAGTTTGTCTTAATGGATGTGGAAAGACCCACATTGATTGGCACCTTTTCCCAGCAGTCTCTTGGTCTTCCCACTTGCTGAGCTGACTTGCCCTCTTGTTGTTGCTGTTGTTGCTGTTGCCGCCACTGCCTTCACTTATCTCAGAGCCAGCATTTCCAGAATTCTGTCATGGACTGAGGGCCACCAGGAATCTTAAAGGATTTTTCCCACCAAATTGGGTTGTAAACTAGGCAACTACTGTTTTTGGTTTTCGGATATATATATATATATATATATATATATATATCTTTCCTAGTGAGTGACAGCCACTGTGGGAGGACTCCAACTGCAGAAGCCCTAGCCACAAGGACTGAGCAACATCCAGCTTCTCAGCCCCGTCATGATTCAACTGCTGTTTCTCTTTTAGCTTAAGCTGAGCTAATGAATTCTTTAATATATACACATTCATTCCACAGGTTCTGCTCCTCTACAGAACCCTGACTCATACACCAAATGTGTGTGTTCCTTTTACTCTGTGATTCTTCGCATGTCTTTCCAAATGAATTCCCAGCATGCTTCATGGACTTCTATGTCGGGCTCCGAGCATTTGTCACCGTTCCTGTTGTTGTGATAAAATAGTGTGACCAAAGCAACTCAAGGGAGAAATGCTGTATGCTGGCTCACAGTTCAAGGGGCTCATCCCATCATAGCAATAGAAGACACAATAGCAGGAAGGAGCCAGGAGGACAAGCCACACTACACAACAGTCAAAATGCCCAGATTAAACAAGAAGTGGGGCAGTACTAGAGCAACTCAAGGCCTGCCCCTAAGTGACCTACAGTTTCCCCAGGTTTCTCAAACAGCACCGCTAGGTGAGAGCCAAGTGTTCCAACACATATGCCTAGGGGAGACATTTCACATTCTGTCCTTTATGTAATTTGCATACACCATTGAGGAACGTGCTGCTTTTGAAATAAAGTTCACAGAGGAATTCATGCAATGCCGAATTAGAACAACTTTCTGCTGTAGAAATTGAGAGTGATTACAAAAGACACATTCCTGAAAAATAAGTTAGGACATATGTCCTTAGGATAGATGGATGTGTTCCTAGTTTGTCTGTTTTTAGAGAGATATTGGAAACTCTTCATTCGAAGTGAAATCTCACGCTGCAGTGCCATGCCTCTTACTGAAGCACAATGGTGACAGTCTTAGCAGTGTGCAAAGCCCCTATCCGTATAGTGGGTCCCACTACATCTACACAAACCTCTACAGTTTGAAGACGGGAAACCAAATATCAAAGCAGTTATTTAGGATCAACTAGGATTGATGCATCTTTGTCTGCATGCTTTATGAGGACAACACAAATTTCAGGACACCAGGTCATCCTTGGTGGGGCTGCGGTGACATCCGACTGCCACTCCTCTATCTTCCTTCATTCGCTAAAGAACAGGTTTTTGTTTTTGTTTTTTACAGAAATATAAAAAGCAGGAGACATGATCTCTAAATAATGAAGACGCTTGGGAGATGGATAGACAGTTTGTGGCTTTACTTTCAGATAGCACACGCCTAGGGATCGCTGATGTCATGTATGTATGTCATCATAGCTGGAGGGGCACTGCCTGTGCTCGTCCTTTCCAGAAAATTATCACCTCTTGCTTCTAAGTAAGGAAAGAAACAATTATATGGTAATGGGGCTCACCATGGAGGTTCTCAAGGATAGGTCTTGACTCTCCCAAACCTGCATGTAGACACACAATACGGTTGTGGCTTGGCTTTTATTTTCCTTTGAAACAGGTACTTTGTAGCCTAAGATGGTCCAGATTAAGCCTAAACTGCTCACCACATAGTCCACAGACTAGCTTCAAATCACAGTCCTACCCCCTCAGCCTTCTGGGAGCCGGCATTACAAGTGTATGCGGCCATGCCCCCCTACAACGTCTTAGCCTAGAGTTTAGCTCTCTCATACATACACAACCTACAATTATAAAACTCACTGGTCCAATATTTTAGGCAACCAGTATATTATTTGGGTATTGGGTGTAACTAGACTCAAGGTGAACTCAACTTTTGGGAACCCCAGTTAAATAAGAAAATACATTGACTTCCTTCCTCAAACACTTTTGACACCATTCTTTTTACTGTGCAATAACGTCATAAGGGTACGAGTCCTTCAGCTCTTCCATCAAGCATGTTTGCATGAAGTAGTGGGATCAGCACGTTCAGAAGGTGAGTATGGGCAAGTGACACATTGAAGGCTTGGCACCTGTAACCATGTGTGCCCCAAACAATTATGGAGGTGTTTTTATTCTTATTTCCAAGATAAAGATATTGAGGCATGGGGGTTATGTCACATGAGGAAGATTCAGAACCAAGTTCAACCCCAGGCAGCCCCCACTCACGACAGCACTGATATGCATCTATGCGTGTGCCTCCTTGCATCTTAGCTGTGGTATTAGAGGCAGGCTAAGGGGAACAAGTTGAAGCTAGGCTTGAAGTCATTTTCTGCAGAGCAGATTCTGACCCCAGGGTGCCCTGCAATAGCTCATGCTGAGAATTCTTTCCAGCAAGAAGCCGTGAGCTGAGACCAGGGATCATAGCAACTAAGTCTGAGGGGTGTTTAATTTAATGGCTACATGAGATTGATTTTGTAAGGTCAGTCTTCTATTGTTAGTGGCTTAGTCTCTCTCTCTCAACAAAGAAACTATTTCAGAAGTTTCAAAAGTGTCCCTATTATTTCCTAGGTGCAAATCCTTTAAAGAGAAGAGTATACAGAACAGTGGCCTGTGTTAGCAGACTGTCCTGCAGAAACAGTGGCCTGAGTTAGCAGACTGTCCTGCAGAAACAGTGGCCTGAGTTAGCAGACTGTCCTGCAGAAACAGTTGCCGAATTAGCAGACTGTCCTGCAGAAACAGTTGCCGAATTAGCAGACTGTCCTGGAGAAACAGTGGCCCAAGTTAGCACACTGTCCTGCAGAACGTTATCTGTTTCTCCTCCACCTGATGATGCAAACACATCCTCTACACTTTCCCAGAACTTATCATTCTTCTTGTCTTTAATAGTATGATTATTAAAACACACTCATATTAAATTTGCTTCTATTTCTTGTTTTTTTGTTTTTTTTTTTTTGCTGGCAAGACTGTTCCTGTGTTGGCAACTGGCCTGTGGGACATTACTTTTTGTTGTTCTTGTTGTCCAGCAATTATGCCATATTCTTCTATTACAACTGGACAAACCCAATAAACTTCGGGACCCCAGACTACTTAATAATCATGTATCTCATTCCCAAACACTCTCCCTCTGTCCCCTTCTCCCTCTCTTCCTTTTTCTTTCCCTCCCCCTCCTTTTCTTCTCTTACTTTCTTCCCACCTCTGTCTTTCCTTAGTTATATTTCTCATGTGGCAGAAAAACTGACTTTAAGCTTCAGTTTTGCAAGAAGGAAGGAATTCCGGGCATGGGAGACACTGCTGTCTGCACAACAGTGGCCATGTGTTTAACACGGTTGAACGTGGTGAAGATTGTTAATTTTGTTTTCTTTATTTTTTAGAAATTTGTTCTATTTTTTAAATTTTGCATGACTGTTTTGCCTGCATGTATATTGGTGCACCACATGTGTACAGTTCCTGGGAGGCCATAAGGATATCAGGTCCTCTGGAATGGAGGTTACACATTATTGAAAGCTGCCATGTGGGTGCTGGGAACTCAACCCTGGTCCTCTGCAAGAGCAGCCAGTGCTCTTCACCACTGAGCCATCTCTCCAGCCTCAAGATGTAGTTAGGCGTTTTTACTCTTTTGGCTCTTTTATTCATTTGTCTTAGCTCTTTGACTCCTTGTGGGGCCCGCCACCCAGCTCCCAAATAAATGCATGGAGATTAATTCTTTCTTATAAGTGGCCGGCCTTATCTTGGCTTATTTCTTGCCAGTTTTTCTTAAATCATCATGTCTACCTTTTGCCTCTGGGTGTTTTCCTTTTCTTACTTCTGTAATCTTACTTTCACTCTTACTCTGTGTCTGGCTGTGCAGCTGTATGGCTGTGTGGCTGTGCAGCTGTGTGGCTGTGTGGCTGTGCAGCTGTGTGGCTGGGTGGCTGGGTGGCTGGGTGACTGGGTGGCTGTGCAGCTGGGTGACTGGGTGGCTGTGTGGCTGGGTGACTGGGTGGCTGTGTGGCTCCTTGAACTCTCTTGCTTCACAATCCCTCTTTTTCTCCTTCTATTTATTCTCTCTGCCTGCCAGTCCTGCCTGTCCTTTTTCCTGTCTTACTATTGGACATCCAGCTCTTTATTAGACCAATCAAGTGCTTTAGACAGACAAAGTAACACAGCTTCACAGATTTAAACAAATGCAACATAAAAGAATGTAACACATCTTTAGATCATTAAAGCAAATGTTCCACAGCATAAACAAATGTAACACATCTTAAAGTAATATTTCACAACATCAAGATGTTAATTTTATATTACACAGTTAAAAATAAAAAAATTAAATAAGGGAAAATGACCCCAGCCCCACATGATCCTTGTAGCCAATGATTGCAACAATAACAACAAAAGCACAAAAGTGTGGGGTTTGAAGGGGTGAGCAGGGTGGCAGTATTTCTTTTATCTCACCGTAGGTGCTGTAGCTTACAACACTTTGAGAGGATTCTAATGTCTGCCTGATCAGTGTGTCTAGGCCTGAGACACACCTGTTCTTGTGGCAGGGAAAGCAGAACCACAACTCTGTAGGATGGCAGAGGATATGGTACCAAAAAAAAAAAAAATCAGGCCAAGGAGAAGCTGATGAAACAGCAGGTGACTTTAGAATATTCCGTTTCAGAATGAGATGCTCACCTTTGTACTGACCTGGAAGCACTCTTCACAGATAAAGACTACGTGTCTGAGCAGGATGGACTTTTCAAAGCTTTGGTTGTCTTTCTACTTCATTTAGAACATTAAGTTTTTTTTTTTTAATGGAAAGTAAAAATGTTATGTGTTTCTCAAATATCAGTGAGTTTCTCGGAGATCTGTCACATGAGTTGCGGCTCAGCCATGGCTCAGCTGTACCCCTCACTTCCTTCCACTGACTCCCAACAGCCACCTGCAGCAGGGCTCAGCTTCCTCGCTTACGTCAAAGAGATCTCCAGGCACTGAACAATTTCCTCATCTACAAGGTGGGTAACATAGCGCTAAAGAGTGCCCAGTGTTCTAAGAGAATACCCTGCTCTTTTGGATATGTGTGTCAAACTGTCAGGTGTCTGTGGTTTATTTTAAACTGGTATGAAATCATTTATCTAAAAATAGAATAACAAGAGAAAAGTTGACAGGAGGCTTGGGTTAAAATGTTGATAATGTTGGGTTTGAGGGATAGGCAAATGATGCACTAACATTTCTGCTTTTCTATATTTTGAATTTTTCCTAATTAAAAAATTTAAATGAGAAGAAGGGAAAAGAGAGAAGGAAGAGAAGGATGGGAATGGGGAAGAGGAGGAAAAGGAGAAGGTAAGGGAGAGGAAGAAGAGGGAAAGGAGAAGGAGCAGGAAGAGGAAGGAGGGAGAAGAGGAGGAAAAGAGGGTAGAGGAGGAAAAGAAGGAAGAGTGAAAGAAGAAACAGGAAGAGGAAGGAGGGAAAGAGAAGAAGGAGAAAGAATAGGAAGAGAAGGGAAGGAGGAAGAGGGAGATGAAGAGGAGAAGGAGGAACAGCAGCGGCAGCAGGAGCAGCAGCAACATCAACAACAGCACACTGACCATTGCAGAACAAGGGTGTTCTTTCCCTTGCCTGTCTTTCTGTCAGACCACTGAAAGTCTGTCCCTGTGGCCAGGTAGGGTTTGGGCTCTGGGTGCAATGCTGTCTTATTCCCTGCAGTTGTCCCTCGGGAAGACTCATCACCCCTGACAGAACATCTGGAGGGGTCGTAAGACGTATGAGTGCTGCTCAGGGGCCCTCAAAGCTTCTCTTCTGGGCAATCCTTGGGAAGATGCGAGGTGGTGGCTGTGATGCCTGCTGACCCAAACAAGGACTTTTGAGGTCCACAGTTCTTTGGGAGAGTCTCTTTCTCTCTCTCTCCTTCTCTTCTTCACTCAGAATATTTCAGTCTTAGAAGCATCATTATTTTAGTTCTGCCAAAAGGACCCCTTTCTCTTTCTCTGAGTCCACCCACCATCAGCTCCTTCTGATCACAACAACAGACACGATTCAGTCAAGACTAACTCAGTCTTCAAGCAGACTCAAATACTGTGCTGCTGGAGCCACACAGAAAAACTGAGTGCCTCCTTTTATCTTTTTATAAGATATTTTGAAATTACTTATCTTTCATTACCCTGTTAACAGATAATACTTTGGTTCATATGGAAGCTTAGTGGGACTATAACTCTCATTCTGTGTGTGTATGCCTGTTGGGGGTGGCAATGGTGAGCAAGTCTTGAGTGATGTGTATTGTTGAGATGGGCAAAACAAGGTTCAAGGCCTCAGCCCCACAGGAATTTGTCACAGCCTTCCAGTGGTTTGAATGTGAGCGTTGGCAGTGTGTGCAAAAACTTCGGCTGCAGCTTGCTCATCTTGGATGTTTACAGCTGGAGACTGCTTGCTCATGGACACCTCCTGCCCTCTGTGCTAGGCCTAATAAAAGCAGCAAGTTCCCAGTGGTTATGCAGGGGTAGGTATGCTCCATCAGGGTACTGCAGCCCACCTGTTCCCAGCTCTTCCATACACAGGTAACTGGGTGTCTATGTACCTGTATGTCTGTTTCCTCATTACCCCCCGACACCTAGTCAGGTCTCAAGGACCTTGATGTGCTGGACTAGTGGTATGTGTGCGTATGTGTGTGTGTACATGTGTGCACAGATACACCTGCATACGTGTACACATGTGTGGAGGCAAGGGGTCAATGCTGAATGTTCTCCTCTATTGCTCTCCCCTCTATGATTCCCTACCTCCACTCCTGTGAAAAGTCTTGAGGAAATGGATACAGATGTGGAATGATGTTATCCTGATGTCCCAGGTCAGGACATAGGGCCTTCTGTGGCACGTCATCTTTATCCGGTTGTACATGTGAGATGTAGAGGTCCTGAGTCTGGGGACACTTACACAATGAGTTCCAGGTCAGACTGAGCTACAAAGTGTGATCCAGTCTTTAAAACCCAGTAATGACAATAGAGATAGCATGGACTCCTATGTGTGGAGTAAGATTGGCATGGGAAGATTTTATGAATCTTTACCCTTAAAGATTCTAGAGCATTTTCTGTCTAGTTGATTTTTTTTAAATTTCTTTTATTCTTTCCTCATATAGCACATCCTAACTGCAGCAATTTCTCCTCCCTCTACTCTTCCCAGTCCTCCCCCAGCCTTCCCTTTCCCCAAGATCCACTCCTCCTCCATTTCTCTGAGAGGCAACTCAGTAGGAGAAAAAGGGTCCCAAGAGCAGGCATTCCCACTCGCACTGTTAGTAGTTCCACAAGAACACATCTTTACCCTTAAAAATTCTAGGGCATTTTCTGTCTAGCTATTTTAAAATGGAAGCAGAGGCTGGGTGTGGTAGCATAGACCATATTTTGGAGGTAGGAGCAGGAAGATCAGGAGTTCAAGGTTATCATTGGTTACATAGCATTCAAGGCCAACCCAGGATACATGAGACCCTGACTCGGAGAAATAGGCAAACACACAAACACAAAAAAAAAATCAAGAGAGAGAAGAAGGGGGGAACACAGGAATCCACTTCCCTTCCCTCTGAGAATCTCAAGTAGTTTGGGTAAAATATCTCCCTCTCTCTGGGTGTTAGAGGGTAAAGGGTATAAAGTCAGGCATGAGGCACAGAAGCAGAGGGACAGTAGTGACATGCCCAAAGTAGATTTTAAAAATGAGTTTCTGACTCTTTCTGCTTCGCTAAGGTTGGGAGCTTTCCAGGAAATAAGGTCTCCCAGGGTGTGCGCCCGGGATAAAGAGCTCCAACCCCATTCCTTCAGATTTACTCAAGTATTTCTTGAGATATTTTTGAAGCTCAGGTGAGAAGGGAAAATGGGGCCAGTAACAGCTGCTTGATATTTAAGAGTTACTCTGTGCAGAGACCAAACATGCACTTGTCTTTCAACTTAGGAACTTGAAACTCCTTCCAGGCAGAAATCTGCTATGTTCTGCTCCGGGATGGTTTGACCTGATGGTGGATGGTGATGGAGAGAAATGGTACAGGCATGTGTATGCCAGCAATCTAAGGCTTTCCAGACTCCTCCTTATCAGTCTCTGATGCTAATTTTTAGAAACTTCCTCTGGTTACTAATTCCTCTTGTTGCACATGATGAAAACCCCTCCCCTCTCCTGTGCAAATTCCTCTGATGTGAATTAAAATTTCATCGTGATATTCACTTCTGTAGTCATTGCTCTTTCCCATGCCTCTGAAGCAAGTGCAAATTCTGCAGATTCATTTTTAATAATTCTCTGGAAAGAGAGGCCAAGGAAGCTTTTGTCAACAGTTCCTTCAGAGCCAACTTGAGGACTGATTTATCTGTCTCAGGTGGTGCCAGGAGTGTAGAAGTTGCCCTAGCAAGCTCTGTCGGATGTCTGCTTGTCTGTATTCTTGACTCTCTGGGGCAGGAAGTGAGCTCTCATCCATCTAAAGAGGCTTAGATGCCATTCAACAGATATGGAGTTTGACTAAGGGTCACACACCCTTCCTTTTTGTTTCTCTACCAACTGGCACCATCCCCAATTCTGAGAAACGCTACTGTAGAGCAGAAAAACCTAGATGTTCGGAAGTGTTTGAATCCTGCAGGTATCACCCCATTGTCTGAGAGCTTGGGTGAGCTACTGCTTTTCACTTTTCTTCTTCTCATAAAATGGAACTCGGGGGGGGGGGAGTGATGACAGGTACAGAGTAGAGATGGCAAGGGCTTGAAAACTTGTGCTTTCTCCCTGCACTTCAGTATGGGTTCAAGAAGTGTGAGGGAGACACAGTGTCAGTAGTGGAGTAAAGGAAAGCTAGCCTGTGCATTCTACACATTCATTCATCTCATCCCTCATTCAGCTTTTCAACACACCTTTACAGCTGTCTTGGTACTGCACTTTGAGATGATGTGATGTTTAACCATCATTGTCGACGAAATTTGGAGTCACCTGAGCACACACCTCCAAGTTAAACCTCCAGAGAGGTTTAACTGAGCAGAGAAGACCCAGATATGGGTGGGATCATCCAAAGTGTTCACTTCCCTATGAATTCAGACCAAATAAAATGAAGAAAGGATGAAGTGAGCAGAGGTCCAGTGCTTATCTCTCTCTCTGCCTCCTGGTGCAATGTGACCAATTTCAGTGTTCTTACCTCCATGCCTTCCCACCATGATAGACCATATCACATGGAACTATAACCAATAGCCCCATTCCCTCCTTTAAGCTGTTTTTTGTTAGAAGGATAAGAAAAATGAGCCTTATCTCTGACACCCCTAGAGAAAGTTGGGGGGGCACTTAGCAACAAGATAAAGCAAACTCAAAGGCCATGTGCTGGGCAGATGAAGTAGGGCTCGGTTACTGAGGCTTCTCATGTTGGTTGGCATTCTCATGCAGCCCCAGGATCCTGGCTCTTCTCTCTCCTGGCAATAAACCAGATTTTGTTGGCTGACCTGGGGATCTTAAGATGAATGAGGCTTCTCTCGCTCCAGATTACTGGGCAGACTGTGGAAATGTCTGAGACCTGTTTCTCTGTTGACCTTTCTTCAAAAGCTTTTGAGGGAGGAGAAGATGATCTCAGGCCAAAGCTGGGGGAAGCCTTCCAGGTCTACGTGAGATATTCTTGCCTCTTTGGCAGGTTGGGATGCGGCAGGAGAAGCTCTGAGCTGTCTGGTTTAGTCTGTGACTTGCGAAGTGTTCGCTTTCCTATGAGCTCAAAATGAGTGTGCTCTTTTACTTTGAGTGTAGCCATTGAAAGCCCTTTTTAAGCTGTCTGTTTATAAGGTCATAATTTTTGCTTCAGACCAATTAAATGTAAGTAGAAGTAAATAATATCATGAATTATTTACAAAGACAAAATTTTCAGGCTAAGAATATCAGCAGTCGCTGCTTTTCTTCTTTATTCACCTTGCTCCTCAGCTGTCCTTACCTTCAACAGCCCAAGGTGAGCAAGGACATCTTCATTTTGTATGGAAGGAAAATTTGTATTTGAGAGGTAAATATTTTGCTCAAGGCACCCAGGTGGTAAATAGCAAACTCATATCTACCTCAGTCCCCAGCTCACAGTCTACAATGGGATTTCTACACAGTGTCTGTGCTATAGCAGAGGATTACAATGTGAAGAACGTCGCCCCCATGACAGCTGGAAGCAACTTTAGAGGACAACGTCCCCTCTCCCAGCAAAGTTTGCCCTCAGGCTTAGGGACGTCATTTAGGGGGTTGATTATAATTGGTATATGGTTGCTTTATTGATATAAATTTAAGGTCAATTTTGTCATATGTATATGTATTTCTGATCTTGATTAAGGTATTGTGGTTGTGTAGTTAACTTAAAAATGTAATGTATAATTAGGAAATATAGGTTGTTAATGGATAATCATCGATAATAGTCAAGCTTGTAGTCATGTTAGTTAGATTTTCTAGAAATATAGAGATATATTTCAGTTAGATAGGCATTCTTCATATCTTTTAAAGATGACAAAATATGGCATTTAATGTTTTAATAACTTAGGACTTTTCATGACAACGAGACACATCTGCTCCTGGCAGTACCAAGCTACTTCAAGAGGAAGATGGGTATTGAAGAGGCTCCTTATGGAGTTTGATAGCCATTTGGGCAAGAAACTGCTCTTGCCTGGACTGTTGCATAAACTGGACACAAAGAACCCGCAGAGAGAGGACTGCTAAACTTGCCTAAAGGTGAGATGATCCTTCAGGGTTCCTGCTTCATGAAAGAGTCTGCGAGACATTCTGCAGGATACAAAAGAAAGTGAACTGTCTTTGAATTTTCCTGCTTCATGGAAATGTCTGCTGGATACTATGGGCCTGTAGGCTGAAGATGGATGCCCCAACAATACAAAAGAATTTTGGGTGACTGTTCAGACAGCAAGATGTCTCTGTCATTTCTAGAGTTTGGAAGCTGCTTATTTCTTGTTTACTTATGTAATATTATATCCTTCCGGAGTCTTTGATGGAGTTGAAAAATGGATAGTTATAGCTATAGTTTTCCTTTGTTATGATAAAAGATAAAATAGATATAAATATTGTAACTGTAATTCTTGCCTGATAACTGTTTTGTTATATGTAATTTTACTATGTTAAAATGAAAGCCTTTCTTTTTGTTTAAACAGAAAAAGGGACAATGGTGTAGGAGGTCCTCCTGTTTGTGTGTTGCTTTCATTGGTTGAATAAAGAGACTGCCTTGGCCTTTTGATAGGGCAGCCCTTAGGTGGGCGTAGTAGACAGAACAGAATGCTGGGAAGAAGGGAAGTGTGGCAGACACCATGAATCTCCGGCCTGAGATGGACGTAGGTTAGAATCTTCCTGATAAGCCACAAGCCGTGGTGAACACAGATTAATAGAAATGGGTTAAATCAAGAGTGAGAGTTGGCCAAGAGGAGGCTAGATATAATGGTCCAGGCAGTAATTTAATTAATACAATTTCCGTGTGGTTATTTCGGGTGTAAGCTAGCCGGGCGGGATGGAACAAGGGGCCCTGTGCCAGGAGGCTGGGAGCCAGGCGCCAGGAACACAGCCTGCCTGCTCCTCTTACTACACAAATGTCCTGTTAAAAGTCAGAGGTGAGTAGATAATGTTCAAAAGAGTTGATCTTTTTCTAAATTCAAGGCCAGGGTGAAGAAGCTTGGGAAGCAGTCAGGTAGAAGGGAAGAATGGAAACGCTGAGAATGCTCTGGTGAGTGGCTATGGTCCAACCCAGGTGCTGCTGAGGATGCTCTGTTGAGTGGCTATGGACCAACCCAGGTGCTGCTGAGGATGCTTAGTCTGAGTGGTTATAGTCCAACCCAGGTGCTTCCTGCACCAATCCACATGTTTGGGTATTAACGGTCATCTGTTGATACATAAGCCATCCAAACCTTAGTGGCATTTAAATAGTTTCTTTGGTTTCTGATAATGTATTATGTGAGCCAGGAATTCAGACAAGGCCTGGTACAAATGACTCAGCTCTGTTCTGTGATGCAAAGGACCCAGCTAGGTTGGCTCAAAAGGTAGACATTGTTGGATATCTTTGTCTGCTCATGGACTTTTCAGGGGCTAGCTGGGCCTTCTTGAAGTGCTAGGACAGGTGTGCTTCTTACAGGGATATTTAGGGTTCCAAAAGACTAAGCCAGAAGCTACTTTTAGACTACACCTCCCAAGTTATTACATCACAGATGCTGTAGGCTATGCAAGATTCAAGGAGAGAGGCACTAAGACCCCAGTGTAGTATGAGGAGTAGGCGGGCCGTATTCCCGGTGCCCGGCTAGCTTATACCGGAAATAACCACATGGAAATTGTATTAATTAAATTACTGCCTGGCCCATTATCTCTAGTCTTTTATTAGATAACTCTCACATCTTGATTTAACCCATTTTTAATAATCTGTGTGTCACCACGAGGTCGTGGCTTACCGGGAAAGATTTAGCGTGTCTGACTTAGCAGCTTCATGCTGGTGGCTCTCTGTCTCTCTTCTTCCCAGCATTCTGTTCTGTTCGCCTCTTACTACACCCCAGCCATCGGTGAGATGCTTATCAAAGGACCTGGGTTACCTTTAATCTACTGCACTATGACTTGGGAAGATGATGTGATGAAGAGCATCTTTACTTCAGGTTCTCTGTAGGTATGAGTTCATGCTTGACCAGTCTCCAAGCCCTCATAAAACAAGGGATATGGGGATTCCCAAAACATGAACCAGTTAAAAATAGAAGACAAGTTATGCCTCTAAACCAGTACAAGAGAGCAGGAAAAAGACAGATTTGAAAGACAAAGTATGTCCTAGCTACCGATGTCCATCAGAGTTTCCAAGTCTCTGAAATGGAGTTGATCCTACCAGCTGCGTGGGGGTTGGAATGGAGACTACATAAGACCACGTTTTAGGCCAGGCCCCTGGAGCAAACTCTGAAATGACCGAATGTGGAAACTGTTTGTCAGGTTATTTCACCGGGAGGGCGGGGGCAAGACAGCCAGGGACAGGAGGACCAAGAGGAGTGAGACATCAAGCCTGGGGAGTACCTTTATCTTAACACCACAGGGTTTCTTTGAAGAAAAATGTAGCAACATCACAGGCAGAAGGGAGCTGGAGGATTTAGTCTCCTAAGGTGTTTACATTCCTAACCCTCTAAGTCATTAGGCAGAGGCTGATCCAAAGGGCTACCAATTCTCAGGCCCTGTTAGAAACACGTGAGATCAGATAAACACGCTCTAGCCACATAAGAGCAGTAGTCTAGCCTCAGACAGGATGCTCTTTCAAAGTGAAAGCTGTTTAAGAAGCCAGTGTGTAAGACAATAAACACACTGCAAAGTATGCAGCAAATAGCTAGAAGGGTGTATACAAATTGTTCAGCTCAGTGTGTGGTCCAGCAGCCCTTCAATACACAGTAATAAGTAGTGTGCTATTTTTTTTCTGATGATGTTGATAAGTAATATAAATTACTTTTGTTCTTCCAAATTCTGAAGGAAGCAGGAGAGATTAGGTAAACTCTAGCTGCCCTCAGATCCGGGGCTTGTTTAGCTGCGTTAATGTCCCCTGGGTCCTATTACAGCTGCCTGTATCATCTGCCGCGCATCACTGCTCTGATGGAGGGAAAGCTGCCTTTCGGAACTCAAAGCCAGGGTGAGATTTCCACTTACTCTTCCTCCCCCGCCAGCCATGCTGCTTGTCAGTAGAGAGGGCACATCAACCTCACCAGCTCTCCTCCACCAGGCCCTTCCAACCAGCCCCTCTCTGCCCAGCTCACCTTTCCAGCTTCATTGCTGCCCTTTGCTGTGGGAGAGGGAGCCGGCGTCTACAACTGAGGTTCCGTCAGCATCGCTCAGGGCCTTCTGTTGGTGCCCGCTACCCAACATTTATCTTTTTCCCAGTGAATACTTTAAAGAAATACTTTAATAATAAATGAATACTTTAAAGAAACGCCACTATGCTCAGGCAATCTTGATCTCTCTTTCTCTTGAAATACCTTTGGAGCCATGGTCTGAGTGTATCTGGAAGAGAAATTTCCACAGAAATTGCTTGTGGTCCTCTTAATACTGGGTAAATCTAAGACCAATTCATCTTATGGGTTTTATAAAGGATGAGATTGAGGGAAAAGACATGTGAAAGTTCAAATCTCTGTCTTCATTCCTGTATTTGGACCGGAATCACCAAGAGTTGAATTCTGTGGGGCCTATCTGCTGGACCTCCTGTGCCTCAACCTACCTTTGCTGTGTAGGTCTCTCACACATGGGATTTGGGTATGTGAAGGATCCAGGCATTCCGAAGACCAAAAAGATAACGAATGAATCAGCTCAAAGGACAGCAGTTGTGTCCATCCTGCTTCCCTGAAACTTCCTTGCCATCCCCTTGGACTGCTTTCCCCTTTGTTCCTACTGCTCCACCCACCCAGAGCCATATTGGCTTCTCTGCTGAGGTGCCTTCTTCCCAGACACCATCATGATTTACCCCTTTACTCATTTCAGGAATTGGATTCTATGCCGCCTGCGCCAGTATATTTTATTATTGTTACCAGACACCAGGCATAAACAACTTAAAGAGAGGACACCGTTATCTTATTTACATTTTCAAAGGATTCAGTTCATAGTTCTTGGACCCACGGGCATCAGCAAGCCACTGCTTTGACGGGAGTATATTCCTGCTGGACAGAAAGAAAAGAGAGACAGCAAGGGGGCCAGTCACAAGATGATGCCAAGGACCTACCTCTAGATGCTCGCTTTCTCCAGATAGGCTTCGCTTCTCTAGAGGTATCCAGAACTTCTCAGCGTAGTACCCCCAGCTGGCATGTAAGTTTTAACACCTGAGCCTGGAGGTGGAGGAAGAATTTCACGTTTGTTTTCTTGGTTGTCAGCTAGGCTGAACTAAGAGAGGCCTAGGGCAGCTGTGTGTCTGCAGGGGCATTTTCAGTAATGATTGACAGATTGCACACAAGACTGGGTGGAGCTGGTGAAGGAAGAGAGCTGGGGCAGGCTGTGTGAGTGAGTGGGCCAGCGCCTTTCTCACCGGGTCACTGGCTGCTGCCACCATCTGCTGCCATCCAACTCCAGTTTCTTTGGCCATTCCACGTGGACTGAACACAAGAGACTCTTCGGGAGCATCCAGGCCATCAGCGCCAGGCTGGGGCTGCTGAGACGTGGAGCTGCTTGGATTGAGCAGCGCCTGGGGTCTCTACCTCTCCAGCATGTAGATGGCTATTCCTGGCCTACCTGGTCCCATCATGTAAGCCTATCCAATTAGCCTTATAATGTTTATATTCTGCTGGTCTCTTCCTCTGAAGAGCCCCAACGAATATAATATTCCAGTCAGAGCACTACCTCAGCGAGACCCTAGCTTCCTTAGACACTTGTGTTCTCTTCTATGCTTTGCTTGTTCCAGAACTCCAGCTACTATCTTTTTGAATCTATAGTTTCTGATTTATCTTATTTCCTGACTCTAGAAAAATATAAGCTAGATGATGACTTGAGCTTTCCTTCAAAGTATTTATGACATTTATTTACTTATTGCTTGTTGTGGGGGTACACATGTGCCGTGGCACCCATGAAGAGGTCAGAGGACAACTTGTGGGGGTCAGTTCTCTCTTCCAACTGTGTGGGTCCCGGGGAATTGAACTCAGGTCATCAGACTTGGCAACATGTGCTTTTACCCGCTGAGCCATCTTGGCACACTGTATTTTTACTTACTTATTGATGTATGTACCTCCAGAAAATAGAACGATACCAAGCACAAAATATATCTTGTACAGACACTCAGGAAACACAGAGGACTGAATCAATGAGAGAACAAATACATGACTGAGGAAAGTAAGATCCGCTAAACTGTCCCCAGAAACTCTTTGTGACTTAGGGGAAGGGGTGGATTCTGCTGGGAGAATGTCATTGGTCTGACTTCCTCTCATAAGGATAACATCCCATGTAAGGGAGTTGGCTTGTCGGTTCCTCCTTCCATAGATGAGTTAGAAGGTAGAGGGGCAGACATTGTGGTGTAGCAGAAAGAGCTAGTAGCCTGAACCTCATTACCTAGTTATGTAAATCAAAATTAACGCACTTGGACTCTCTGGGGCAGTTTCTTTCTAGAAATTGAGAGAAATAGAGTGGTACTCTATCTCTAACATCCCTTCCAGATTTGAAGACTCATTCTTTGTCTTTGCCCACCAATCATGCTCTACTGAATTTAGGAAACTCTTCAGGATGACATCTCGTGCCCTGAAAATAAGGAGAAATGATGTGACAAAGATCGAGACAGGGGCTCTGTGCAACCTTGAACGTGGCTTAAGAGCAATACAATTCTGACCACAGAATGCTACTCTCTAGGGTGTTGACCACTCACGTTGCAGCAGGTGTCACGTGTGACTGGGAGGGGATGTGAAAGAAGGTGCTGGAAATGCTACTTTGGGAAGTCAGATGTGGTTATGTGGTTGTGCCCTTCTGTGGAATTGCATGGCCTTCAGGTACATGTTTCTATATGTATATTACACTCTAAAAGTTTGTGAGGGTTCTGGAGAGAGGGCTTTGTTGTTAAAGTGCTCGCAGGCACAGAAGGATGGAGAGTGTTTTTCTATCCATTCTGTTAGCCTCTCTCTCTCTCTGTCTCTCTCTCTCTGGTTTTTCGAGACAGGGTTTCTTTGTAGCTTTGCAGCCTGTCCTGGAACTAGCTCTTGTAAACCAGGCTGACCTTGAACTCACAGAGATCCGCCTGCCTCTGCCTCCCAAGTGCTGGGATTAAAGGCATGTGCCGCCATCTCCCGGTTAGCCTATCTTTTTTTATTGGCAAATTGAGTTCATTGATATTGAGGGATATTAATGACACTGATTGTTAGTTCTTTTTGTTTTATTGCTGTTGGTGGTGATGATGGTAGTGTTTGTGGGCGTGGTGTGTGTGTCCCTTCTTTGGTTTTTTTTTTTATGTGAACTTATCTATTGCCTGTGTTTTTGTGGGTGTAGTTAACTTTCTTGGGTTGGAGTTTTAAATTCTAGTGCCTTCTGTAAGACTGCATTTGTGGCTAGATACTGTTTAAATTTGACTTTGTCATGAAATATCTTGTTGATGAATGAAAGTTTTGCTGGGTATAGTAGTCTGGGCTGGCATCTGTGGTCTCTTAGAGTCTACAAAACATCAGTCCAGGCCCTTCTGGATTTTAGGGTCCCTGTTGAGAAGTTGAGCATAAGTCTAATTTGTATGTTACTTGGCCTTTTTCCCTTGCCACTTTTTAATGTTCTTTTTTTGTTCTGCATGTTTAGTGTATTGATTATTATGTGGTATGGGGTTTTACTTTTCAGATCCAATCTATTTGGTGTTCTGTAAGCTTCTTGTACCTTTATAGGCATTGGCTTCTTTAGATTGGGAAAATTTTCTTCTATGATTTTTTCCAATATATTCTCTGAAGTTTTGAGAGGGGATTTTTTTCCTTCTTTTATCCCTATTGTTCTTAGGTTTGGTCTTTTCATGGTGCCCAGACTTCCTGGGTGTTTTGTGTTAGGAATTTTTAAAATTGAACATTTTCTTTGACTAATGAATCTATTTCCTCTATCATGTCTTCAACACCTGAGATTCTCTCTTTCATCTATTGTATTATGTTGGGAATCCTGCAGAAGAGGAGAAGAAAAGATTGTAGGAGCCAGAAGGGTCAAGGACACCACAAGAAAACCCGCAGAAGCAACTAATCTGGGGTCATAGGAGCTCATAGAGACTGAACCAACAATAAGTGAGCCTGCATGGGACTGACCTAGGCACTTTGCATATATGTTACATTGTGTAGCTTGATCCTCTTGTAGGACTCCTAACAGTAGGAGCAGACACTGTCTCTGACTCTTTTACTGGATTTTGGGACCCTACTCCTCATACTGGGTCATCTTGTCCATCCTTACTACATGTGGAGGTGCTTAGTCCTACTGCAACTTGTTATGTCATGTTTTGTTGATATCCAAGGGAAGCCTGACCTTTCTCAACAATAATGGAAGAGGATTGGATTGGGGGCTGGAGATGGGTGGGGGGGTGAGAGGGAGGAATTTGGAGGAGAGAAGGAAGGGGAAACTGTGGCTGGGATGTAAAATAATTAAATAAAAATTTTAAGATATTGAAATTTATTTTAGAAAAATACAAAAAATACCTAAATAAAAGCTGGACTATTTGCTTTATTAAATTGAATAATGGATGAGGGCAAAAAAATAGTGTTTGCAACACAAACACGAGAATCTGAGTTCAATCCTGAGAACCAATCATGCCGGGCATGATACGCTTATAAGTTCAGCATTGAGGAGGCAGAGACAGGTGAATCCCTGGGGCTTAATTGCCAGCCAGTCTAGCTGAATTGACAAACTCCAGAGTTCCAGGTTCTGTGAGAAACCCAGATTCAGAAAATGAGGTCAAGAGCAACAGAGGAAGATGCCTGACTTTAACCTCTGGTCCCTGCAAGCATACACACACATGAACATTTACACACACATGTACCTGCATACACATGAACATGTGATGGGGAAACTATCAACCAATCACATCTAGTTAGGGTGTGGCTACCTGGACCCCCAGGTAGAAAAATGGAGAGAACACAGGTGCTCGCTCTCTCCATGCGGTGCCTGCCAGACAGATAGGACATCTGACCTCCCACTCTTGCAGCGTGAGTTTCCCCTTTTTAACCAATTAAAAATACTTGTTCTTCTTGAGCTGGCTTGGTTGTTTATCGTACTGACCTAATTTCGCTACACCTGGTGCCCAATGTGGGGCTCGAATCCATGACCCTGAGATTAAGAGTCTCATGCTCTACCAACTGAGCTAGCTAGGCCAGAATTTCTCCTACAGGAATTTTAATGCAGAGAGATGATATTATCTCAGAATGGATCTTTTTACCGCGTAAACCAAGTAAAAAATTAAAAACTTATGTGGAAAATGTCTCTGAATTAATTATAAAAGGTAAATTGAGACTTCGTCAACTAGCAGGCATAGATCCAGCAGAAATTATAGTACCTTTCACTACTGATGAGATAAGAAAGTTATGGGAAGACAATGAACCATGGCAAAGAGCTTGTGCTATTTTTTTGGGGGGGAGAAATTAATAGTAACTATCCCAAAAGCGATAGGCTTAACCTTATAAAGAGAACTTCTTGGATTCTTCCTCGAATCATATGTGATGCTCCAATAACTGGAGCCCACACATTTTATACTGATGCTAATAAATCAGGGAAGGCAGGTTACAAATCAGAAGAATTGAGTAAGGTGGACAAAGCCCTTATAATTCTGCCCAGAAGGCAGAATTACATGCCATTCTCATGGTGCTAAGGGATTTTAAAGAACCTCTTAATATAGTTACTGACGCAGAAAGAGTTATCTTGCATATTGAAACCGCTGAATTTATACCAGATTATACAGAACTGACTTCATTGTTTTTCCAGGTACAAGACATGATCAGGAATAGGCTTTGCCCTATGTACATAACACACATCCGATCCCATACAGGTCTGCCAGGTCCTCTAGCACAAGGTAATGCAGAAATTGATCAATTATTGATTGGAAGTGTGCTGCAGGCCTCTGAATTTCATAAAAAACATTATGTCAATAGCAAAGGTTTGAAGAAAGAATTTTCTATAACGTGGCAACAAGCTAGGGAGATTATAAAGAGATGCCCTAATTGCTCTTTATATAACCAAACACCACTACCTGCAGGGACTAACCCAAAGGGTACTCAAAGGAATGAAATTTGGCAGATGGATGTGTTCCACTTTTCAGAATTTGGCAAATTAAAATATGTACACCACACCATTGACACTTATTCAGGTTTTCAGTGGGCAACTGCTTTAAGCTCAGAAAAAGCTGATTTAGTAATCACCCATTTATTAGAAGTCATGGCCATCACGGGTATACCTGCACAAATAAAGACGGATAATGGTCCAGCTTATGTCTCTAGGAAAATGAAATTGTTTTTTGCTTATTATAATATTAAACATGTTACAGGTATACCACACAATCCTACAGGTCAAGCAGTTATAGAAAGATCAAATCAAACTATAAAGGATATGTTAAACAAACAGAAAGGGGTGGAAAATACCCCCAGAAATAGACTACATAATGCTTTATTAACTATAAATTTTCTTAACACTAATGAGAAAGGGACAACAGCAGCAGAAAGACATTGGATAATGGAAAAGTCTGCTGAATTAAATCAACCGGTTTATTTCAAGGATGTGCTGACCTCGCAATGGAAGCCAGGAGATGTGCTGCGTTGGGGAAGGGGTTTTGCTCTTGTTTCCACAGGAGAAGAAAAAATGTGGATACCATCGAAATTAATAAAGGTTTGGTTTGAGGAGGAGAAACCTCTTGGAAAGGATAAATGACAGCTCATCCACAGTGATAATAATCATACAGGTGGTAAGAAAAGCACATAGGATGGGGACAGGGTTCTGTTCTTATCTCAGCAGGACAACACTCATCTTCAAAAACTTCAAGGGACCTGGATGTTTGAATACTGATAGATGGAAACAATTTACAACCCAATAAGGATCAGCAAGAAAATCAAATAGGTTCTGTAAGTGAAAATATTTATAACATACTTTTAGAGACACATGAATATACTTATATTTATGAATACATGGAGCTGGTTTTGGAGTTGGACTCTGGCTCAGTCCCTCTATAATTCCAAGCCTGTTGTTAAGAGAATACCCAGAGTTTCTGTCTTATGTCAAGAGCCATGATATGGGACAGAAGGAAAAAATAATTTATAAAACTTCTTTGCCTTTCTTCATATCTATTTCTGTCTTTATCATACCTTTCATTGAATATGTATGTATGTCTATATAATGCTTAAGTTTTCCATAATAAACAATAAATTTTCCTGCAGTAATCTTTGAAGTTTCCAGGAAGAATATGGGGCCCCACAACAACAACTCCACCTGGTTAATATGACGTCATGATGCTGATAGCACTACTACAAGACCTGTTTGGATACCAGCTGCACAGGACGGTTCCAACTTGGTTAGCTTACATGGTGCACATCTTTTACAACATCCTGGCCAGACCTCCACAAAATACTCAGAGACTATTTGCAATTTTACCAGGCCAAATATTAATCTGGTAATTCAACCATCGTTTATTTTAACAGGATCCCCTAGAAAGAACGTCGCCCCCATGACAGCTGGAAGGAGTTTTAGAAGACGACATCCCCTCACCCAGCAAAGTTTGCCCTCAGGCTTAGGGACATCATTTAGGGGTTGATTATAATTGGTATACGGTTGAGGGTTGGGGGAGGAATTTTATAGGCTCAGGGATCTTTTAAAAAAAGAGGGATAATTGGATGATGGGATAATAGATTGGTATTTGTGAGTTATTGTTTTTGGACAATTATATTGGTACAGATTTTTGTATATTGATACAAAGTTAAATTATATTGAATATTGTATGCATGTATGCTTCTACCTCTGTTTAAAACATTGTTTATGTATTGATATATATATATTTACCATACCTCAATGTACATTACTACCTATGAGTAAGATACTTATACATTGTTTACATTTGAAGGTCATTGTTCTCATTTATTGCACAGTTGTTTAATGTCTTAGTCTTTAAGTTAGATAGGTATTGAGAATTATAGATCAATAGTCATCTATTTTGTTATATTTATAATTAGACTAATCAGGTTCTTTAGATACATAGAGATTATATTCAGTATAGATAGATAATCTTCAACCTCTTCAAGGAGCTGTAGAATATGGCCTATAATCTAACTTAGAGTTTCATGGTAGTGAGACACAATCGCTCCTGGCAACACCAATTTATTCCCGAGAAAATGTTGAGCACCAAAGACACTCCACCTGGAGCTTGGCAGAACTGGGCTTTGGGCATTTCTTTGCCCAATACAGAAATACAGAGTATCCATAAATGGATAAAACAGGACTGTCATATCCTGCCAAGACAGGGTAAGATAGTTTTGAAAACTTTCTTGCCTTTGAAAATGATATGTCAGTTACTTTAGGCCTTAGCCAAAGTTGGTTGCTTCAACATCGCAAATGAGACTTTGGGTGATTGCCCAGATAGTCAGTTGTCTCTGTCATTTGTTGCACATTTTGGAAGTTTTTCGATTATACTTCCTGTCCACTCAAGTAATATTATTTCAGTTGAAGATTAGATAATTGTAGTTACCTTCCTCACAATTTAGCCGAGTTTAATTTCAATGCAATAGTTAGACTCCTTAAAATAGAATGTTCAGTAAAACTTTTGTTATGCATTCCTTGCTTAATATTGTTTATTGTTTGTAATTTTATATTTGGTATTTGTTCCTATTGTATATAGCTGTGTTGGGTTTGGATCAATCTTGTTTAGACAAAAGGGGGAGATGATGGGGAAACTATCAACCAATCACATCTAGTTAGGGTGTGGCTACCTGAACCCCCAGGTAGAAAAACGGAGAGAACATAGGTGCTCTCTCTCTCCATGCGGTGCCCACCGGGTGGATAGGACTTCTGACCTCCCACTCTTGCAGCATGAGTTTCCCCTTTTTAACCAATTAAAAATACTTGTTCTTCTTGAGCTGGCTTGGTTATTTATCGTACCGACCTAATTTCACTACAAACACATACACATATATAGTCAAATTTTAACAAGAATTTCCAACCTAGGGTAGTGTGTATATGTGTGTGTGTGTGTGTTGTAGTATATAGTATATAATATATCTGTATCAGTAGGGAGAGGACTTTTGTAGATAATTATTAAGGAGAATTTGAAAATTACCTCGACGAAACCAACAGATCACAGAGATGATTTATGTTGGAAGAGTGGGCAGGTGGAGGCCTCAGCTGCATGCTTCTGTCAAAATTGCAATAAGGCTCAATGTGGCTCAGCTTTGATGCAGAGACATACTTCAGTATGGATTCCCCTCTTCCCAAAGTCTCTGGTGTTTGCAGAGGGGTGAGCCTGGGATGCTCCTGGGATTCCCAGTGATCTCCCTAAATCACCCCTGTTGTAATGACCCATGGCATCATTTCTAATCCATCCCTAGAGATGCTTTCAGTGTCTATTTCTGTGACTGTTTGATCCATAAAAGCCTCCAGGCCTAAAAGGCCACATGAAAAGCAAGGCAGAGAGATGTACAAATGAGAGCCCAAGCAGAAAACCTGCGAGTGGAGCATTACAGATAGTTTTGAACCAACTATCTGACAGGATTTGACAGCTAAGAGGGAGGTATTTGAAGAAGGAGGTGTCATACTCAATGTGGTACTCTGAAAGATTTACAAAGTCATTGTAAGCTCAGGCCTGACACACGACACCTCATCCATTATCCCTGGCAGAGTGAAATCCCTCTTACATGGTTTCTAGTTATAGACCTAATTGCAGCAACTCCCCAACCCCCTTTTCCCTTATTATTGAAATTTGGAGCTGCAGATAGCATGCTGGTTGTGAAACATCCCATAGCAGTGGGTCTCTGTTATGGACAGAAGAGCCGTCGTTACTCATACTTAAGTTCATTCCTATTGTCCAGAAAGATGTCTTACTCAAGTTCTCACACTGCCTCTATGATGCTTCTTCCTCTAAGACTTACACTGACTCCTATAGTTTTGCATAGATGTCTTAGGGTTTCTATTGCTGTGATCAAACACCAACCGAAAGCAACTTGGACAGTAATGGGTTAATTCCATCTTATGGCATGTAGTTCATCATCCAGGTAAGTCAGTGCAGGAACTCAAGGCAGGAACCTGGAGGGAGGAACTGAAGCAGAGACCATGAAGGAATGCAGCTTACTGACTTATTCCTATACAGCTTGCTCAGCCTGCTTGCTTATAGCACTTAGGACCCTGAGCCCAGGGGTGATAGCACCCACAGTGTTCTGGGCCCTCACATGTCAATCACCAAGAAAATGAACTACAGACCAATCTTTTGGAGGCATTTTTCCAAATGATGGTAGTCCCTCATCCCAATAACTCCAGCTTGTGCAAAGTTGACCAAAAACAGAAACAAAAACTAGCCAGCACAACAGGAAACTACTCACAAAGCAAGTTGGTTGAAAACAGTACTTCTCAAACCTGAAGCTTGGACAGAGGTTGGAAGGGATGTGTTGTCTCCCTTTTATGCAGCACAAGCAGTGGTATCTTGATAAAAGGATGATTGACAAGCTTTCTAGGCAGCTCCTGCCATAGTTGGGGGCTAAATGGGCCAAGATGTGTTAACAGGTCTCCGGGGTAATATTATTGGGGGGTTGGGGTTGGTGGGAGACTCTTAGGTCATTACACATATGCCTCCAGCAGGGATCATGAATCATGGCATCTTCTGCTTTTCCTCCCTGATGTGCGATAGAACCAGTTTTGATCTATCAGTGGGAAATGATGACAACATCCTGTAAGTATCTGGAGTTTTCTGGTCAACAGACTAAATGGAGCTGTATGAGAAGATCAAATAGACCCATTTTTCTCAATGCATTCAGACAAACTCCACAGATCCTCTTCCTTAAATGTCCTATTACTTTTCAATACCCAGGAAATGAAGTATAATCTCGACTGTGTCCATTCCTAAACTTTACCATGTTCATTTCCCCCAGACCCCACAAGCTGCTTTAGCTAAGTGTCTCAAACCACCTGCCACTGTTGACGCCATCATCAGGCTGCAGAGTCCCCTGATCCACAGCAGGGGAGTAGAGTACTAGGGGAGCTTGGTCTTTCATTTTGCCTCTACCTGGGACACACGAACATTACAGGCTTCTCCATCTTCTTCCACTGAAGCTGTGGCCCTTGAAGAAGACTGGTCTAGTTCTGTTTGGCATCCATTCACCATGCTGTGTTGAATGCCTGCTATCATAGGCACTGTGCTGGAAATTGGGTATGTGGTTGTCAATAAAACACCTCATCCTTAGCTTCATAGAGTTTGAAACTCAAATGGGAGAAGAAAGACAAGGAACAGAAAAAGATGAACTGTATAATTACAACCATGATAGATGCTTTGAAAGAATTAACCAGGTGTAGAGAAATAGGGTAAATCTTATGAGACATCCATTAAAATAAGACCACATACTGTGTTACTCCAGAAAGCTTTCTGTGGGTGAATAGCCCTATTTCGTCCATGCCCAATACTGAATAATAACAACCGATAACAATAGCCACGATAATACATTACAATAGTCCTACTACTCAAAACTGATAACACATAGACAACACTATGTTCCAGGGACTTTTATAAATTATTTTTTGTGTTAGCTACTTTTGTGTCATAGTAACACAAGTTCTTGATAGTACCACTTTATAGAAGGAAATGTGTGTTCTAGCTCACAATTTCCTAAGTTTCAGTCCACTGTGGTAGAAAGGGCAGGGCAGGGTTCATAGGCTCTGCATACCTGCATGGCTGAACATGGGAAAACACTTCCCTGGGCAGCCGTTTTATAGTACAGCATCCATACTCTCATTTCAGGCATTCATCTTTGATATGAGATTACATTCTTGTACCATGGTGCTTCTGGTGGGGTGGGCCCAGCCCAGACCCAAATCCACATTTCCTGTTGCTCTGGTGATGTGTGTAGATTCTTCTCAATGGCTTTAGCCACTTTAATAATTACAACTGATTTGTCCCCATTTGCTTGGCCCACTGCTTTAAATGCCCTTGTACTCCTAAATAATATGGTTTTAAAACTTCCTACTTCCCTTCTGTTCTCAATTCTCATTTTAAATCTGACTAAACACAGTGCTCAATGGCCATGCCAAAGCCTGAATGTTATACTGTCTTCATTGCCCCACAGATAGAAAGACCATTCCTTTTTAATTTAGCTTCACTCAAGTTCAGAGATGATAGCCGGAGTCTCTATACCAGTATGTACCATGAATTCCTCTAGTCCAGCTTTCACTAGTCACCATTACCATCTGAACCCTAACGAGCACAGTTACTGTCCCCATTTTTGTCAGTGTTTGGGGCTGCAGGACTCTCAACAGAATGCCTGATGTGACTCTTCTTATAGCATTCTGGGGTTCCCCTGGCCCATAGTTCCAAACGCTTCCATAGTCATTCTACAAACCACCAGACTTAATAACAGCAGTGGTCCCACGTCTCTGGTACTAACTTTTGGTATTAGTTACCAGAAATTTGCTATTAGTCACTGTGACCAGAATGCCCGACAGAAACAAATTGTGGGGGGTGGGGGAGAGGAGGGTACTTTAGCTTCTGACTTCAAAAGTTTCCATCTGTCATGGTGAGGAAGGCACAGCAAAGTTGATGATGGTCTGAAAATGTGACAGAAGCTCCCAATATAATGGAGGACCAAGAAACAGCAAGGACATGCTGCAAACAGGGTCAACTCTAACCTTCAAAGTCTTGCCTTTAGTGACCTACTGTCACCAACCAGACTCTACCTCCTAAAGGCTATAGCCTCCCCCAGATACAGCCACCCACTTAGGAAAAATACACCCAAAATGTGAACTTGTTGAGGAACATTTTAGATTTAAACCATAACATTCATTAAATACAGGTGTTACTAGTGGCCTATGCTGCACCAGAATTTAAGGCCTGGAGTTTTCAGCATCATGAATAAATGTGACCTTGATCAACCCTGTTCCTATCAGCTCCTGTTTTGTAGTCCTGGGAGATTTTATACAATTTACCAAGGAAGAACTGACATCAACAGTCTTATTTGGCTATGGAGCCTCTGTGTAGTAATAGTGACCAACCAGGCAAGGTAAGCCCACCAGGACACCAGTGATGGGTCTATTATGGTAGTCACCAACTGCTTTCTCGCTGGATTTGATGCCCACTCCACTGGAAGAAATTAATACCTGGTACTGGAAACCCAGCCAAGGCCTGTGAGTGAGGGGGTCAAAGGTTCTAGGAGGGAAGCTACTGCTGTTGTTTAGCTAAGTGGATGTGATTCACCCACCAGATTGTCTTTTAAATAACTTTTTATGCCCATAAGGTAATGCTGCTGTCAGCTTTGGTTGAAGAAATTTCTTCATGTAGCTGTCAACAGTGACTACAGATGTACAATTGGTCAAAATACTGAGAATAAATGACTACTGGATGCCCAGTCATAAACAGGACACGTATATCAGTCCATTCAAGGCTCAGGGACCATCACTGAAGAAGGGACAGGAACATCACTGAAGTAAGGGAGCAAGTAGTATGGAATGTTGACCCCCTAGCACGACATAGCAATTGCAGTATTGAACTCATACCCGCAGTTTACCTGTACAAGATCTGCACGTAATCAGGCCTGTTAACACTCTGTCATGGAAAGGGTGGGGCTCACATGGGACCCCAACACTCTCTGAGAATCTATATGCAATTAAAGATTGATAGGGGAGGAAGAGATATTCTCTCCTGTAGTGTAGTAATGGTAAGGTATTTGTGTTCCTGTAAACCAACTAATGAAACTGAGTAACATGTGTGTGCACGCACACACGCACACACAAAAGCAGAAAGAGAGCTAGCTTGTAGAAAGAAGCGAGTTAGTGGGGGGAGGGATTGGTGATCTATGGCTGAAATGCATATATACATGGACAAACATGTTATCACAAAGCACATTATTATATATAACTAATATATACTAATAAAACCATTTATAAAGAATCCTAAGACTATGCAGCTGGAAAGAAAAATAACTGCTGCAAAGGTAGAGAAAATGAAATTCAGTTTGGAGACAAGAAAATCCCACAGAAGACATAAAACTTGGCTAGTCTTATTTTTCTAACATATTTTAGGTAGCATATTTATAAAAGAAATATTATCATTGGGAAATTGTGACACATAAAATCATCAGAATAAAAGGTATCCAGGTCTCCTCTTCTCCCAGCTCTATATCTACCCTTCTCTTAGGGACCTGGGGCAGCAATCTGGGATCTTAAGACTCTGCATAGCTCAGTTTGTAGACAATACCCTAATAATGAGCAACTGTAATAGCAGATTGAGATTTTAAAAATGATAATCCTAGTAAATTAGTTTGGCAATGGTGCAAAAAAAATGCATGAAAAAATAGAAGAGACTCCAGCAGATTGTTGAATAATATGTCCTAATAATTAGAAATCTATTGTTTTGCTGTTATAAATAATGCTTCCACAATAGGAAGTGCTAAAGGAAATTCTTGAGGATTATAGCAAACAATAAGAGACATAAATTCAGAAATACAGGAAGGGAGGAGTAACTCCTAACTTCATGGTCAAGATCACAGCTACAAGTCATCTGCTAGTGTAAGTAAGACTTACACTGTGTTTATTTTTTCTGGGGTGAGATACTATTCATAATTTCCTCTAGATTCTTTAAGATGTCTATGATTTAAAAACCAGTATAGACAGGAAGCAAAATCTAGGTCTGTGTGGATTTGATCCATGAGCCTTTTTAATAGATCAAATATCTTAGCTCTGTATTAAAAGTATTGGGGGTGGCTGGGGTGCTAATTCTTTGTATCCATTCTATGCACCTCGGTTTTATTTCCCTTGAATGTCTACTCATTTGACATGACAACTTTTATCTTAAAAGTAATGAGGTACTAGTGTCTCTATTTCTATCTGATGCATCAGTAAAGAACACTGGGGAGATGTTCAGAGAGTCAAAAATTCCATTTTAAGTTGGAAAATGACATCTTTTTGGCCTTACAGTATCACTGAAAAGACTTTTAAGTTCAAAGAGCAACCACCTACACACCGCTGGCATCTCCATGTTTATTCTGCTCCCACCCCCCCGTCTTGCCACCTACACACCACTGGCATCTCCATGCTTATTCTGCTCCCCCATCTTGCTCACTCTCACCCACCAAATACAATTCCAAATTCTAAGGAATTTTGGAAGAAAACAGAAGAACAAGCAAAGACAATAATATGTAAAAGAATAGAAATACCCCAAATCCAGCAGAGGCTACAAAAATTAAAACTTTCTAATGACGGTGCCAAAGTCTAATGATGGTGCCAAAGTCTATTCATAAAGACAGAGAAGAAAACCAGTGAAGATTTTTTTCAGACATATATTTTTTTGAAACTCCTCAAAATAAAAACATTTGTGTGCCCTAGAATTGATATATGTAAATGAAATGATATGCATGGCTATGGCATGGACTAGAAGAAAAACTATCCAGGAGACAAAAGGGCCTAGTGGGAGGGGGGAGAGCGCCATTGGGTGTAAGAGAGTGTTTTCTCTACTTACATGAAAATGGCCCTGGTGACCTAGTACAATAAAATAAAGCAAACACTATCATGAATGTAGAAAAATTTACCACGAATGTAGGCATTTGTAATCGAAGCAATTTCTTGGCCTTGAAATAATGAGTCTGTGTGCTGAGACAGCAAAACCGAGGATGGTGGTTATGACCTCAATTTAATATTGGGGAAAAGGAAACAGGGTCGCAGTGTTGCCAGGGGCACTTGCCAAGATACCAGCCCTGTGGGATCCTGGGCTCTGAGGATTCATTCCTCAGGCCTGTGGGTAGATCAATGACCCGTGCACACTCCACGCTTGTGGTCTACCAGAAGGAGGTCAGACACGGAAAGAGGGAGGAACGAGTCGATCTGCTAAAAAGGAAAAGAGTACACGGCAGAGTTCTTGCTCCCTGCAACCACCCAGAAATCGAAATCCTTGGACAGCTTCCAAGTGATGGCTTCCAGAAAGGATTTCTAATTTTTCTTCTTTTAGATCAAAAATAGTCATTTCATTTTTTGAAGAAAAGAAAAAAAACCCGGTTTTCTGCATTCTAATTCCTTCCTCTTCACTTGTGCCATGACGTCGTTTCAAGAACAGGACTGAATAGATTTTTATCAAGAAGAATTCTTGGTGGTTTTTATTTAATGATTTTCTTGTGTACATACAAAAACAACCGGTTATTGTTTAGCTGTCTTGGCATTATGAGAGTGAAAATAATTTTGTTAAGAGACCAAAAAAAATCTATCTCTCCTATTTTTCTTTTTTTAAAAAATTGAAGCATTACAATTATACTGGAATGTGCGCAAGACAACGTCTCAGACTGTAGGAAAATAAAATCAAGTTACCCTGCTTGGGTTGGGAGGGGAAACTCTGGAGGTCTCTCCTTGTGCATCCATCTCTCTCTTTGAGCAGCCACTATTCTAAATGGTCGCCATTCACACCTTTGCTATGCTTTAGGGTTGGACCACATAATTATGTATTGCTGAACACCATAGTTATGACCAATTAGACATTGTATACTCCATGGTGTCTAATTTAACACTCATATTCAATAGTGTCTTTAGCATGCATCATATTGAGGCGGTTTGCTAAATCTGATTGTCATTTGAGTCTATATCTCTGTTTATGCATTTTCTTATTAACAGACATCTGGTTCTTTTCAGTTAGAGCCTATTGCAAAGGATGCCACTCTGAGCATTCTTATTCCAGTCTGCCTGAGCACAGGAGCATGCACTTCTGCAGGGCGTGCACCTAGGGATGGAACTGCTGGGTCATGAGAGTCAGTATCCTCAGCTTTATTAAGCACTGCCAGACTCCTTCCAGAATACTCATACCTTGCTTTGACTTTCTATTTATAATTATTATAATGGTTTACTCAAGCTGGGTGGGTAAAGGTGCACCTGGCTTTTCTGGCAAGGATGAGTTGGTAAAATTGTTCTGGGGACAAGTCTGTTTGCCAACTCTTGTCTTTCTTGATTAAATCCCTGCTGTGTGATACACTGTTTCAGATAGTGTTTCTCTTGCTGGTGCCCTGCAAGAGATGGTAAGCATCTCTGTTTACCAGCCTTTGACTTGGATCTGCATAGCTGGATGAAGTTTCAGAGAAGAAATCTACTATAGGGAGCTCATCGACAGCCATGCTGGTTCCCCTTTGGGCTTAAAGCATTTGTGTGAAGGCTTCTGTGACATGTAGTACAATCTGTCTTTTAATTATTTATTTTTAAGGCTATTTTAGAGATGGAACAGAATGACTTAACACAGCTAAATGCCAAGCTAGGACTTGAAATACCACTGTTGTCTTCTTCAGAGCTGGATGTGATGAGGGTGCAAACATCTCCATGGCAGTCTGTCACCTTGGGGCTCCAGAAGCTGAAAGCTCATCATGTCCAGGGATCAGCACTATTTCTACTTATTAATATTTTTAGTGTCTGCCATATAAAGCAGGCACAGAACGAAGGGCTTTTAAAAATAGCTTTCTAAGTCTGTTTGGGCTCAATACACTCTGCTAAAAAGGAGTTGTTGGTATCAGCAAATCTGGCCCCACTTGCTCGCTGCTCTCTGGATCTAGGCTCCAGGGCCATCAAAGGTCCCCAAAGACTGAGCCATCACCAGTCCATTCTTCTGAAAATGCTTCTGATGGATTTTTTTTTTTAAAGAGACAAGCTCTAAGAATTCAAAATAGGACAAGGGCCAGCAAGATGGCTCAGCAGGTAAAATCAGCTGCTGTGTGAACTTGGTGACCTGAGCATGACCACTGTATCCCAGGATGGAAGGGCAGAATAGATGCCTGAGAGTTGTCCTCTAGCCTGCAGGCACTGCAGTGATGAATGCACACATAGATGCACACACACACACACACACACACACACACACACACACACACACACACTTGGGCATGCTCGCACACACGCATGCACAGACCCATAATAATAAATACTTTGATCTTTAAAAGTTAGGAACTAGAGTCTGTTTCATGTGTGGCTAAAGGTGGGGCCAGGCTAGCTAAGCACAGAATAATGGGAAGATCTTACAAAACGAAGTAACCATTGGTATGTGCAATGAGATGTTAACTGTGGTCTGCTCGGTTACTATTGGGACAGCTCTTTGGCGTTAAGAGTCTAAGGAAATACACAGAGTTTGTTATTGGTATGGAGTGAATGTTTGTCTCTCCCAAAGCTCACTGGAATTTGATTGCCACTGTAATAGTGACAAGACATTAAGCCTTTAAGTGATCAGGTCATCCGGGTTCCACCTTCGTGCAGTGAATGTTACATAGAAGGACTTTTACACCCCTCCCATGTACGCCTCTTCAGCCTCCTTCCTCTACCATCTGAAGAAGACACAGTCTCCCTCCGAGTACCAACTTGGAGTCAAAAGAATTAATCTTGTTGTCACTTTGATCTTGGATTCCCAACTTTCATGAATAAAATATGTAAATTTATACTCATTATAAATTACCAAGGTCAAGTGTTGTAGCACAGGTTTTTAATCCCAGCGCTGGGAGCTAAGACAGGGGGATTGAGAGTTTGAAGCCATCCTAGGCTACTATTAGCTATATAGCAAGACCTTGTCTATTAGTATAAATAAATATTACCTAGTCTGCAGTATTTCATTCGGCAGTACAAATGGACTAAGCCAGTCATTTTCTATTGATGTCTTTTGGGAGATTGACATCTGAGTCGGATTGTGTAAATGTAGGGAATTAACTAAAGAGTAAATCACAGGATATAGAGCATGCCAACCAGGACTTCTGGAAGGTAGAGAAGGAGGAAGCCCACAAGATAGGGATGGAAATGAGGGGCAGAAAAGGGTTTGAAGAAAGTTGGATGGGGAAGGGTACAGGAAGGCTGGGATAAGCACCCCAGAGACAGGCTGACAGCGTATGAGAATGGCAGAGGCTACTCCTGACACAACTGAATTATATTGCAGAGCTAGGAGGAAGGATTCTGACTTCTTGGTGTTGGGAACTCACGCATGTGGTTTACATACCAGATGGAGAAAAGGCAGAAGGAGACACTGAGAGATTGTGTGTTGGGGGTGAGGGAGTGGGCTGGGGCGGCAATAGCATTTTTAAAATTTGTCTTCATTGATGAATTAAAATTATACATTGATGGTATACGAGATGATTTTTAAAAATATGACTATCATACAATGACTAAGTCAAGCTGATTGACATTTGCATTGCCTCACCAAGTTGTAATTTTGTACAAGTTCTTTGTGGCCAAAACATGTAGCAACTTTGTGTCTACAGTTCATTGTTATTAAGTTTAGTTGGACAACTCTCTAGCGCTGACTCCTCCAACCGAAATTTGATGCCTTTTGATGAACATTTCCCTAACCTTACCTACAGCTCAGTCCCTGGCAACCATCACTCTACTCTCACATTTAATACTCTGCATTTAGATTCCCCATGTAAGTTAGTGAAATCTGTTTGCCTGTGTTTGTGTTATCTCACTTAACATAACGTCCTCTGTGCTCATCTCTACTGTGGAACAACAACAGAATTCCCCTTGCAAAGCTGAGTAGTATCCGATGCTGTAGGTAGAGATCACACTTCCTTGTTTGTTCATCCATGGATGGCTCTTAGGCCAATTCCATTTCTTTGTTACTGTTAAGAACACTGTGTGGATGTGGAGATGCCAGTAGCTGCTCAACACAGAAGTGCTGACTCTTGGTTATGAACCATTCTTATCTATGACAAGATTACAAGACATATGGAGAAGGATTAGTTTGCCATAATTCCTGTAACAGAATAGACAGGCATGGTGGACTATTTTGGCCACTCCGAAAGAGAAGCAGCTAAAGGTTTCTACTGTGACAAACGTGGTAAAACAGGATGTACATGGTATTCGGTAGAGCTGTATAACTATAACCTGAGTTGTGTTGTCTAGGACAGAGACAAGTCAGTGGGTGGAGAGTCCTGGATCTACCAAGGGAAATCATTGTGGCTGAGTTTTATAAAATCTGCTTTCAAGTCAATGAAACTATGTATGCTCATTAGGGCTTTAAGCTATATATACCTGGATATTAACATCTTTAAAACATTTTATGTCCACAAAAATATGTATGCAAGAATACTCAGAGCACTGTCATTCCTAATAGTCTCAACCTCTAAACTATCCAATGTCCGTCATCAGGCGAACATGGATCACACTGGAGTCTATCCATACTGAAGCCTTCAAGAAAAAGTATGGGGGGTTGTATAGGCTATAACCTGCATACAGTGAGAAAACAGATGGCATAGAGACCCATGATAGAAACAAGGACTACAGGGGTGCCTGAGGATAAACTGTGGGGAGCAATGGAGACATACTTTAAAAAATTTTATTTGCTTTATTGATTATAAATTTTTCTCCACTACCCTCCCTCTGCTCTCCCCTTCTACCCTCTCCCATGAGCCCCACACTCCTTATCTAGATTTGATGGCTTTGGGAGGGCATGGAGCTATGGAGACATTCTTTATCTTGATTGTGATGACTTCAGGAGCTGCAAAACCTGATAGAATTGTACAGTTTTAATTTATGCACCTTCTATGTCCAAATGATACCACAAACAATCTGGTTAAAGAAAAACTGATGCTCCAAATATTCTCTTTCACAGTTTGTGTTGTTGGGGATGACACAGTAATTAATGCAGACTTTAGAGTGGTTAGTTCATCAGTGCATTTTTGTATGGTTTCTATGTTGTAGTTACTTCCTAATTTTTGACTTTTTGAAATAACCATAAGTTAATTATACATGGATTTTTGTCTTAGATATGGTTTCTATTTGCTGTGATAAAACACCATGACCAAAAGCAACTTGGAAAAGAAAGAATTTCTTTTATCTTATAATTTGTAATCCATCATCCAGGGAAATCAGGGCAGGACTCAAGACAGGAGCCTGGAAGCAAGAACTGAAACAGAGTCTTTGGAGGAACAGTGCTTGCTGGCTTGCTCCCTATGGCTTGCTCAGACTGCTCTTTTATAACAGCAAGGACCACATGCCCAGGGATGTCACCACCCACCGTGAGCTGGACCCTACCAAATCAACCATTAATCAAGACACTACCCCACAGACTTGCCAACAGATCAATTTGATGAAGACATTTTCTCAATTAAGGTTCCCTCTTCTTAGATATAGCCAGGTTTTTATCCAGTTGACAAAACCAAGCAGCACAGACTTCACTATGGGTGTATACAAGGCACTTTGTCTGTATACAGCTCACTGCTCCCTCATCCTCCCTTTTGTCCCCTCCTCTTCCCATATTCCATAGAGAAGAAAGGCATGTAACACTTGAAGTTCTGAGTCTTGTTGGTTTGGGATAGCATGATGTTCCCCAGTTCCACCCACTGATCTGTGGATGATGTGACCCCATTACTTTCATAGCTGAGTAACATTGCATGTGTATATAGAACATATTCTTTATTCTCTTGTCTGTTTGTGCGCACTGTGGCTGGCTGGGTCTGTGACATTTCTGAACAATGCTCTGATACTTATCAGCAACTTTGGCTTGAAAAAACATTATCTTTTTCCTTGAGAGACTGGATGACATAAGATTTCTACAGGAAATCAGAAAAAATTAAATTATAAGAATTGACAATTATTTCCCCACTCACATTATCACTGCTTTTTAAAAAAAAATATGTGAATACAAATACTTGCTACAGCAATCAGCCTGACAATAACTTACAAAAACTTATCATGTATTTGTAGAAAACCAGAAAAAAGGAGTTCAAAGCTCTCCAAATAGATGAAATAATAATGGTAAATGTTTAAACCAAGAAAATTCTAATTAGCCTGATTTGATCACTGCATCCCTGCATCAAATTATCACAACACAAACATGTGCAGTTATTAGGTATTAATTTTTGAACATGTAAATGTTTGCCAATATAATCTTTAAGAAGAAGAAAAGGATGCAAATGTATTCAGAAGCCTTCTAATAAGCTTTTGTGGTGATTTTGTCTCACTTGTTTCTGATAACACGGAAAATTCAAATTGAATCAATAAGCTGGACCACCTATCTCCCAGCAACTTTTTCTCTCTTAGGTCCATACTGAGTTGGCAGGAAAAGCTGTCACGGTTTAGCTTCAGCAAGTAAGATGACAGCTTGTGACACATTTGTCACAGGAGCCAGGGAAGCTGAAGAGTGACAGAAACTTTAAAGGACCCCCTTCCCACAGTGGCACTGGCTTTTCCTTCTAGATGATCTGTAGTTTCTCCCTTTGTCTACAAGAAGATGAACCAATTACAGTCATAGGCTGCCAGAAAAGGCGTTTACATCTTTGATCATATCATCCCCTGCTACTAACTCTCTTTAGTTTGGACGCATCAGTTATTAGCTTGTAAAGTGTGAGTTTCTTATTTTTACTGAAGTGTGGGCAGGTGTGGCAGAGGAGGAGGATGGTAGCTGAGCAAGAGGGCTGTGATCTCGGCTCCAAGAATGTGTTATACTCTTGTGTTTTTGTTTAAAAATCAGCATGAAAGACGCTGGGTGCTTACACCTTCAGTGGGTACTGAGACTGGAGCCCTCAGCCTTTTGAGCATAATATTCACAATACCCCTTATAATGCATTTGGAGCCACGGTTCTCAACCTTGGCTGCAGCTGGGAACCACCTAAGGAGCTTTTAAGAACTATCAAGGCCAAGCCCCACCAGAGAGATTCTGATTTAATTGATCTGGGATGAGACCCAGGCAAAAGTATTTTTAAAAAAGCACTCCAGGTGTTTCAATATGCAGCCAGGATGGAGAACTACCGAGTTAGAGGCAGAAAAGCTGTTTTTTTCAGTGATTTAAATAAATGTAATATATAAAAATTTTTATAACCTACATTAATTCAAAAGAGGTTTGAAAATGAACTCCAAAAATAAATTTGCTGCAAAGATTTTTTTGAGCCTTAAAAATTGTAATTAAATAAATGAAAATCTAAACAAGATAACACTCTTACCCAGTGGCAAAAAGCTGAAAAGACTGATGCTACCTAGCAGGGGTGAGATTGGGTGGGAAAGGCAGGCCTGGAAGGACGCGCAACACTGTGAAAACCCAGCCAGCTTCTGGGAGGGCAGTGTAGCAACTCATGCAGCTTTGTTACAATGTGTCTAGCATTTACACTGGTGCGAATTTGTACAATTTCACCAAGATCTAGGCTTAGGAATAGACATCATAAGATGTTTGCAATGATGAAAAGGTGCAAATCAAAGGTGCAAAAGGGGGAAATCAAAGGGTTCTTCACCTTGGGGGACCAGTGGGGGGAAAGTTTAGATATATTCATACCATGGAAGGCTGGTGGACACTGTGCATCTCCTGCATTACCTTACAGTGAATGTGTGTGTGTGGGGGGAAGTATTCCAAGTAGATGGGATCAGGAAAAAGCCAGTGTCACAATTCTAGCATCTGAGCAAACAAACTATATGCAAAACTGGTTAAGGGTCAGCAAAATGGCTCAGCAGGTAAAAGTGCTTGCTGTCAAGTCGAATGACCTGAGTTCAACCTCTGGCATCTAGGTGGTTGAGGAAAGAACTGACCCCTGCAAACTGACCTCTGACTACCACACATGTGCCTTGGCATGAACTCACACACACGGAGGGGGGTGGTGACAAGTAAATAAAAAACATAGTTTTAAAAAGTATCCTTTTACACATGTTGATAGAGATTTCTGAGTTATTACTAGTTGTGAGAAAGTGAAAATGTTTTGTAGATTATTGTCACCTCTGTGTGCATTTAAATAGTGGATTTTGTGTGTCTTCATCTTATGTGCAGGTGTGCATGCAGTGTTCCACACATGTGGAGCCGAGAGGGAGACCCCGGGAGTCCTCTTCAATTACTCTTACCAAGTTTTTGAAATAGGGTCTCAAAACTCTGAGAACTATGCGCCTAGAAGGTGACCCTTGCTGTATTCAAACTATTCAACTTCCTAAAGGAAACCAATAAACACAAACACTGCAGCATTCCTTCAATGAGTGTTCTGTATCACCTACTACGTCCTAGATACTCTCGCATGGTCACACAATCCTCACGTGCCTAAAGCATCGGCGATAATCTGCAGCTATCAATGGAGTTCTTAAAATTGACTTGCAACCAAAAACAATGCATCAAGAGTGGTAGCAGGAATGGGAACTGGTGGCCAAGTAGCTTCTTCGTTTCTCAACTGAAACTCTTGAAGTCTGGTGTGAAGACATATTGCAGCCAATGGATGCGACACTCCCCCAAGCACCAATTTAGAAAAGCATTTTTAGGTGATAATTGGCTGTGTGAAACTCACATTTCCGTGCAAGGAAGCCTCGTATTTTTGGTGGAAGGAACTGGAGAGACAGGAGATAGTGAGGGCAGACTTTCTGAGATGGAGAGGGCAGCGCACTGGCTAGAGGTCAGGAGAGCTCAGTAGCCTTGCTCCTGACTTGGATAGGGTCCTTTTACATTTGAGAACTCAGATTCCTAGCTGTTGAGTGAATGAATTGGGCATGTGAGCAAGCACTGAGGACACCAGACAAAGCTCCTCCACTGTTCACTTGTGGGACCTTGACAAATCAGTTGGCCTCTTTGAACTTTTGTTTTTTATTCTTTTGTTTGTTTTGTTTTGTTTTTTTGTGACAGGCTTTCTCTGTGTAGCTTTGGTGCTTGTCCTAGAACTAGCTCTTGTAGACCAGGCTGGCCTGGAACTCACAGAGATCCGCCTGCCTCTGCCTCCCAAGTGCTGGGATTAAAGGCATGCGCCACCACCGCCCAGCTTTGTTTCTTTTTCTATCAGAGAGAAAAATATTATGGTAGGGAGGTAAGGAGGATCTGGGAGGAATTGAGGGGTTGGGAAACATGAACAAAATATATTGCATTTTAAATAAAGTTTTAAAATTTTTAAAATAAAAAATGAAGTGAATTCTACCAAAATAGGGAGATTTAATGATTTCTTAACAATGCTGGTGTCACAGAACTGCATTCTTAAAAGTGATTAAAAATGATTTTTTTTGTTATTTACATTTTATTGACTGGATGATAATTTTTTAGTTGAGAAAAAAAAGTGGTTTGACAAAATGGTCTTTGGATCATGTGATTCTACTTTTTCTCTTGCTCTTAGAGGAAAGTGCAGATTCCACAGCAAAGCCACCTATAGGTTTGCAGGCCCTGGCAAATAGGCCTTGTGTGACCTCTGTCTATATACTAACAGTCTGAGTCATTCAAGGTGGACCCATCAAGACCATTTCCATGAGGCAGCCTCATGAGATTCCACACGAGAAATTCTGCACTTGCCAACAGGGACAATAGGCTTCCTAGACTATTGGGACCTAGCATTCTGGGACCAGGGTCTTTGTCCTGTTCTGAAACTGCCCTATAGTTTGATTTCTGGAGCTCCCATGGTCTCATTCCTGTTGTTCCCTGAATCATGCCTCACCCCTCCATGAAACATAGAACACTCTGCTCTAGGGGGCACAGAGGTCTTTGTGCCTGCACTAGGGGAACCGGGGGTTTTAAACACACAGGGTTCTTCCTTCAAGGGAAGGAATGAAAAACCTGTTTTCTGCCCAGAAGGCTGAAGCAGCAATGTTTTCAAGCCGTGCGACCTTTACGTGACCTGTGTAACTTTCCAGCGCCATTTTGCCCTCCAGATACATTCTCAGAAACTCGTTTTTCTCAGTCAATCAATGGAATCTATTACTGAAGGTGTACATGTACTTATCAAAGAATTTCGATGTGGACACATCAGGATATGTAGTTAGCTTATTTTGTTCCGCAAAGAGATTTAGGGATTCGTTGTTGTGCTTGTGGGAATGGGTCAATCATCGCAAGAAGAGCCTTCACCAAACTCTGCTCTGTTTAAGTCTAAAATGAACCAATCAGGGTGAGACTCCTGAAGTTTGGACCAACACTGGCTCTAGAGTCCTGTTGTGCCTAACTGCCTTCTTTCCTCTGGTGGCTAGTCTCTCTGTTGCCCAGGAAGTTTGCAGAGACCTTCATACTCTGCATGTCCCCGCAGAAAGCTCTGGGTTCCCTGAGACTCCTATTAGGAGAAATAATAATATCCCTACTACAGTGGTGTCAGGAACAACCACGGAACCCATTTATACATATGCAAAGCTCGAATCACTGAAGCATGTACCCGAACCCAGCATGGGAATGGGAGATAGGAACTTGTCCATAGTAGAAAACTCAACTTTTTGACTTGCTCTACAAGGCCTATCTTGTCTGTCTCAAATGCATCATCCTGCCCCCATACCTTTGGCATCATTTATTCTCTACTTGGAATATATGCTTCTTTCCTGATGTGAAACCTATTATCTTGTTTACTTAACAAAACCTCTTCATCTGGGTAGCCACCGCTTAGAAAATGACCTTCTAGAAACCTGGCCTGGCCTCCATGTCTTGAGTCCTGCTCTAGTTGCCCTGGTAACATGGTTTGAAGTGTGTGTGTGTGTGTGTGTGTGTGTGTGTGTGTGTGTGTGTGTGTTCAGATGTGAGAGAGCTCAAGTGTGAGTGCCATAGCATGTGTGAGCATGCCAAATGATAACCTTGGGTGTTACTTCCCACCGGGTTAAGACAATGCCTCTCATCTGTTGTTCGCCTCTATGTAGGCAGGATAGCTGACTTGCTGTTCCTAAGGGTTCCCTGCATCTCATCTTCCATAGAAGTACTGGAATGAAAGACGCGTGTTACTGCTTTTACCTGATTCTGGCTTCAAATGCTAGTCCTCACACTTTCTCAGCAAATGCTTTGCACACTGAGCCATTTTCCCAGCCACTAAACATGATTTCAAGATGATTCTGGGATCTTAGAATATGTCTTCAGTTTCTTTTCCCCAAATAAACTCACCAAAATATTCAAAATAAAAGAAAAATGTCTTGGGAGTGGAGTAAAAACAATTCTAAGCCTGTTTTGTTATTTCTAGGGGCTAAAGGGGAATGGTTTTATATTCTGAGTTTCTAGCAGAGAGCTCTTCACCCAGGAGAGGAAACACTGGCATTGGTCCCTAACCACACTACCAGAAGCTACTTGTGGTCTTGCACAACATCTAATATCTACCCATCCATCCTTCCTTCTTCCTTCCATCCATCTTCTACCTACCCATCCATCCTTCCATATTTTCATTCACTCATTCATTGAACATTTATGATTCCTTGTTATTGCTAAGGCCTTAAACTAGGTTCAGGGAGTGGAGATAATAGAATCTCAGAGAAGCTTCTAGTGTACTGAACATAACCACTCTGGGTGTCCTCATTATAGTAAAGGGTGGTGATAGTCCTGTGTTGCTTTAGAGAATCCTACAGCTGTGACTTGAATTTTTCTTGACAATTGCAAAGTTATAATAAGTGAATCATTTATGAGTCAATGGATTCAGAAACTTGTTAGAGCATCATGCTTCAAGGGCTAGGCCACTCCAGTTTACTGAGAGCTGGAAAGGAGTAAGGAGTCTGGGATGCGCCACGTTCTTATATTAAACCAGCAGGCTGTCCTATGCTTTCTACTTTGTAGCATTTTCTGTAAGACATCAGAATGTAAATGAGGAGCAGAACATTACAATTACGGGCTATCATCAAGCAACATGAATTAACAAGACACTTAAGTGGAAAAAATTAGTGACAGTGTCATGTCCAAGGAGTGGCCTGTAGACAAACCTCTTAATCTGTCCATTGAAGACAGGAGATAGGGAGGATGGATGGAGATCTACTCGTGAAACACCCAAGAGTTAAAGGAGAGAAGCCTTACCCACAGGGAGGATGAGAAAGCAGTGAGCGACCTATATGATTAGTAGGTTTTGCTGGAAAACACTTCTGAATAATGTCTAAATTGAGAATTGATTTTTCAGAAGGTGAATAAAAGAGTTTTTCTTATATGTGTTCCAATGTTTTTCTGTAGAAAATAATCAAAGGCACTTATTCCATGGCTGGTATCTCTACTTCTACCCCCAAATAAACAATAACTGAGATCTGGGAAGAGACTTCCTTGTGTCACGGGATGAAGTTTTTGAGTCATCCATCTCTCTGAAAATGGGACAAAAGCTATAAACCTCCTCTCCAGAAAATGCACAAAACTCCACAGGCAAAGCATTTCCCACACAATTTCAGTAGATTAAGAAACCTACTGAAACCTATCCATGTACCCCACCCTCAGGGGTCTTTGCTCCAGGACACATGAAAAATGTATTTTGCCACAAAATTTCTTCAGCTTCTAACTGCATTGATTGACAAGTCTCTAAAAATATTTAACAGCTATTCTCAGACTAGAGGCTGTGGGAAAGCTCCAGTGGTTAAAGTCAATAGATGCAGTAGCTGAGTACTAGGACCACATCCGACCCCATAGCAGTGTAAATATTCTTGTTCCTGGTAAAATGACCAGATGAGATATAGGACATCCAACTAAATTTGAGTTGCAAATAAGCAGAAAATAAATATATATTTAGTATCATTATGCCCCATGCAATTTGCCCAAGTATAAAATCATGTATTATTTATCCGAAATTCAAATTTAACTGATATCTTCTATTTTGAGTCGCTAAACCTAGTATATGTATTCATGGTCAATTTCTTTAGTGGAGTTCCCTAAGGTACTAGTTACTTGTCTGGTTGCTTCAACAAAAATACCTGACATTGCAGTTTAATGAAGGAAGGGTTGATTTTGACTCACAGTTCCAGGGGACTCCAGATTTAATGAGAGACCTTGTCACAAAGTAGGGGTGATAGGGCAGGGCAATAACACCTTCCTCTGACTTTGGCATGTATATAATACACATGACAGAGAAAGAGAGAAAGAGAGAGAGAGAGAAAAAATGATAGAGAATGAGAAAAAAAATGAAGTTCAATCTTCATTGAGTGGGGTAGTAGTAGAACCAGTAAGCAATTGAGACAATGTATTTGTTTAAAACATGTTTACTGGCATCTCTTGCAGCTAGAGCAGCAATATGGCAAATTCTGGCCAATAAGTATAAAGGGAAGATTTCAAGGCATTTTGGTTATTGTTTGCTTTCCTACTACTTCTTCCTCCTTTATGCTTCCTTCCATGTCCAGAGTTCAGAAATAAGTCTGGGTTGAAAGTAAAAGTCATCATGAGCTCATGAAGCAAGAGTAAGCTTGAAAGTTACACACTAAGAATGGCATAGCAAAAAGGCAGGAATATGAGTTATTGACTTCTGGACGGCCATTGTTATAGACTTCCTGTCTTGGTCTCTTTTCCTGTTGCTGTAATAAAGTACCCTGACCAAAACAACTTAAGAGAGAAAGAACGTGCCATGTCCATCATGTGCAATGTCCATCATGGCACGAACATCAAGACGGCAGAAGACGGAAGCTGCTCTTCACATCACATCTACAATCAGAGTTCTGCATGGGGGTTGATGCTCAGCTCCCTTTGTCCATTTATGCAGTCCAGGATCCCAGCCAGGAAAGGGTGCTACCCATTGAGATTAGCTTTTTCTATTTTTAATTAGCAGCATAATAAAGACAACACCACAAGGCATGTGAAGCAGTCCCATTTCCCAAGTGATTCCAGAGCAAATCAGGTTGATGGTTACCAGTTTTCGTCACACTGCCTAATCCTCTGTAAGGCTTGACTGGTCATGCTGATCTTAATAGCTAGGACTATTGGTAGCTGAAGCCCCTGCGCATTAGCAACCACTGGGAATTACCTTCAGCTGAAGACAGACACCCCACACTAGTTCATGCTCCTATCCTGGTGGGCATCCCACAATCCAATCACTGGTTGAAAGGGGATATAAAAGCCTGCCGTCTTACTGCAGCAGAGAATGATTCTGAAGGACAGACCTCAGGTAGGCTGATGCCTTGTGACTATACCACTGCCTCAGTTCCTTCTCTTGCCCAGCCCAGCTGCTTTCCTTTGCCCCATGGGTCATGATCACAAACGCTCTTCACAATCAACTTGACAGCAGAGTCTACTTGCCAGGTAACTTGACCTGCAGCAATGATCTTATGTAGCTCCTACACCACCTTAATCATCCTCTGACCCCAACTTTTTTTCACAAGCCGCAGATCTGGATTTATCCAAAGAAGCATGTGTCTGATACCCAGAAGTCTTTGCATCCTGTGAGTTTAAAATTCTGAGTTGAGGATTTGATTCATGAGGTAACATGTGTTGTTGAAGTGAAACTTCAAGATTGACAGGAAAAAAAAAAACGATTCCCATCTAATTCTTGCTTTGTAACACTAAGATGAGAAAAGGCTGCTCCCTAAAGCCACAGGAAAGGACAGGGCCTTGATAGGCCTCACTAAAAAGTAATGAAGGATACACTCCCAAGAGTCATGACTAGATTGAAGCACGGGCTGTAGTAACCCTCTTTGAAGAGACGGATGGAGGCTGAAGAAGAGCTGTCCCAGAGTGGAATAGCAAGCACTGAGAACTTCATGCTCACATGTGGATTTGCATTCATATTTCCAGACTCCGTAGGTGGCTCTAGCAAACTTTGATGGCTAGGGATACAGACCCACAAGGACTTCATTAGGGCAAGCAAGATGATTCAGGGTGAAGGCCTCCAACCAGGGTGACCTGAGTTCAGTGTCTAGACCCACATGGTAGGAGAGAACCAACTCCAGGAAGTTGTCCTTCAGACATGTGCTATGGTGCGCACCCATCCCCAGTAACAAAAAAAGCCCCTAAAACATGAAGACAGATAAAAGTACTGAGAAATGAATAAAAAGAAAAAGTGGAAACAAATGATTTCTGCTTCTTCCTATTGAACACAGGAGAAAATAGTCAAATATGCCTGTGATCGTCATAAAATTGAAGAAAATGAGCAGTAGGTGGAGTCAACATTGAATTCATATCACTCAGGACTACAGAAAACCCTACTTAGAATCTTAATTTGGTGTCCCCCACTTACGTTATTCAAGACAAGGTTAAAATATGGAAGACAGCAAGGCCAAAAGACCAAATCTGTATTTACCAGTTGCATCACTTCTGAAAGATTATTACCTTCTGTCTTTTGGGTTTTAAGTAACTGCATTCAAGACCAAGCCAGCCACACTTTCAGCGTGGAAGTAGGAAGGAACTCATGAGGCCCCACCCCTAACTGAAGTGATATTAGCCATTAAGAGCTACTGGGAGAAGAATCATTCTTCTTTCTCTGTCTTTGGTAAGTTGCTTATTCTCTGGTGTTTGACCCCACACCCAGGCATGTATGGCTAGATTTGGGGTTAGTTTGGTTATTTAAAGAAAATTAAAAATGGGAAATTGGAAGGGGGAACATATTGAAGAGGATCTGGGGAGAATTGGAAGGAATATATCATTACATCTCATTGTATATATTTATGAAACACTCCAAGAATAAAATTTTTAAAAATTAAAATAAAATTTAAGGAGTACAATTAGTTTCTCAAATTAGATAGCCATTGACATGAAAATGAGAAATGTACACTGGATCCATGCAGCTTTTGAGTTCAAGACAATCTCCCTAAGTCATTTAAATCCAATCACTTCTCAGACAGTCGCTCATCTCAAGACAGGACAAGTACATCTGTTACATCATGAGAGACCAGTCAAAAGCTGAGCTTTCATTTGTAGCTGGTGCATTTGGACTTCTGAACCTCGATTTCTCTTCTCACTGTCTCCACCCTTCGAACAGTCTTCTTTACTTGTCTTCTTACCCTGTAAGAAGTGTAATTCCTGCCTTAAGCCCTTTTCTTCTTTCCTATATCTTCTATTATGCTTTATCTGTTCTTGCCTCTTACCTGGGTCGCAGGGATATTCTTAAACATCCCCAAGCAATCAGGATGCCTAAAAGATCATGCCCAGAGAAGGCTTCCTCAAAGCTGGTACAGAAAGAAGTGAGTGATGGGATTATTATTCATTATCTATAATATTTTCAATTGTGAGTCTTCAACTTGGGTTCTATACCCTGTTTCAAAGGAGGTGGACCACATTAAGTCTAAATGTCTTAAGCCTGTTCATCCAGACACACAAATAGAGCAAAGCTCAAGGAATATGTGTTATATTCATTTGCCAAAAGCAGCATTGGGAGATATGTGATAAGGTGGTATCTGCCCTCACTCTGATTATTTCCATTTTAAATAATGTATGCTTCTATCACTAATCTATTTCATGAATGTTTGATGATCTTTATTTCCTTCCATCATATTTGGAACTCATCAGAACCAGAAATTATGCCATTCCATTGACTAAAACACTAAGGTCTTCATACTCTTTCTTAAGTTCAAATTTCAGAACCTTGCACTAAAGTGTTTCAGAACAAGGTGATCAACCCATCTGGACTGTGCCTGTCCTTAGATACTCTGCCCAATTCTTAGTGTCTACTCTTCTCAAATAAGGAGTCCCTTGCCTCTTTCCACTTGGCTTTACTAAACAGACTCCTGACCAAGGGAACACCTCCTTTCCATCAGCCTCATTGCCTGTTGTCTGTTCACCCAAAGTAGCATGACAATGATGGGTTAAAGATGCAATCCCACCCCTGTGTATCTTAGAGAAGCAGCGAATTTATTGTAACATTGCTGACTTAAAGGCCACTGCAACACCAAAAAGCCCACCCTAGCATGGGTGACAACTGATAAAAACTACATCTCTGGAGTTCCCTGAACAACTTGCAGGCAGCTCCATGTTGTAGGAGACTGCTTGTTTGTTCCTGGCTGCCCGGCAGCTCAGCACCAAAATAACCACACAGAAACTGTATTAAATCACTGCTTGGCCCATTAGCTCTAATTTATTAGTGGGAAACTCTTACACATTAATTATCCATCTCCATTAATCTGTGTATTGCCATGAGGCTGTGGCTTACCAGGTAAAGTTCTGGCATCTGTCTCCAGTGAGGCTATATGGCTTCTCTAAACTCTGCCTTCCTTCTCCCAGCATTCAGTTTAGTTTTCCCTGTCTATATCTATTCTGCCCTGTGCAGGCCTAAGACAGTTTCTTTATTAACCAATGGTATTCACAGCATATAGAGGGGAATCCCACATCAGCTCCACCAGAAAGTCTCCTCTTCCCAGCAATCATTGTTGCTTATATAACCTAGGGCATTCCCTTAGCCTTGTAGTTTTAAAATAGACCCAGACCGTATATGTTGTCCACTTTCTGAGTCTTACAGGTCTCCTCCCTTCCCCCAGGAGGAAGCACTGCCCTTTGTAATACATCCCCAGAACCACCACAACTTCCTTGAATCTCAGTAGCCAATCTCTTTATTGAAAAGAAAAATACAAATTTATTTTAATGACACTAAACATCATTAGAGCTGTGGCGTCATGTTAAAGTGACATTATAAAATAACTTTGACTTCTCTGGCCATAAGCAAAGAAGAGTAATTTCTTTTGCAGCCAGATTTTGGGTTATTTATTAACTTCTCCTTTGTCTTATGATGTTAGTTTGTCATTTAAACATACTGTTTTTGACACTGTATTTTGATGCTAAAGTGTAATCCTCAGGCCAAAGCATCAACATTACCCAACAGAAATGCCCATTCTTTGCCAGTGGATCTCTCTCAGATATACTGATCAAGAAACTCTAGGGCCAGGGCTCCACATTTTTGTTCAAAATCTCTGATGCACTCTCATTTGAAGCTACTTAATTTTTTCTGTAAGTATTTGAGATATGATGGCATAGAAAAAAATAACTATGAAGAAAATTTCTCCTTGGGATTAGAAAATTTGGAAAATGGAATAATAAGAATACCTTTCATTTTGTTTGCATGTTGGGGTATTATACCTATTGATACAATCACTAGCAGTGTGTACAGGTCAGTTGTTCATACTGGATGCCTTAATACCTGGTATGAATATCTAGGTTTGATCATTTTACTAAAATTAGCCAGGCAAAAAGAAATGTGATAATGGAGAAATGAATTTAACCTGAGAGGAAGTTTAAATATTTATACATGTACATATTAGCAGAAAGAGCAAAGAGCCATGAAAGGAAAGGACATGTAAAGAAATACTAATGGTAGACCCTACTTTTAGCTCGTGGTAATCTTTCATTTTAGTGGGGGATATTAGCAGAGATGACCAAGAAGTAGAAGGAGGGTTCAGAGAATGAGAGCTTTTATTCAATAAACATACATTTATGGAGCATTTATTCAGGGAATACAGTGATGGAAAATAGAGAACTTAGTCTAGTGGGGTTCCTGAACTACTGAGAAGCCAAGTGCATGCAATGTGATGCTGACCATATCAGGAGGCCAAGGCAGCCAGAGGAGCGTGGGTGAGCACTGAGCTCGGAGCCAGGGCACGGATGTCTTGGAGGCAACCATTATGCTTACAGAGGAAACCTGTTCTAAAGAAGCAAACTGAAGGAAAGTAATGATCTTAATTTCATTTTCTGTTGTTGAAGTAACATATCCTAAATGAAGCAATGTAAGGGAGAGGGGTTATTTGGCTCCATCACTTCAGAGGAATCAAGGCGTCATGAGCTTGAGACAAAGTGGTTACATCATATTCACAGTCAAGGGCAGAGAACAATTAACCGATGCAGGCCTGCTGATGCTCTGTTCACTCCACTGTTACACAATGCAGGGTTGTTACCTAGAGAATGGCACCACCCACCACGGGCAGGTCGTCCCATTAATCGGCATAATTCCCACAGACGTGTCCACAGGACAACCAAATCTAGATAATTGTTCATTGACACTCCCTTCCCAAGTGATGGTAGGTTGTGCCAAATTGAAAATTAAAACTAGCTCTCATATTAGCAAAATGTTTATATGTATGTATATATATGTATAGTGTGTGTGTGTGTGTGTGTGTGTGTGTGTGTGTGTAAGACAGTGCCTGTGTGACAGTGAGAGGACAACTTTAAGGAGTTAGTTCTCTCCCAGGATTGGACTCAGGCTGCCAGGCTTGATGGTACACGCCTCTACTTGCTGAGCTAGCCCAGCAACCTCCCTGAAGCTCATTTATAACTAAGATGAGAAATGTCCATCTCCGCTTGGAGTTTTAATGGGAAATAGGTGTGCTGTGATGACATGCAACAGAACAGAGAAACGGTGGACCGTAGGGACTTATATCCTGTAGGACTGGATTTAGGACTGTCTTTGATGCCTGATAGCTAGCCATGGGAAGTACAGGAAATCTCAACAGTATGGCTCTAGCTGAGAGAAAATGAATACTTTTGGTGTCCTTTGTGATTTTTGTAATCGTTGAAACGATATGACACAAAAATTCTTCCTAGTAGGCTGGCTTCTCCAAGCCTCTCTCTGAAGGGATTCTTAAGGCTACCTGACTATGAGAACACATGAGAGTCGTGTTTCTGGTCCCTTGCTCATAGGAAATTCTGTGAAAGGATTGTTGCTGGGCTGGCTCAAGATTGCTGATAAAATTCCAGGAGAAATTCCAGCACAGAAAAGAAAGGAGGAGTTGACAGGATGTATTTTATTATTTTGTATTTATCTACTGAAAAATCCATTTAAAAGCAAACTGTTTAATAAATGGTTATTATATACTGAGCATTCAGTTCATTTTAAAACTATAACTTGAACTATATGGCCAATAAATTTACAAGTAGTTAATGTCAAGAGATAAGAAAAAAGAGAAAGAGCATGGACACATAAAATTCTTCCCAGGAGGTAGGCAAGATGGTTGAGCAGGTACAGGGGCTTGCTACCAAGACTGATGACCTGAGTTTGATCCCAGGAATCTGCAGAGTAGGAGAGAATTAATTCCTGCAAGTTTTCCTTTGACCTTTGCACACACAATTAAGCAAATAAACAAATGAATAAATGTTAAAAAAAATCTGAGTCCTAATCAAATAGTCATTATGTTAAGTTGAGCAAAACCCACAAACCTACGTTGAGGTTAAACATTGAATATTTAAGATCATCCCTTTGATGTCCCTGCAAACACAAGCATGGAAGACAGCTATACATTTACAGATACACCATCCACGTGGGCTGTGGATTCCTGTGTCCCGGCATCCACAGTTTGCCCACCCTGATTTGTCCTATTTGGCAAGGTGCCCTGAGAAGTACCACATACCTCCACTGCCACCAATTAATTCTAACTGGGATGTCACAGGACAGGAAGTCTCTGTTATTTGTTCATTATTTTAATTGGGGGCAAATAATTCAGTCTGTGAAAGATGCCCATTTCCAGTCTTGAACAAACTCCTTCATCCTAGATCAAAGGATTCTCTTCATTCCTTGAGTGTCGTCATTCTTTTTGGCTTATTCAAATGATCTCCTTTATTGGCTGTGGAGACAGTTGCAAGGTGCACCTCGAGTCTTTTTTGTTGTCCTGATTATTCTCCTCATTTATAATTGATTAGGTTTCTTTATTTTCTCCATGTGAAATGCCAGTTTGGGGTGAGGGTAACCCTCTTTTCTTTTCTGACAGTTTATAGGCCCTCGCCGTTCTCTTCTTAGTCCCTACCTCAAATGTTGGTTGTTTTTATTCCTTAGGCATAATCTTTTTATGCAAGGCAAACGACAAAGTAAGCAGACCTTTCTTGTGGGTTATCGACTTTTTTTGAAGTCCTTTACTTCAGCTGTCTCCTAAATGAGATCCGTATTTATCATATTTCCCCCTTTTAAAACCTAAAGTGTATGAAATGTGTTTCTTGGCTTCCCCTGCCCCATGAGGTTGCAGAATGTAATTATGTTATTAGTCTTCACCCTGTGGTTCACCCACAGCATTCTCTGGGGTCCATTTCTCTACTGTTTAGGATGAAGCTCCCTCTTTATTTCCTATGGGATTCAGAGCACTGTTCTCAATTTATTGATGTCCACCCCATTGCGTTCTTCCACCCCACTCAAACTGATGGAGCATTTAGCCATGCTGTGCTTGGATAATTAAAGCTGTCGTTATTATGTGGGCTTTTTTTTTTCAAATTCCACTTAGTATTTTCTGTTATTATTCCTCTTAAGCAAGCTACAATATACATTTTTTTCTGTTTGGAGACATCAATTATTTTGATAATTAAAAATTCATAAAAACTAATTCTGTGATGTTTATTCAATCATTTTTTATTGTTTTATTTATTTATTTCACATTTCAACCACAGTTCTCCCTCTCACCCCATCCCCACCCCCCTATCCATGCCTCCCAAAGGGTATGGCCTCCCATGGATCGTCCTGGGAAAGGAAATTAGATGAGATCTCCTGTATAAACTGGGGACAACAGGGTGCAGTAGATGGGAGGGGAGGGGGATGAGAACACGAGGAATGGGATGGGCCAGCTGGAGGAGCAGCGGGAGAGCAATGAAAGAGATATCCTACTAAAGGGAGCCATTATGGGGTTAGGGAGAAAGAAACCTGGTGCTAGAGAAATTCCCAGGAATCCATAAGGATGACCCCAGCTAAGACTCCTAGCGATAGTGGAGAGGATGCCTCAGCAAATATTTTTTAAAGATTTGTTTTTATCGGTTTTAATTATGTTGCATGTGTGGGTGGTGTATGTGTGAGTGCAGATGCCCTCAGAGGCATCTGATCTCCATGGAGCTGGAGTTACAGGCGTTCTGCTCCACCTGAGTGAGTGCTGGGAACCAAACCCAGGTCTGGTGCAAGAGCAGTGTGCATGCTATCTTAATCGGGGAGCCATCACTCCAGTCTTAACAAATAATTTTTTTTGACTACCAACTATATACCAGTTCTGAATCTTAGGGATGAGAAGGGGCCAAAATCAAACTTCATGCACTTCTATTCTAGAAAGAAAGATGGGGAGCAACATAGCAAACATTCTTCAGACGTTAGCAGTGTCATATAGTCCCATGTCCTATACCCACTTGCCCTATATGTATGTACAGATATTTATACATATTATTAAAATTATAAACAGAAAACATGCAATGTGCGTCTCTGAGTCTGCACTGATTCTTCTAGTCTAAGTGGGGAAAAGAAGCTGTAAGGAACAGAGAGGGGGACAGAGGGGACAGATACATGTGGCACGGAAACTAGAATGCTAGAGAGAGCTGGAGTGCAGGGGGACAGAGGGGTGGGAGAGAGAAATGGGGTAGGAAGCTTAGCAGAAAATGTAAGAAAATGTGATAGTGAAAGTCATTATTTTGTATGCTAATTAAAAAATCTCCCTTAAAAAATGGCATAGGCTAAGACTTTACAGTAGCCATTTCCCCCCACTTTTACTGAGGAATTCAGCTGGGATGGCCTTAGGATCCTCTATATAGAGTGAATCAGCCTCTGTCTGACGGGACCAGAATGATGCAGGCTGTGTACCATCCTTGGGAGACTCAAGAAAACAGTATGATGTGATTTTCTGTAGGGCTTAATTATCTCAGGAAATCCTATTGAGAAAGGTTGGTTAGAGGGTAACAATTGTGGGTGGGGGTGGGATAGCTCTTTGGGTCATTGGCTCAGAGAAGTACTCCCTGCCAAGGACTCTTTGAGTCTTTGAATTTAGACAGAGAGAAGGTCCCTGCAGATACAGATGCAGAGACAAGGACCTAGGAATGGGGGCGGAGCATGGCATTCCAACTGGTGGTAAGTCCACTGTGGGAGGAGCCACATTATGAAGGTGTGATGAGCTGGAGAAGTGGCCAGAGATTGGGTGGAAATGATGTGGAGAGAAGAGACATTCTGGTTCAGGTCAATTTACCAGAGATTTGGTGATCTCCGTCTATATAATATCGTGGCTCTGGTGAGTCAAAAATGAATGAATCAGGGGCTCTGTCCTGGTGCAGCACACAATACAGAATACATGACATAATTTTATTTATATTTTTTGTTGACTTTTTATTGATTTTTGTTGAGCTCTACATTTTTCTCTGCTCCCCTCCCTGCCTCTCCCCTCCCCTTCAACCCTTTCCCAAAGTCTCCATGCTCCCAATTTACTCAGGAGATTTTGTCTTTTTCTACTGCCCATGTAGATTAGATCAATGTATGTCTCTCTTAGGGTCTTCATTGTTGTCTAGGTTCTCTAGGGATTGTGATTTGTGGGCTGGTTTTCTTTGCTTTATGTTTAAAAACCACTTATGAGTGAGTACATGTGATAATTGTCTTAAATGTAAACACAGTGCAAAAGTTACATCTTAGTCATTAGCAAGGAGATGGCCATGTTGTTTGTCCAGAAGCAGCCCCAGCCAAGCATTCAGGTGTGAGTGGTTTATAAAGTCAAGCTCTCCAAAGGAGCTCACAAGCACCACATCAGAACAGCAGCCAGCCTGATCATGCAGGGAGCTCTCTCGTATGGATCAGCCTCAGAATTTTTGACACCTTGGAGAAAACAGGCTCAGGTTTTCTGAATGTACACCTGCCACTTCCTAGCTATGGCTTCCCAAGAGAGTGGCATGCTCTTGGCTCTTTTGGGCTCCCCAACCAGATGATATGGCTCCAGCATCAAAGTTAATCCTCTGGATCTGGGAGATGACCCCGTGGGTAAAACTTGCCATGCAAGGATGGGGACCTGAGTCTTGGTCCCCAGAACCCATGTAAGGCCTAACATGGTAATTTCTAATCTTGGTATTCTTGTGGTGAGATGGCAAACAGAGTGAGAATTCCTAGCTTGTGCACTGGCGAGCCTGGTGTTCACAGAGCAAAAAGCACAAAGGTGGTTCCTCAAATAAGGTGGAAGATAAAGAGTTGAGGTTGTAGTCTGACTTCCATATGTGCTGTAGTGTATGTGAACTCCTCGTATATACATACAAAGATTAAAAAAAAGGTCTAAAGGTAGTCGTTGAAGGTCCCAGCAATGGCTGAGGGACAGGTGTATCCAATTTGGAAAATGGATACAAGGAGATCTTGCCAGGGTACCAACAGAACCGCCCCAGAACTTGGAGGATAGGATTCCCTTTCCCTAGGTCAACCCTAGAAGCAACCACATCTCTTTCCCTGGCCCTTAATTCTCACCAGCTAATCTGTTTCCTGTCACCAGAGAGGATCCTAGAAGTGTTTCAGAGTAGGGATGAGTGCGTGCACAGAAGCCACCCTAGGCCAGAAGTCTATCTTGAGAATCTTGGGAAATCGTTAAGTAGAAGCTACAAGCCCCCAAATGATGCCAAGCTCTTGTGCTCAGGGGTGGGAAGTTGGCTGGAATGCAATTCAGATGTCCAGGAGGCATAGTCATTAAGATGGAATAGAAACATAAGTATGAGCAAAGTCCTTCAAGTACGGTGTACATTATAGAGGGAAAAAAAGGCAAGTGACAATGAGCCTGAGAAAATAGCCATGCCTGTGGAAATCGTCCATGACTTTATTTAGGACTGAAAGGAAACTTCATCATAGAGAACTTGCTTTGTGGTTGATAGAAACTGATGCTAGCGAGTGACATTAGGATGACCAGTCAACCAGAGCTGTGTTAGGTACCAAGGGTGACAAGGAGGGTCCAGGGGATGACAATTCTGATTGGTCGAAGTGGAATGCCAGTCATATTGAATTGAGGCATCTGAGGTCATATCAAGGGAGAAGACCCTTGATAATAGCTGACATTTGTTTAATGCCACTTTATCACTTCACATTATTCATGATTAGTTAATAACTTTAGGCGTCAAGTACTTGCATTCCAGTACCGCCATTGCAGTCCCTTCTAAAGGTAAGCTGTCCTGGTTTGTCTAGCAGGTGTGTGGAGGAGCTGAGGATTTAACCAGACAATATGGGTCCACATTCCACCCTGAATCAACACAGTGGAGTTCAAAGCCTTGACTGATTAAACATGGAGAGGAACATGGGGGAAATGGCCGGTGATACACTTTTTAACCACAAGCTCCATTCTTTATCCAACTCCAAATTGTTGGTTTTATCCCCTCATCACTTACCTAATTGATTTCACCTGCTTTCCCCCGCCCCCGGGGGCTCTTGCCTTGTGTTTTTACGGGGCACTCCCCCATCCTGGCCCACTCTGGGCCTCAGTTCATTCAGGATGCTATCATTAAGTGCTACACCCTGGATGGCTTAGAAACTTCAGATTTCTTTTTTTCTCAAAGGTCTAGAAATTGAAGGGCAGATCCCAGCATGCTCTCTTCTGGATTACAGACCACCTTGTTCATGTGTGGTTTTATGTAGCACCGTGCAAGCAAGTCTCTGTGACTTTGAAAGGACCACAAATTACGAAATTATCACAACTTTAGCAAATTACCCCATTCATGAAAAGTCCATTTTTGCAACATCCGAATGATCTCCCACAGACCTTGACTTCTGATAACACCATGCTGGGACAGGATGTGGAGTTTCAGAACATGACTTTTTGGGGGTCAAACATTCAGTCCATAATAGTAGGCCAACTATTTTGAATTCTTTGGAATTCAATACAGGCCTCACTTTTGACAGGAAGCCTTCTCGGGTTCTGTCAGTCAGGGTCGGCACTCTTCACTGATGCTTGCCTGCAGCACACACCATTTCGATAGCTTATATCTTTTAAGATGGCCTAAAAGGAAACACTCGTGTAGCACGCGTTTGCTGAATGATTGAGACCAGGAGCTTACCTCATGTGTACACCAAATTACCTGTGTTGTTTTCTCAAAGGGACCTGCTTTCTGGGTCCACATATGTCATTGTAAAACACAGGCACTGTGTCACATGAAATCTTAACTTTATTTTTCTTTTACATCAGCCTGGGACTTTTACGCGCTTTATTCAGTAAGAATTTTGCCTACTTATGCTGTGTTGTATCTTACATACATACAATCTGCTATTTCCTTGCATTAGCCTCCCCCGCTTTTCATACCTAGCAAGGCAGTGTGCAGTCTCTATCTAATGTGCCTGTTGTTGGGAGGGTCACATGAGGCCCTGATAGCATTTATAATATTTCTTAAGTCAGAGTGAGTATAGAAGAGCATGTAGTATTTAATTGTGTTTAATGTCAAAATATTTTGTAAAACAGACCAGGATGTTGCTTTTCTTTAAGTTTTATAAAGATTTTTTTTAAATCAACCTTTCTACAAAAATATCTTGTATGAGATATGTACACAGTCACACTAAATGGAAAAAAGTACTAGTTATTAAAATATTGATACATAGATAAAACCTATTATCCTGGCTGGATTCATATGACAGATGGAAACTAGAATCTTCCCTAATCTGTGGGTCTTCATGAATGAAGTCAATTAAGTTTGGAAAAGCTATTTATTATAAGATAAAAATGCAATTAGTGCTGATAAAACATTGGTGGGGTTCTGATTATAATGAAGCAACTGTGGATTTCTGGGAGTTGGCAGTGGGGTGGGGTGGTTTATATTTTATCTCTTCTTTTCCAATATACGTAAATCTCTTACTGAGCAATTTCCGGGTTAGGGAACCTTGCCTGAACTGACCCCTATCCGATACTAACACACCCATTTCCAGAGACAGGAGAGCTGGGTTGTGTCTAGGAAGCAAGCTGACTGAGGAATGGAAAGTGGCTGGCAGCGTGGATGTTTTTCTTTTCTTAGCTTTGCATCCACAAGCAAGGATTCCTTTGCTTCTTGCACCTCTTTCTGTAATGATGACACCCACGGGAAGAAAAAGAAATGCTTTTCTATAGTTAAAAGTTGACATTAGTCATGCTAGTTAAATATCTGTTTAAAACTGTCCTTATTTTCCCCCAATAGATAAAGTTACAAGTTTACAAGGGTGAGAAAAATTCTTCCCCACTTGGTTGCTGTGAAACATATTTTTAAAGTGTCAGAGAAGGGACCTAGCTTTCAGGCTCACACACAGGGCTTCTGTGTTTCTGGGGCTGCACATGAAGTCGGTTACCAGCAAGATGGCTGTTGAGTGTTCTGAAGGGACCTCTGATTCATCTGAAAACTAGGTCATACCCCACTGTGGCAAATACCATTCCACAGATAAATTGGGTGACAACCATGCTCAAAGACTCTGGATCTAGTCACCTTACTACACAGAGTAACAGAATTTGGTAAAACCCCAGTGACGAGAATTGCGAATTCTTTATAATAGTCCCCATTCCCTTATTTAGTTAGTACAGCAGGCTAAATCAATAGCACAGCTGTTGGCTTGGGGTTTGTTTGTCTGCTGTTGATCCATATCTGGAGGTACAGCCCTGACTTAAATTTAACCACTACTGACTTCAGAATTTGTACATAAACTGGAGGAAGTTCTTCCTGGGCCTTAGGAGTCTGCGTTTTAGCATCTGTCCCAGGCGGTACTTGCTGAAGGCTTTGGGGAAAGCCACGGAGACTAAACTCTTCTTAAATCCCAAATAGAAACGTTTGTCACCTAAGAACATCAAACAGGTGACCTTATCACCAGAGAGCCAACCAACTCGGTGTGGGTAACAGAGGCAATAGGTTCTTTCTGAAATACGTAGTCAGCCCACTGGAATCAACCCTAGTTGTAGATTTGGCATCTCAATTTGTACTGCTGAATAGCCTTGGTAGTATTTATTACCTATGAGTTATTTTTGGCCTTTGAAAATCTATTTCCACAAATTATGTGGAAACCTCCTTCTGTTTACAGCATGCTGGTGTCATTAATGATTTATGTTCCTGGGTTGATATTTTTTTTCCTTGTTTAAAAACTAAGCCTAAGATGGGATTTGGTGGCTCAGGCCTATAATACCTCCACTTAAAAGGTAGAGGCAGCAGATCCAGGAGTTCAAGGTCATCCTCAGCTACATTAGAAAGTTGGAGGCCACACTGGACTACATGAGACACACTGTCTCAAAACACAAAGCCAAACGTTAAACTCCGTCATTGGTGTAGCAGTTTATACAGGCATTCTCAGCAACCATTGGATAGGAATCATATAAACTGTGGAGCTTAGGAAACGTGGAGCGTTCTGGTTAGATGCTCCAGGGCCAGGCTCTCACAGTTTGCTTTCTGGAAAACTGCAACATGCAAGTCAGGCTTGAGAACACTGATTTCATGACAAAAGAAGAATCTCTGAGGCCTTTCGACTTTGGCATCTTCTTATTCCTATTGTCCAGGACCATGGGACCACTGTGATAGCCTCAGGGTACCCTGAAACTCTAAATCTGGGGCTAGGCCACCTCTGATAGGAGCAGTATGGTGAATCATGCCTGAGACTAAGGGAGCTTCACTTTTGGCTGAGATGCCGGCTACACCAGACATATAGACAAAGGCGCTGTTTTCTGTAAGTATCAGCTTGATCACCTCTATGAAGAGAAAAATAAAACTACTTGGTACGTGTTCCTATCTCTTGGCCAGAAGAGCTGATAGAAAGCGGATTCGGAAAGCTTAATATGTAAGACTTTTGAGAGCTGGGCATGGTGGAGCATGCCCATAATCCCAGCACTTGGGGCTCAGAAAGGATCATAAACTCCAGGTCACCCTAGACTACATGGGGGAGAGGGGGAGAGGGAGAACTATCAAACTGCCTTGAGATGTTATTGGATTGGCAATGCTGAACAATAAATATGCTAGCTGTCCAGTTTAAAAACACTCACGTCAAACCTGAGGCAGCAGAGGCATTGGGTCTTTGACATGGGGACAGAGGAGTATTTGGGTAACTTTAAAAACACTCAAGAGAAATGACAATCTAAGCTCTGTGATTTATGCTTGAATTGCCCAAAGCATTAGTTCTATCTCCCTCCCTTTAAAACGTGCTTCTGAGTTTGCCTGTGGAGTCCTAAGAAAGGCTGTTGAGATTCCACAAGGCTGGGACCACTTAGATGGATCCTCTCTTATCTGATCAAGTTTCAAGCCACACTTGCCCAGCTCTTTACTGCGGAGGCAGGGTTAGTGTACTATCTGTCTCTCCGTGTCTGTTCCATATACACAAAGTTGGTCCACGTGGCCACTCCATAGCCTTTCCTTAGCTGCCCAAGCCAGAGGCCTCATCAGATCACCCCATGTTGAGGCAGTCCTCTGGATGCTCTTCATCACTGAAGGACAAGAAAGGTCGTGAAACTTGTCAACAAATCGAGCAGGGGTTTTTTGACAGTGCTCCTTAAAAGCATGGCTTTGGACCAAGAGAAGCTTCCTCACCACTTGGGGACTTGTTAGAAATGCAGGCTCTCGAGGCTCCACCCCAGACTTTAACAAGACTCCCAGGTGATTCTTATTTAAACTGGGATCTGAGAAATCAATCGATGTAGGTATTGATCAACTGGACGCCACTCATCCGCGGAAATAAGGGGCTCAGCCCTTTGTGCCCGCTTCGTACCGGCTCTGCTCGGTAGCAACCGAACCCCCGGGGACGTCGGAGCCAGGCGCTTGCCGAGGGCAATTTGGTGATTGGCTTGTGCGGCCACGTGACCAGTGCTGAGCCTTCCACGCGACAGGATTGGTTCTTGCGGACGCTGACGGACAGGGCCGGGGCGGGCCAGAGCCCGGTCGGAGGGGCGCCCGCGGGGGCCGGAGGGGCGAAGGCGCGAGAGCGCGAGTGCGCGTGCGCGAGCGGCGGGGCTTTCTCCGGAGCCGTCGGAGGGAGCGGGAGCGCTTCTCCCGAGGTGAGCGGAGCGGGACGGTCCCTCGGATGGCGGGTCCTAGGGAGCGGCGGGGGATGGCTCGGGGATTCGCCAGCCCCGGGAGCCTTGCACTGGGGAGGATGCAGGGCAAATTCATTCGCCAGCCTCGGTGCCTCGGTTTCCCTTTTCCCACCCTCTGATACATTTCCCCATCCTCCCCGCGGCTGTACCGGAGAAGGTTTGCCCACCTGGCCACCTTGCCTCCGCCTTTGTTTCCCGCCCCGGAGAGATGCTGCCACTGGTCTGGTCCCCTCCCCAGGGGAAGGGCGCGGGAGGCGCCGCGGGGATGCCACAGGAGCTGGACCCGGGCTGGGAAGAAGGTGGCTTCTATGCAGCGGGGACCTGTCGCGTGGGAGAACGAAATGGGGAAAACGTAGTGTCACTTTGGTTCGAGCCCTTGAGACTCGAACTAATCCGGCGGCTGCGAGCGAAGCGAAATTCCTAGCGCATCTGATGATCTTTCTGCCTCGATGCGGGCGCGGGCATCGCGGGGGCACAGAGCCCGTGCTGCCCCGGGAAGGGTGCCCTGCCCTGGGAAGGCTGCCCTGTCTGTCCGCTGGACCTCGCATCTGCCCTCACCCCAGACTTTCACCGAAACCCAACGCGCGGAGCCTGTGGAAAGAATCTGGAGATACGTTAAAAAGCTTATTATTATTATTAATTTCTTTAAAGCAATTGGGTAGAGCAGGTCACACACAAAAAAGGGTTTCCAGAGACTGTGTAACTGATGACTGGGAAATGGTGAGGGAATTGCCTGCAGTGAACTGCAGACCAGACAGCGCACTGAGAGGCTTCTTCAAGAAGATCCAAGAAGTGGGGTGGGGGTGGGTTCTGTGACTTTCTAGGGCTGTTCAAGAGGGTACTTATTTCAGCCTGTCGGGAGGACAGTGTAGGAAGGGTGATGTAGGTAGGGTCTAAGGTACATTTTCTAATTCCTTGAAAAAGTGTATGTTTAAAAAAAAAAAAAGACCATTTGGCTGCCAGAAGAGATATGGGGGGGGGGGATTCTCTGCTGAATCCTTCTTTGGAAGAGAGAGGGCGTGTCTAGGTGCTTAACGTGGTGGTTAAGGCGTCAGCATCTCTTGAGACATAGCAGCAATGACAGGCAGGACATCTTACGGTTAAACTTAAAAGATCACTTGAGTTTCCCACTGGTGAACTAGTTTGATGCACCTGGTGTCGTGAAAATGGTTCAACTAATTGCCAGGAAGGTTTTCCTGTGCTCCCGAGTTTCCGTGTAACCCTTTCAGAACTTACTGTGTTACTCTGTAACCCATTCAGAACTTACCTGCCTCTCTGGAGACGTTCTGATACTGCTGTAAACCCTTTCCTTCCCCATGTGAGGTTGTTTTTCTGTTAGACATCTAAAAATGACCATACCTTGTGTCAGCAAATAGTCATTTTAATTTACTGAATTCCACAAGATTTGATTAATTTGCTTGCTGAAATTTCAATTTACTGAACAAGTTAAACTTTTTTTTTTTGAGAAGGCTCCCCTTTCATTTGCTAGACTAGAGAGATCAAATGCAGGGTTTTTGGCTGCACCAAGTAAACTTCTGGTGGTTTCCGGAGATGAAAATAAAAGAAGAGATTCTGCTGCAAGGCACAGTGGGAACGCCACAGCTGACCCTCGTAGAGTGCAGTGGAGGTTCTTGTCTAATAGACCGAAACACAGCGAATTAGTGGGAATAACTGAAAAAATAGAAGCTGATTGCCGTGGGGAAGGAAAAGGAACACTGAGGATGAAGGTGGTGGCGTGCTTTGTGAAAAGCAGTCATGTTTGTTTTTTAGAGGGAAGAATGACTTTTTTTCCATTTAAGCTACATGTAAGGCACACAGAAGAGCTGGAGAACTGGCTCAGTGGCTAAGGCTCAGAGGTCATGGCTGCTTGTTTAACAGGTGGAAGTGGGATCAGCTATGTCAAGGAAGCTGAAAAAAACTCTGGTTAGGGTCTAAAGGGCCAACAGAAAAATTGACAGGCATGGTTCAACTTGAGGGACCCAGGGCACCTCTTTGGCCTGTAAGACAGGGTTTTTGTCCTCCAATTTAATAAAAGCCCCTAGTTCTGCTTTCAAGATAGCCACAAAATCATTTTCTTTCTGTTGCTTCTGTCCACTGGGTCAGAGACAAGAACTAAGGAGATAGATTATAGTCAAACCTGCATGCCTAAGCAGTCATGCTCTTTGAGAAGGATCTGTGTCACGTTGTGTAAATATAAGAGCCTTCACCCTCGCGGGTGCCTGGGAGAGTTCCTTAGGGTGCACGCTGTAGGGTAAAGTTGGCTTCCGTGGGGGTCTGAGTGGGCTCATCCGCTGGGGCAAAGGAGAGCCTGGAATGTTTGAATTCAGCCAGGCTCTGCTGCGATGTTTGCGCTATCATCTAGCCTGGCTGGCCTTTGCATGGCTTCCAGAGGACCTCTGGATCATGTGACAGAAATTCCTGGTAAGGTTATGGTTCTCAGTCTGTGTCAGTTATCCCTATAATGTGCTGTAGAAAAGAGCCCCACTAAGACATAAGTCTAGGATGCCTGTGTTTCCAGTCCGTAGCTCATGTCACCTACAGGTTTCCCTCAAACAAGTTGTGCCCTGCCTACCAGTAGATGGCGCCCTTGCCTCTGGGAATTTATGAAGAAGATGATTTTTTGGAGCTGTCAGCAGCAGCGTAGTTTTTGTGTAGATTTTGTATAGGCTGTTAGCTCCCAGGTTAAAATAATCATAATCATAATGAAGTTCTGAACACTTAAGTGTTTATATAATACAGGAATAATGGGGTGGGGTGAGGATTTATTCTCTCTCTCTGGTGTGTGTGTGTGTGTGTGTGTGTGTGTGTGTGTGTGTGTGTGTGTGTGTATGTGTGTGTGTGTGATGAAGGTGGTGGCGTGCTTTGTGAAAAGCAGTCATGTTTGTTTTTTAGAGGGAAGAATGACTTTTTTTCCATTTAAACTACATGTAAGGCACACAGAAGAACTGGAGAACTGGCTCAGTGGCTAAGGCTCAGTGGCTAAGGCTTAACAGACATGATGTTAAGGTTATGAGTTGGTGTTCATTCCAAGACTTCATTTCTAATTATTTGCATGCAGAGCTAGTCTCCACACAAGGATGACTCTATGAAGTGTACGTGTGATTTTAAACCCAGTCTGTAGTCAGTAATACATGTCCTGGTGGTAGCAGGGAAAGTTTCGTGAAAATAATTTAAATCAGTATCCCAAGACTGCCCACAAAAGGTAGGTCAAATGATTTAAATCTGTTTAAGACTTGAAAATTTCTGACAGGTGTTTGTAGTTTGTCTTAGCTACATTTGACCTTCAAGTCTGTTCAAAACTTGAACATTAAAAAAGAAACAAAACAATACTTTTAACTGGAGTTCATTCATCTACCCTCCAGTTTTGAAATAACTAATTTGTTCTTTGTTGCAGACTACTTTCTGAGGTGGGTTTTGTGCACACTAAATGCAAGGGAAGTTGGCGCATTAGCCAGCAATGGAAAGTCACAGTGTAGGGGAAGGTTTTAGCTCTGATCCTGCCCAAGCTGTAGGACATTGCCTCTGGGGGTTATCACCCCAGTCACCTCTCTCTCTGCTGCTGACACCCTTTAGCTCAGCTTGTTTTGGGTTTATTCCTGTCTCTTCCAGTGAACTGATAAGCTATTTTATTGGGTTCCTTCCCCCATATCAGTGACAAACGCTATACTCCCATTGGCAGGAGATAGCAATAGTCACAAATCGTTGACACTGCCTCATTTTGTGGCGATAAACCAATCTGTCTTTCTGGCTGTTATTTTTCTTGGGTTTACTGGGTTTGTCAAGTGAATGCAACTTAAATATCTTTCCAAGTATGAAGTTTTTTGCCTAGGTGCTCCCCATGAGGTCTCTCTGAAGCCTCCAGACAATGTTCATGACAATGTTGGTGTGTTTATGTTCTGAAATTAAGACGAGAGGGCACCTTGCTGGAGCTCTTCCTCTCCTGTAGACGCTGGGGTGCTTGCATCAGGTCCTAAGGTTCAGAGGTGGAAGAACCCATGCTTAGGACACAGAAAGTGCTGTCTACAGGGCCTGGCCAGGGAAGTTATCTGAGGAATTCCTTGCTGTGGGATTAAAGTCACAGCATAAGTAGCTTTGCCATGGACTTTTCTTTTTAGTTTTTTCTTTTTTCTCTGGCTGACCGTGAGCTGGACTTTTTCTTGTACGTCTTTGGTGCTTTATCTTAACTTTTTTGCAATACTGTTTTCTGTAAGCAAAACTTTTATCATTCTAGAATAATCTTTTTACAGTATGAGGTCCTTAAATTGAGTCCATGGTCTCCCTAAGTCTTTGTGGATAAGAGAGTATAATTTGCCTCTGTAATTTTATGTCTTTGTCTTTGTGTGTGTGTGTCTACAGAACTGGGCCAGGGTATGTGTGTGAGTGTGGAGGCCAAGAGTGGACTGAATTCCACCTTAGTCTTTGAGACAGTCACTCACTGATCCTGGAGATAACTGATTTGGGTGTCTTGGGCAACGAGCCCTAGAGATCTCTCTGACTGTGCCACCCCAGTGGCAGGACTAGAGGCCTGCGCCAGCATAACTGCATGTCATTTTTAGTGTTCATGCTAGGGAATTGACCTCAAGTCCTCATCGGCCATTTCTCTAGCTCCCTTTAGCATGTTCTGAGAAGACGGCTTTAGGCTTCAACAAAACCAAACGGATCCATGGCACAAAGGTAGGATAAGAATTTGACTGTCCAGAGTAGTTTCTGGGAAACTGACAAAAGGGAAACATTACATGAATCCTAATTGGTCTTAATAATAAAAACCCAGAGTCAGATATTTGGGTAAACACTGAAAGATCAGAGAAGCAGAGCAGCCAACTACTAGTTCTTACCTCTACGATTTCCTCAGACCGAATGGGTATCCAGTCCACACGAGTCCTTCCACTGAGTGCCACTCTGGGAAGCATCAGACTGAGTCCTGAGCTCCGGTCTCCACCTCCTTAGTGCTGGGTTAAAGGTGTGAGCCACCACTGCTGGGGAATTTTCATCTTGTTCTATTGGGGCAGGGTCTCAGGTAGCCCAGGCCATTCTTGAACTTCCTGTGTAGCCATTGTGTCCTTGAAGTTCTGATTCTTCTGCCTTTGCCCCCCAAATGCTGATATCATATGTGTGTGCATCACTATGCCAGGCTTTAAATGGGAGAATTTCTGTGTATGCACGCACCCCCCCCACACACACACAGAGTGCACAGAGGCCAGGGGACAGTTTTGGGTATCATTTCTTAGGAGCTACCTTTTTTTTTTTTTTTTGAGACAGAATCTTTCATTGGCCTGGAGTTCCAAGATTTTGCTATTTGCCAGGCAAGCTGGAAAGTGAGCCCCAGAGATCTGACTGTCTCTGTGCCCCCCCACTTCACTCTGCTGTTGTGCATGTACATACACCACCACATCCAGCTTGGTTCCTGAGGGTCGAACTCACTTCATCGTCTGAGCCGTTTCTCCATCCCCGAAGGTAGAGTTTCTAATTGATAAGCTAATGTAGTGGTAGGTGAATGCTGGGCATGGACCACAGACATTAAGTCGTGAAAGCTTAGGGATAGCGTACCTTTATTAAAATTCCACCCCAAATGAAGAGGCCAAGAAAAGCATTTTACCCACCTTAATAATGGATGTGCAAGTATCGGTGTCCATTTATCATTTCTTTCTCGGTACCCTCCTAATTTCACCAGAATGCTTTCAAGTTCATTCTGCTTTATCGGCAGTGACATGCATAACAAGGGACACCCAGCTCTCATTATCCAATTTGAAGTCCACATATTCATTGCCTTCCTAGTTTATGACATGAAGAATTTTTAAGTCCTTATTAGCATATATTAAGTGTATGTAATGGATTTTATTACAACATTCTCATATGTATATGTATTTTGATCATTTTGCCCCCACTATTATCGTCTCATTTCTCTTATGCTCCTGATGATCTCACCCCTCTCCCCTGCCCAGCTAATCCTTAGCTTCTAGTATCATGTTTTCTGTGTGATGGGTGGGGAGTGGGGTGTGTGTGCACATGTTTATCATGTTTTCTGTGTGATGGGGTGGGGTGTGTGTGCACATGCTTATATGTTTTGTGTGTGATGGCTGTGGGTGTGGGGTGTGCACATGTTTAATTAGGGTTATTTAAAGGAGCGTCAGTGAGAGTGTAATCTCAGGAGCACAAGAAACTTACCCACGGCTACACTACTGAAAAAAAGTCTGTCCCTTTCCAGCACCCAGCAACTGCCTGGAGAACCTCTGGGAGGGATGGGACCTCGTGAGTCCCTCACCTCTAGCCATCCTCAACTGCCGATAAATCCTTAGGGAGGGGCAGAGCCTCATGGGCCCCTTTCCAATCCATGACAGGGTGACGTGAGGTTTAGACTCCCACTCCTTTCATTTGTGAGCTGCTACTTCTGGCTACATGTGTCTACTCTGAATTGTACTCTCAGCTCCTAGGTTCACCAGGGTCTTCGAGATGTAAAACAGTTTAGATGGCAGAACATCTAAGACATCACTAGTTACCTTTGTTAGTACCCAAGATGCACTGTGGCTAATTATTGTATCTCCCCTAGCTATTTACAATCACACATACTTGCTTTAAATAGGAATTACTTGGAATTTTTATGGATTAGAAATAAAACTCATTGTTACCAGAAACTGTGTAGATGTGACTTTGTGCTCCCTTCCCACTTTGGACACAGGAGAAGTAACTTTGCTGTGGAGAATATTGCTTGACAAACCTTGGGTTCTGTGTCCTGTGACATCTTGCTCACCCTTTATCCTGCAGTGGCCCATACTGGTAGATGTCACTTCTGCTGCCTTTTTGGCCATGAGATAGCGTGATTTTTGTTTTTGCTTTAGTAGAAGAATAAATATTTTTTTCCTTCTTGGTTTATGGAGCAAATTCATATACTAGAGAACAAAGTCAAATTGTTGCTTCCAAGGTTAAATTCCTGCTACTATGTTGTTATGAAATTTGGTGGGGAAAGGGAGCACCCATTGCCTCCCTGAGTTTGTTTTAAAAAAGGAAAAGGAGCAGTAACCCCTTAAGTTCTAGCCTTTTTCTAAGAGTGAGACTCTGTAGAACTGTCCCCGGGATCCAGACTAAGTAGCTCTTTATAATGCTGCTAGTCGAAAACTCATTCCGAATGAGAAACAATGCTGACATAAAATTTCCTGATGTGTGAAAACCACTTTGTTTACAAAGCTTGCCAGGTATTTTCTATTTTCATATCTTTTTTTTCTAATCATAGAGTGGCCACTGAAGAGCAGTGTCAGGACCCCCTAGGGCAGTAGTTCTCAAACTGGGTCACAAACCCTTTGGAGGATGGAATGACCCTTGCACAGGGTCACATAGCAGATATCCTGCATATCAGTTATTTACTTAACAGTTCATAGCAGTAGCAAAGTTACAGCTATGAAGCAGCATGAGGAAGGGCTGAGAACCACCACCCTAGGCCGTGTTAGAGCTGGAGAATGTCAGGCCTTATCCATGACCTTTCAACTCAGAACCTACATTTTATCAAGACGCCCCAATGACATGAACCACCAGGGCAGTCTGAGAAGTGATGCTTCCTTTAATGGGAGTCTGGTATAGGCCCTGGAAGGGAGGCATGATGTTTTCCAGAAGAGGAAACGGAGAGCTAGAGTTGTAAGTAGGTCAAGGTCACTGTGATAGCATCACACTGAGAGTGTCCTACTCTAAGGCTAATGGAGTGAACCTTACCCAAGATAGCTCACTGCCCAGCCCATGGGGTTAAGTTTGACTGCATGACTTGGAGTAGCCAACAGAAAGTGAGCAAAAGCAGAAACATGCATGCCATTTTTTTGCAGGGCGGGGGCCAGTGTTAGGATGTGTATTTGTACCCATATGCCTGTGCGTGCAAATGTCTTTGCAAATCCTTCATGCTATTTCCCATCCGTTGCTCACCGTAATGGAGAGAACCCCTTAGAGGAACCCTGGAGATTATACTGTAAAGATGTAGGACTCGCCGTAGCCTGAGTATTTCGGTTTCTGCATCAAGCCCGTCCTCTTGAGTTTCCACCTGTCTAGGATGTATCAGGGGACCTCTTGGGTTGACCATGAACTGTACCAGAGGTCGGGGTCTGTGTGTTAAGCATGAAGTTCATTTTTAACAAATTCATTTGAACAATGGCTTTGGAGATGAAGTTGTAGATAAATTGGCCCTTTGTATTCATTCATTTTTGTCTTTGGCAGATTGCTTGGCTGTGGTCCAGCATGCAGAAGTGAGTGTGGGGTGAAAAGCAGCGGATCTGATGGGTTGCGAGGATGTAAGAGCGTTTGAAGGCTTCCACACCCTCTCCTCCAGGGTAAGGCAAATGCATTCCCTGTTTTGCTGGCTTTGCTGAATCATAGATGCTCTTGTCTCGCCAGCCTCTTGGAGTCAGTGCAATGGGATGCTCTGTCTCTGAAAGGCTTCTAAAGCTTTACTTACTCAAATCATGGATGGTGACCAAGGGTGACCAAGGGGTGGGCTGAATTCTGTGCATGGAGATATCTCTACATATGGTTGTTGAGTGAGTTTGTATGGGGTGTGATTTGTACAAGCAGGCTTGTTGAGGCTTCCTGAAGAGCAGGGCCGAGGGAGGAATTGAGACTGCTCTTTTTCCTAAAGCCATATCATATTGCTAATAGTCTGGCCAGATGTTCCTTCCCACCACCCTCCTCCTGTATGAATCGTTCACTGAACTTCTCCTTCATGATCTCTCTGTTCATGAAGGAAATAGCTGGTCAGCGGTGAAGTCCCTGGTGTGGTGGCCCGTAGCAGCTTAAAGCACAGCATTCTGCCCATGCCATAGTTTTCCATCTGGTATCTCTGAAGGCCGCATACATACACAGCCATGCAGCTGTCTGTGGTTGCTGGTACATTGCATGTGACTACTGGGGACTTGGTAACCAAACCTGGTTTGAAGGGATTTTTTGTGTATGACAAAAAATATCAAGACTAGTAGTACATAGTATTTGGTGAGCCCTTCTGGATCTAGGTGGGGGTCCAGGAAGGAATGCTACTTCTTTTCTATGTTCTCCAACTTCCGCACTTGAACAAAAACCAGATGCCTTGAAGAAGAAAGCATGACTAATACTATTCCAAGCAGAGCTAAGAATGGTTAAGAGAGGGACAGGAGCGGTGGCGGGATTTTATTTTTCAGCTTTAACCTGGAGGGAGGACTGTTTTTAGGCAGTGGGTTCAATGTCATGAGGCCTTCCTAGACGGAGGGCATCCAGAGACGCTGCCTGTATATCCATGCCTCATGGGGCTCATTAATGAGTACGATTTACTGAACAATATAGATGATTAGGGGCTGCAGATCCCTGGAGATTCCCGTCATGTGCCTCATTGCTGCTCTCGAGTGACGCACATGCTTAGGGACAGAGCAGGGAGATGCAGCTGGGAGGCAGGCCATCTGTAGAAGAGTCCAGGTGACCAGCTGGCACAGACCTCAGCCCAGGCAGGGCCTGGAGGTTGCTCATGAGAGGAGCATTCCTTGTTAAATTTTGTCCCTAAAAGAATTTTGCTTAGCATGGGGCTAGTCTCCTGTTTATCTGTGGCTCCCACGGAGCCTCTGTTTTAAATGTATCTAAGAAGTATTTTATGTCAAAAAAATAGCAATTGATCAGCATGTTACTGTGTAAATGTTGTAGAAGGGTCAAATTGTGGAGACAGTCATTCTTTAACCATTGATAAGGGGCCAAAGAAAGTGATGTGAGTTACCAGTGCACCAGGCAGCGCTGGTTTCAATGAGGGAGGTCTTGTGTGGGCTGTTGCTATGCATTGTAGGATGGATAGTGTGCCCTTGCCCTTAGTCTCTGCCCACTAAATGCCAGTAGCTCCCTAAGCAATCCTGACCATCAGAAAGGTCTATGAGTATTGTTAACTGTTTCCTAGTAGATAAAATTGCCACAGCTGAATGGATACAGTGATTTAATCTTGTTCTGAATTTCTCTAGGGCTGTGTTTTAATTTCCCTAATTCCCTTTTCCCTCACTATAAAATAGGTATACCATAGCAACTCAGGCTGAGGAAGCAAGGTACATAGTACTGTGTGGTTGTTGAGGGTTTCTGTAAATATTAAATGATAACTGTCCCCCCCAGATAATTAGGGTCCAAGAATCCCTCCTGATCCTCATGATGTAAATAAGAGGGGGAGCAATGGGAGTTAAAGAATGGCGAAGTTAGCAGTATGCACAGCAATGTGCAGTCCTAGACTCTGAGTTCATTGGAAGATGTGCTCTTGCTCACTGCAGCAATGTATTCTGTACTCTTGCTCACTGCAGCAATGTTTTCTGCATGAAAGCTTTTCCTTGGCAAAGTTAAGGACCAGCAGAGGGCACGAGGCAAAAAGATGGCCATTCCAGAGTAGTCATGGAGATTGCATCCGACAGGGTGATTTCTTAATGGTAAAATGACTCAAGTATAATTAGACCAAAGGACATAGAGAAGTAACCACCAAAATAAAAATTTCCTCCCTCGTGACTGACAATCCAGACCAATTTTTGCAGGTCATATAAAGATAGCTACTGCTTAGAGAAACTCATGTTTATTATAGAACTTTTATATTTCTTTCTTTTTTTTCCTTTGAAAGTATGCACAGAAACCCTGCCTTGAAAATAAAAGAGGGAGAGAGTATGGGATATTGAAAACAGGCTTCTTCAGTGTACATTCTCGGGGTGATAAATAACATGATTTCACATGATGCATGTTCTTTGACATTTTCCAGTGTTGTGTCTTGGAACAGTAAAAGGAGGCCAGACTTCTGAACTGGTCTGAAATAAACTACACTATTTTAGCAAAGAGCCTCAGCCCTGCTAGAGGACATGGCCACTGCAGGGATTAGATGGATGGAAGCTGCGAGGCTTCTTTTGAGTTCTCTGCGCTGTTTCTGGTTCATGAAAGATTTGCCCCTGCTCTTTACCTTGGATCTAATGTGTGGGAGGCCATTGTAGACAGTCTGGTGTCTTTGGCTTCTGGGATGTGTGTGTGTGTGTGTGTGTGTGTGTGTGTGTGTGTGTAAGAATGCCTAGAAAAGAGTATGAGTACCTTGAAGAATGAGGCTCTTGCATGAAAAGAGAGATGGCAGGGCAATGCTTAGCTTGGTAGGAGTAGGTAGGTGTTTGACGCTAATATTTTTCTAGTGCTCCTACTAAAATTCCGTCTCCAGGCCAGTCATCAGGATTGCCTGGTTTCCTGTTACTCCCTGATCCAGATCTCTCAGAGTGGACCTCGTGATCTAGTTTAACAAGGCCCCAAGGTGACACCTGGAGCATCCTTGTTCTTTTTCATGTGTCATATGTCATGGGTCTTACATGGCATCTTTGTGTCTATGGTGGGGAAGGCATAGAGAAAGTATTTTTCTAAGCTCTCAGAATAGACATAAGATTTTCTCTTGCTAACAGCTTGTGTCATCTTCCCAAGATGATCTAAACTTTGTCCCGGTAGCAGTCACTAGCCATGTGTGACTATGTAAATTATTTAGATTATATCTCAGGTCTTCATTTGATCTTATCACATTTCAAATGCCCTATAGTCACACATGGTTTCTGGCTGCTGTCATATATAGTACAGACATAGAACATGCCCACCACTGGAGAACATTCTACTGGCCACGACTGCTTTAGATTCTAAGGCTCCCAGTGTATTAGCAAGTCACATTTGTAGTGACCATGTACTCTTGTTATAAAAAGATATCAATTCATGCAGAACAGAACTCTTTTAGAATGGCTCTGTCCCGGTAAGACGTGTGTGTCTTGCTGAAGTTTTTATCAATGTTACATTTGTCTGCTACAGGCAGTGCCATGGGTCTGTCCCTCTGACATGATAGGTTGCACCATCTCGCAGAGCTGTCTCTGTCCATTTTTCTTCTTGGCCCGGCCCTCAGCAGTGAGGCTTATTTGTACAGCATGCCTTTTATGAGATCACCTAGAGCTCCACAGAGAGTCTAGAAGAAATAAGAAGAGATTTTTCACCTCTCCTTCCAAGTCCCAACTTGGCTCAGAAAAGGGTTCCATAAGAGGGTCTTAATTCACAAGCCTACCCTTTGAGGAGTTACCCCTTGCAGAATGAATCTCTAATTTTCCACTAATCTAGTTTAGTGACTAAGCTCTTTAGTAACACAGAAGGCTTTTCTGTTGATATTATCCATTAATATTACCAATATTAGTTGCTCAGAAATTTTCATTTGAACAAACAAAAAGAGAGGGAAATAAAGACACATTTTTAAGAGATGTAATTTAAAGCCTACTTGAGCCCAAGGTTGTTCAGCGTGATGTAGGGAATTCAAGCGAGAAGTTTTTGTGCCATTAGTAGGATGGCTGGAAGGGAAGGGAGAGGAGGCTGGGGTGAAATCGATCTTCTAGATGATTCGCTTGGTGATGGGAGAGGGGGGCAGTTGGGACGATGACACAGTGCTGGTTTTTTCCTTCTTTGTGTTTTTGTTTTATTCTTGTTTTTTCGAGACAGGGTTTCTCTGTGTAACTCTGGCTATCCTGGAACTCTCTCTATAGACCAGGCTAGACCCAAACTCACAGAGATTTGTGAGGTTTTGGTTGTTGTTTTTAAAAGACATTTTTGAGCTGCTTTAGGTAGAAGCAAAATGCAGAAAGGAAAGTGCAAAGATCTTCTGTGTCCCTCCCACCCCTCCATATGCTTGTCTATTCCTGTTGTCACTGTCCCCACCAGACTGGCATTTCTGTTGTGGTCATAATTACCCCCAAGACAGTGGTTTGTTAGAGTGCAACCTGGGATCTGTACATCCCTTGGATTTGGACTAATGCATGATGATACATGTTCACCATTATAAGCACAGGCTTGTCTAAAACCCCTCTTTGTCCCGTTTAGTCCTATCTCCTCCCTCTTCTCCACCCCTAAACTGCCAGAAGCCATTACTTTTCTTAGGGCCACCGTTTTGTGTTTTATGCCGTTGGAGTCACACAATAGGAAAACCCTTAGAAACCACTTCTCCTGCTTGATAGGTACACACAAACTTCTTCCCATCTTTTTGTGACTTTTGTGTACTGAATAATATTCCAGAACTTTCTGGATATCTTGGTTGCTCTCAAGGTTAGGCCATTTTAAATAAAGATGCCCTAAACATCTGCAAGCAGGCTTTCGGATGGACATGATTTCATCTCTTTGGGGTAAATATCAAGGGACATCACTGCTGGATGCTCTTTGTAAGAATGTTTTGTTTTGTAAAAGACTGACAAACTACCTTCTAAAATGGCTGTACCATTTTATGTTCCCACCAGCAAGTATGAGGGTTTCTTTGTGTACATCTCCACCAGCCCTGGTTGTTGTCAATGTAGCACACTGAATAAAAACCCATAAAAAGAAATTGGGGTTCAACCTGAAGGTCAGAAAAGCAAAACAGCCAGCCACTGGCTCTTACCTCTACCTCAGTCTGAAACGGTGATCCTGCCTCCAGGAATCTCAGAATGAGACTGTGTATGAGAGCTGTCTCCTCCCGTCTTATATTCCTCTCTAGGGCGTGCACCACTACTGCCTGGTCTGTAAGACTGACCAGTGAGGCTGTTTTACTCTTTGAATTTCAGGCAAGCATTACTTATTAAAATACAAATGAAATATCACTACATGTCAGGGTTCTGGATTTGAGCCATTCTAAAACAGGCCTGGTGATGTCTCATTGTGGTTCTAATATGCATTTCCTTGATATGTATGTAATATCATTTTATATCTATATTTGCCATGTGTGCATCTTTTTGGCAAAATATCTATTAAAAATTTTGGCCATTTTTTATAATTAGGTTTTATATTTTCTTACTGACCCTTAAGGACATTTTATACTTTGAATCTTTTATCTTAAATATCCTTTGCAAATACTTTCTTAACACCCATTGCCTTATCATCCTCTTCGTGTTAACTTTCAAACAGCAGACATTTTTAATTTTAATGAAGTTCCACTTACCAATTATTTTATAAATTTTGCATTTGATATTATTTTTTAAAAGCCAAAGTGCTACCTAAGGTCACTATACATTTTTTCTTACTTGTGTCTTTCATAGTGTTTTGAGTTTTACGTTAATGTTGGTGATTCATGTTGAGATAGTGACTATGATAAATGTAAGATGTTTATCTGCATCCATTTGTTTACTTGGGTACCAGTTTCTGGTTGTTCTGGTACCATCGTGGAAATACCCTTGTTGCTTCATTGCATTGCCTGCCTTTACTCGTTTGTTGTATGCTGCATAATGAGGGGGAAATTGGGAATCCAGATGTAGAAGAAGTTATAAAGGCCTACTGCAAGCTGTTTACATTTGGTTTCGGGAAGGAGATGGGCAAAACTTTCCTCCGCTCTGGCTTTGGGTATAGTCCACCCTTTTCATGAGATTGAGAAGCCCAGATAGGTGACCAAGAATTGGCAGATCTGGGCCTTATCTTGGGAGACTCTCTAGCCCCAAGATCCCTGAGAGTTGAGAAGAATTGGGAAGTGTTGGAGATTAATCTGTGGGGATGGCCTGCCTAAGAAGAAATCTTATTAGAGAAGTAAACTAGAGGATAAATATAGTTTGGTGAGGTCCTTCTTTAGGACATGTCTAAAGTAATTAGAGCTATCTCAGAATCTCTGAGCAAGAGAATCCAAATGAGTGGCTGGGCATGCATAAGTATCTGGATCTTTTCAGGGAAAGACAAAAAAGGCTTGGGAGGACTGGTTCACGAGGATAGTAAAGAAGGCATCGTTAGCCGGGCAGTGGTGGTGCACACCTTTAATCCCAGCACTCAGGTGGCAGAGGCAGGTGGATCTCTCTGAGTTCGAGACCAGCCTGGTCTACAAGAGCTAGTTCCGGGACTGGCTCCAAAGCTACAGAGAAACCCTGTCTCGAAAAACAAAAAAACAAAAAAACAAAAAAACAAAAAAACAAAAGAAGGCATCGTTAAGATTGAACATGGAAAAGAAGACAGCAGAAGAGGGAATGGAGAGGAGGAGTGATGGGTTAGTGACCACAGAGAAGGAGGGAACAAGGGCTTAGTTGATTTTGTCGAGGTCCTGTGCTAGTCAGTAAGTACCATTGGGCTTTTTGTTACCACAAATAGGAGTATTGTGAAGGGAATTGATGAGAGTTAAAGGGGTTGCTTGCAATAGCTACTCAATGATGGGCTTGTGGCTGAGATGTGTGGTGGTAGCGGGAGGATACTGGCCCTGGATGATGAAGGTAGAAGAGTTTCTCCAGGTCATGGGAACAGGATTGTGATAGGCAGCTGTTGAAGGGTTTGAGGTGCCATAGATGACAGGGTTGACTAAGGACAAGAGGCTATGGGTAGAAGTTTGGGTTTGGACAGGAACACCACCCACATCTGGGCTAAGGAAGAATATGGTGGATATCTTTAGGGGAGGGGGATGTGTATAGAAACCTTGCATTTAGATAAGAGACATCAGTCTAACAGTGAGAGTGGGCATTGGCATTCATATAGAAGAGTGGGTGGAGGTTGTGTTGCCAAGCTGGTAGACCATGTTAGGTGTACAGAGTGGATTATGGGAATGATTAGTAGACTTCCTGAGACTCCTATTGTTAAGTTAGGTCACCCCATGCCATTCAGTACATAGGGAGAAAAAAGCCCCTGGTCTAGTGTGAAAGAGTTTTTTTTTTTTCTACCAGCCACTGTGCTGTTCACCCTGAGTTCTGATGAACTAAGGTGGGACTGGTTAGGGGTCAAGAATTTGGGTCCCTTCACAGGACCAAGGTGGGGGATGAGGGTTGTTGACAGAGGTCAGCGGGGGCCAGAGAAGACAGTCCATCTGCTAATGTCCCTATTGTCTGCAGCTTGTTCAAGCCTTCTTTGTGGGCAGCTGTGGGTTAGAGCATTCCTTAGCCCAATGGCCAGTTTGATTACATCAGAAACAAGGAGGTATGGCCTTTGATTTATAATCACATAGATGGACAACAGTAAAAAGACAGGGTTGAGGAATTGCAGATTCTTCACAAGCCCAAATGATTCCTGAGGGCTGGACCCTCATTTGGCCTTGACAGTACAAAGGAAAAATTAACTGTGGCCACCTACATGATCTTCAACACCCAGCAGGAAAGTATAATCGAGATTAAAATGATCAGTATGTTTCTATAGCAATTCAGGGGACTGTGGTCCTAGGATATATGCTTAGCTATATGAAATGCTATTTGAACAATCATTTCTCAATAATGATTTGCTTGCTGGTTATATATGTTGCCCAGATAGAAGACAAGACCTTCCTTGGCTTACTTCAGCACTGCTGTGTCTGTCCACAGCTGAGATACAGGCTTGTTTTATTAAACGCTGAAGCCAAATCTAAAATCTATGCTTACCAACTGTATTACTCTTTCTGAAAGAGTACTTAGCACAGATGCCACCAGTTTGTCTCTCTGTACCCTAACCATCCGTGTTCCATGACTGAAAGAGGATGCCAGATACTCTGTTACTAAACCCACAGGTCTGGGAAATTATCCATGATATCCAAGTGTTGTCCTTGGAACTTGGCTAGACAACCCTGTAAAAGATGCTGACTTCATTGACTTCTCCCACAAGCTGCTGATTGCACAGTTACCTTAGCCTTGTACGGGGTTCTAGTGCATGGTCCAGCCAGTCGTTCTTACATTTCACCTTACTATTGAACACTTGAGTTAATCGTGATGCTAAAATGTTTTCCTCATTAACTTTATCTCTTAACGTCCCCCTCCCCAGGGTTGTTATAGAAGAGACCCAATGGTCAGTTCTGAACTTAATGCTGTCCAGTGAAAAATGTCTCAAGTCTACCAAACCAATAGCCTTATCATATAACTGACCATAGTGGCAAAAGCCATCAGTCTTCCTAACATCTGTGACAGAGCCCACCAAGGGTTCTATAGATGATTTTCTTCTTTCCGTAGGGACAAAGCTTCCCCAGCTCTTTCCTTAACTATGATCTCAGCAGGAATTACACAAGTCCTAATAGCTTCACATTGGTATGTATGTTTCAGCTGCACACTCCAAGGGTGCATTCTGTTACTTCATGGCTGTCATATGTTTTAGGTCTTTGCTATCTGTTACATTTTCCTGTGATGAGCCCTCCTTGGAGGCACACTAACTGCTGTCCTTTCTACATCACCCCCTTTTGTCTCCTCGAAGAAGTTAAAAGAGATCTGATTCCCTAAACCTCTAAAGGCAGTGAGGGCGGGACTAACGGGCCATCCAACCCACCCCTCTTCTTGCCACTCTAGACAGTTTTCTTTCATGACCCAGACCTGTAACAGCTGGACTCCCTGGTAGGAATGGTCTTCCAAAATTGCAGAGGTCTCAGTCTCATCGTGACAGAAAATGATGATTCTACTTAGCCCTGGGGGAAGAAACACTGTTTCTACTATCATTAGTCAGGCCTGGTTCCGGATGAGCAAGAAAACTAGATGAGCAACTACAAGTCCAACAGTCTTCCTGGAACTCCTCTGGCTCATTTCTCCCCTGGCGCCTACCCCAGGAGCCCCCTCACTATCATAATTTTGGCCTGTTCTTTGGACCATGCTTCTTTTTCTCCTTTTACTGGAGCATCCGCAGGCCTTCACCAACCAGGAGGTGACAGAGATCTTCATGACCAGAGGGTATCAATCACTACCACAGGAGTCCACCATTCCTTAGCCTCCCTACTCTGTATTCTATCCAGAGTTCACGGGAAGTAGCCAGAGAAGAGAACACTTCACCTCATTCCTTATGACTTAAAGGCAGGAATGACAGGGCTTATCTTCGGTAACACCATTTTGTCTCAGTCCATTTACCTATGAGTCACTTACAAAATGGTAGAAGGTTTTGATTCCTCTTACAGATACACCTGTCCCAGGATGATGAAACCTGTCATCTTCCACATTCCCAATTTCGTTCCAGGCCGAATTAGACAGCACATTCCCACTCTCTTGTTTGGCAGTGCTCCATCACAGCCAGTCAGGACCTGAGAGGCTCACCTCAAGCCTGCCCCTATAAAGCCCACTTCTGCAGCTCCCCCCAGGCTGTCTTCTCTTTCCGCCCTGAGTGTAGCCTGGCATACTTAGGATAACTGTGCTCAGCGCCTGGTTAGTTTCTCCCTGAGTGTTTTCTAACCTGTATCTCTTATATTATTTTAGAGAGGATTTTTATTGTTAGAGATAATTATTAACAGAGATATGTTCCCTTATTTCTGGTCATAATAGGGAAGCTGCTTATTAACTATAGAGGCTTTATATATCTTTTTTTATTCTGTCTGCCCTGAATGTTGGGGGAGACCCAGTTTTCTCAAGGGGGAAGGGGTGCTATTAGCATTTTGATAGAATTGTTGCCTATTGTTCTGATCCACTGTGACATGTTCAGTATCTTCAGATACTAATTTCCCATACTGTCCTAATCGAGACATTGAGCCAGCTAACTTTTTAAATGGTTATTATTAAGAAAAGCATTGCTGGAGAGATGAGCTTCTTCATGTGTGCCTTTTAGGTAGGAAGGGGAGTAGAGGTGGATCAAAGGCAGGAAGAGGGTATGGCCTTGCCAGACCTCATGCAGTAAGGGCTCCTATGAGGAGCAGGAAGACCATTCTTGGCCTGTTATAATTCGAGGCTGTGTCTGGGCTGATTGTCGTTGGTTGGTTCATGTTCTACTTCTTGGTCATTAACTTGGCTCAGTGTTTGCATTTTCACCCCTCTTGGTCCTTCTGTTCTTGCTTTTTTCTTTCTTGTACCTATTAGTTGAAGTGGTGACTGACCAGTCCCCAAAGTAAAAATGGAACATTATAGTCGCATAGGAATTCTTTCATAGTCCTGCAGGGACTATCATCCCTACTAGTCAAAACTCTCCTTCCTGGTAAGTTTAGGGCGCTGGTGCTCTCTCTGAACAGCTGTGGCTCTGGTTAGATGGCTTCAGTAAAGATGACAGCCCCCCAGCTTTCCCAGACAGTAGTGGTGCAGTAGACTGAATAACTATAAGACCCTTCCTGAGTTTATAGACCCTGAGTTCTTCGCTCCTAGCTAGAATTAATGTCAACAGAATTTGGAGTTACAGATGTAGTAAAGGATCAGAAGATTAGCCAGAAAGAGAAAGCCCACACACTCAGGAACTATTGTGAAGAGGCCAGACTCCTTTATAGGAGAAGCCTGGCATCTCACAGTGCAGAGTGGTGGGCTTGCTGGGGTGGATGACCAGGAAATTAGAGTCATGGCTTCCACACAGATGTCTATGCTTTTTTTTTTTTTTTTGCATCTCTCCAATGTCACTCTTCCAGCTAATCACGAGTCCCCCCAGAATAATAGTTAGGTGGCTGTCTAAATGTTGAAAGACGTTTTTGACATCTTTGACTAGTGTTGCTCAACAGCTGGGCGTGTAAGATCCCAGTTCTGATAAACGAAAATAACTTGGCTTTTCACTCTAAAAATAAATCACATACAAGCGTTGTTGTGTGGGGCATGACTGGCTGAACTGACACGGACTTAATTTCCTTATACAGTGTGTTTTGTTCACGTCCCAGGGCCTGACCCTGGAGCATATTCCTTCCCTTTATGCCACTGATTGAGTGGCTTTGTGAGGGAATGGATTCCGCTTTCGCAGAAGGCTCAGCCTTTCTTTCGGGTTCTGTGTCGGGGAAGAGATGGTCCCAGCTCTATTTGGACCCACACAGCTGTGAGTGGAGCGATCTGGGGCAGTACAAACAGCCCATCACTCCATTGAATTCATTTAAGACGCAAACACTTTGCCACAAGCAGCCAGATCATGGGACAGAGAGTCTGTATGTTCTTAAAGGGATGCAGCTTTTGCTGCAAAAGGGTCCAAAGAAAAGGAATTCAGCGGGGCTTCTCTGAGTGCTGGCTGGGGAAAGGATGACATTAGTTATTGAAGGGTGGCTGGGATCAGTTTTCTCACCCGTCTGCTGACTGCCAAGGTGAAAGAGCAGGTATACATCATTGACTCCCGTTTCTCTTCTGGCGCATGGGAAGGTCTTTGTCCCATTTATTGAATTTAAAATACCATAAAGGGGGAAATATGTAGAATTGCTTTCTATGAATTTGAACTTGTATTCATATTCTTCTGAAGGGAAGGATGTGTGTGTGTATGTGTGTGTGTGTGTGTGTGTATTTAGGTAACTATGTGCTACAGAAGATTAAAATCTATTTAAAATTTATGGACTCAAAAAAAAGATTTGTGGACTCAGTAATCTTTCAGTATAAACTAAAGGTAAAGTAGTTCAAATGTGTGCAAATGCCTTTTTTTTGGGGGGGGGGGTTTGGTTTTTGAGACAGGGTTTCTCTGTAGCTTTGGAACCTGTCCTGGAACTAGCTCTTATACTCTTGTAGACCAAGCAAATACCATTTTTATAACAAAAATAAGACAAAGTTCTATGAGTTCTCGTAGAATCAGGAATTAATTCACAGCCCCTTGGTGCAGATGCTGTATTAATAGTGAAGACATCTGCTCTCTCCAGGGGGCAAAGAGATTCTGAGGGACAAAATGAATGTCCAGGCTCCTGAATTTTTTAAGCCACTCCTGTCACATACCTTATGAGGCTCCCAGGAGTTTAAGTGTCCCAGGGGACATGGATTTGGGGTGCAGGTGCTTCTTTAAGCATTTCAGACTGAGACACCCAGCTTGGCGCCACCCAGCCCATCCTCTGAGTCACAGGAGGAGATGATTGACCCTGCTCAGCCTTTTGATTTCCTTTCATATAAGAATGAGAGTCCTCATGAAGACTAAATGTTGGGGTTACAGCTGTCATTAACAAAAATGTTACTGAAGTTTTTAATGATAAAAGCCTGCATTTCAGCGGCCTCCAATATACCAATTAAAGAGATAAGAAATGGTGAAAAATGGAGAAAGTTCAGGGTTGCCATTTGGGGAAAGGGAACAACAGATAAAGATGTGTGGGGACCTCCAAGTCCATCTCTAGACGAGGGGCCCACGGTTGGGGTGTAAGGAGAGGGCAGGAGGTGTGTACCATTGGGCAGTTCTGGTCAAGGTGTGGTCCTGCCTGTCACTGACCCATCATGGTCTCAGCTCAGGTCTGCTCTGAACGGTCTTGGGATAAGCTGTTCACTTGGTAGCTGTGAACGGCTGAAGGAAGCCTTGACCTCCTGCGTACTTTTTCTCATCTGTGTGTGGGAGTTGTCTGTCCTGTAAGGTGTTGCTCTTTTTTGGAACCCAAGTTGATTCAAGAAGAGAGGTTAAGGACAAGAATTTCTCTCAGTGCCTTCAGCCAGAGGACAGGTACACAATGAAGGCAGAGGCTCCGGGCTTCCATTTGCCTTGTAGTTGCCTTGTGGACCCAAGTGAAGAATCTTCGCTTCATAGCAAAGGCAGCAACTAAGTGTCTATTGTAGAAATACTTCTTTAAAATGTTTCCAGCACCCAAATGTAGGGCTTTTTATTCTAAACACCATTGTATAAAATGCAACACAATGTTAACGGCACTGCTCCGGTAAGCCCTTGGAGTTTATTTAAAGCTGACTCTGCCTGTATCGATTCTCAATTATAACACATTTAGCATGAATGTACCTGCCAGCATTCTCCAACAATGCGGTGCCTGGCTGGCAGCTCTACCCTTGTCTCGCCGCCCAGCCGACAGCAGACCAGGCTTTCCTTTGTTCATTCTGTTTAAAACATCACGCTTAGATAGAACCTCGTGTGAGGCCTATACAGTTTAGTTTCACAAAAGCTATTTCCTCTGTTTTCTTTCTTACTCCTGCTTTTCCTGTCTTCCTTATATTCCTAAGTACCAAAGGAAGGCTTGCCTTTCTCTACTCCAAGTAACAATAACTTAGTGCTTGTGATTTTTTTTCCAGTTTGGTCTTTGGTTTTTCACTGTTAGCATGGCCTGGTATTTTCATATACGTGGTGATTCTTTTTGAATTAACCATCTCTTGTTGCTCACCAGTTATGAGGGTGGAGATGTCTTTACAACGGAATCCTTCTGCGTTCTTTGGCCTTTTGTGTATTCTGTGAAAATGAACTCTTTGGTTACTTATATGTGTATGGTGTGGTATTTATGTGTGGCGTATGTATGTGGACTGTGTAACCCTACCTGTTAACCCTAGGAAGAGCCTATAATCCCATGAGCCCTACTTCAAACTGGAAGGAGTTCCTGCCATTGACTGGGCATGGAAAGGGGCCTGGGTTGTTTGCATTGGTCTCGTGCAGGTTGGCTGTCTGCCTGTCTGCAGGGTGGGCAGGTCACTGTGCAGTGTGTTCTCAAAGAATGTGGCTTAGGCTCTTGGCCACTAAGATTACCCAGCTGCTTGGATTCTTCAGAACACTGGTGAAGTCAGCATTCTGATGAGGGTTTTATTCCCTTGTCCTGATTATTGAACATATTTTATTTTTCCTTAGCCAGACCCATGTCTTTGAAGGGCAGGGATAAGGTCTGATTCTCATATATTCTCAGCCATACATTTTGTTCCTATAGAGCAAAAAAAACCTAGGTACTGGCCCATGAATGATTTAATCTAATTAGATGTAAGCCTTCATATAATTGAAGAGAAATAAATGCCTTTACCTACATGAGTATGTAAACACACCCTGGAGATATACTGATTAATCATAGCATTCAAATAGCATCATATGAATTTCATTTCTTATCTCTCCATCCCTGTTTCCTTTACCTCTGTGTCAGGCACTGTGTAAAGCTCAGAGGATCCAAAGGAGCTCTCAATGGAGGGGACAGAGGGCAGAGAGAGAATTTAATCTGATTAGAGCGTAAAGTAGTGACAGAAACACACACTGGGGAGCTGCCTCTGGGTGCAGGGAGGTTTTTATGAGACTGTAATGTTTAAAATGATGATTACCAGCCCAGGGGAGGAAGGGACTTGTTCAAGGCCAGTCAGAAGCTCATGCACGAAACTCTACGCCCTGCGATCATTCCACTGAGTTTCGTGGAGGTTCTGTGAAAACACTCATCACTGGATACTTCGGTCATCTCAAATCTCATTTGGGCTTTTGGGCTGGCCGTTTCATGAGCAGTTTATGTCTGGATCATTGTAGTGGACTGTGGCTCATTTCAGTCTAAGCCCTAATGTGATGCTGTTCAGAGGAGGACCCTTGGAGAGAAATCAGCTGCAAGGATGGAGCCCTGAAAGAGATTGCTGCCCTTACAAGCAGAGGCCAGTGCGCCCCCTTCCTACCACATAAGGACACAGCAGTAAATCAACAGCCTGCAACCCCCAATGACTCTCCTCAGAACTTGCCCATGATGGCACTCTACTCCAGTTTCCTTTGTGTTGCTGTGATAAAATATTCCGAACAAAGCAACTTAGATGAGCAAAGGACTTATTTGGCTTACACTTCAGATCCTAGCCATTCATTGAGGAACATCAGAGCAGGAACCCAAGTAGGAATGTAAAAGAGAAACTGTGGAGGACCATTCTTTGCTGGATCATTCATCATCCCATGGCTCGCTAGTTTTCTTATGCAACCCAGGATCACCTACCTAGGGGTGGTGCCGCCCACAGTGGGCTGGGCCCTCTTGCGTCCAGTGACCATCAGTGTGCACACATCCACAGGCCACTCTGGTCGGGAAAATCCCTCAACGGAGACTCCCTCCTCAGGCGTCTCTAAGCTGTGTCACATTGACAGTTAAAGCTGACTAGGACACACCCTGATGGTGGACTTCAACCTCTAGGCCTGGAAGTCACCCTGCCTAAGGTACTTTGTTACATCAGCCCAGAAGGATGAGTCAAATACTTCTGCTTTGAGAAGGGGAGACACTCTGAGTGTTTCCTTCCATGCTGCTCATAAAGCGGGGTTTCATGCCTTACTCCCTCACCTCGTGGTGACTGGATCCTCTTTGTCAGTTTTCCAGTCCTAAATAGTTTGTCCTTTACAAACCTACTTCCTTTTATCCGCCTCCCCTGATTACCCACATCACTAGGGATTTATTTTAATATTGCTCTACAGCGTGATTAAAATTGAAGACCTGGGGCTTACAGAAATCAAGTGGCCAGAGGTAAGTGATGAGCAGGAAAGAACTTGAGTAGTTTTAAGCTACTGATAAAGCTTCAAGGCTCTGAAACAAGCCTGGGGGTTTGCCGCTTGACGCCAGATGGAGAAAGTTTTGTCTTTGCTTCCTAATTCTGCAGGCCTCTGTATATGTGTGGGCTCAACCAGCCATGCAGTCTGGCATAAACTGAAGTCAAGCCTGCTTTGCATGTTACTCACGCATCATAGATGGGCTGGGCATGGGGATGAGGTGATGCAGATGGAGGGGGTGTTAGATGGACCAGTCTGACCTATACACCCTCTGTGATGGGTGTCATGTATTATACATGTATATGCAAGAGTTGTCATCCCTTTGCAGAGAAACATAACAGGTATGGAAAATGCGATTTGTTCAAGATCACACACGATGATGTCTTCATTCCCATCTCTGTTAACATCATTAATCTGGCTAATGAGTTTCTGAGCTGTGAAATTGTCTGCAAAAGTTTTATATTTAATAGAGAATTCTCAACAGACAAATCTAAAATGGCTGAAAGACACTTAAGGAAATGCTCAACATCCTTAGCCATCAGAGAAATGCAAATCAAAACAACTTTGAGACCATCTTACATGTGTCAGAATAGCCAAGATCAAAAACACTAATGGCAGCTATGCTGGAGAGGATATGGGGTAAAGGGAACACTCCTGCATTGCTGGTGGGAGTGCAAACTGATACAGCCACTTAGGAAATTAGTGTGGCAATTTCTCAGAAAATTAGGAGACAATCTACCTCAAGACCCAGCAATACCACTTTTGGGCATATATCCAAAGGATGCTCAATTGTACCACAAGGACATGTGCTCAACTATGTTCATAGCATCATTATTTGTAATAGTCAGAACTTGGAAATAACCTAAATGCCCCTCAACCAAAAATGGATAAAGAACATGCGGTATATTTACACAATGGAGTACTACACGGCATAAAAAAATAATGACATCTTGAAATTTTTGGGCAAATGGATGGATCTAGAAAACATTATAGTGAGTGAAGTAACTCAGACCCAGAAAGACAAATATCATGTGTACTCACTCATAAGTGGCTTTAGACATAAAGCAAAGAAAACCAGCCTACAGTTCACAATCCCAGAGAACCTAGACAACAAAGAGGACCCTAAGAGAGACTTACATGGATCTAATCTACATGGGAGGTAGAGAAAAAGACAAGATCTCCTGAGTAAATTGGGAGCATGGGGACCATGGGAGAGGGTAAAAGGGGAGGGAGAGGAAGGAAGGGGAGCAGAGAAAAATATATAGCTCAATAAAAAAAAGATTCTCAAAGAGTTTTCTGATCACACAGAAGTGTATAATCCTGGAAGTATCAGAAAATAGCAGACTTGAAAAAGTCTGAACTGATGAGCTCTTTCTACATGTCATGGAAGTCAAACTGTGGAAGAAAACTTTGTTTTGCAATATAATAGTTAAAAACTTAGGATGGAAATGGCTCAGTGGTAATAATGCTTGGTGTGCAATCCTGAGGAAATCATGAAATCAAATAACCCAAAACTCAAGTAGATAAAACAAAATGTGAACGTGGGTACAAGTGCCTGTAACTCCATCCTTATATGTGAGCGCAGTTACATGTGCCTGTAACTTCATCCTTATATGTGAGTGCGGTTACATGTGCCTATAACTTCATCCTTATATGTGAGTGCAGTTACATGTGCCTGTAACTCCATCCTTATATGTGAGCATGGTTACATGTGCCTGTAACTCCATCCTTACATGTACATACAGGACGATGGTTGGAGACTTGAGGGTCATCGGTCAGTGGTCTCACTTGCCATCAGCTTTAGCTCCAGGCTCAGTGAGAGATCCTGGCTCAAAGGGAAAAAGTAGAGAACATGGGAGAGCAGCATAGAAAGAGAGACAACTCCGACTTCTACTCATGCACCATGGAAAACACACACAGACACACAAACACACACGTGGGCACATATGCATATACACAAATAATTAGTTAATTAATAAAAACCCATAACAGTATTTAAAACATGCCTGTACCTACTGACCCAACTATTTGCAGCAGCTGATATGTTTTAAGTTTGATGTTTATTTACATGGGTAAGTTGCACGTATTAGCGGGCTATAGTCCTCATTGTCATTTTTACCAGATTTAGAATCATCTGGGAGACACACCTCTGGGCTTATTTCTGGAGCGGACTGACTGAGGAAGGAAGGAATTCTTCAATGTGGGCCGCACAGGGTCATGGGATGGGATTCCAGGTGGAATAAAAAGGGGGAAAGGACAAAGCCAGGTGAGCACCAGTGTTCCCCTTTCTCTGCTGCCTGCTCTGTGACAATGGGAGCGGGCAGCCTCGTGCCCCTGCCACCTCCTGTTCCCACGCCTTTCCACCACAGAAGAGCTACATGTCTTCCAATCATGAGACAACATAAATCCTTCTTTAAGTTGCTTTGAGAAAAATAATACGAGTGTGATCACATACACACAGTGTGCACAGATCAAGCCATGGTAATTTGCACTTCCCATTTTTGTTTCTGTTTGGTGTCTAAGATCTCCTTTCTTCTAGAATCCATAGGCTCTATCATAAGGCATCATTCATAATAAGGTGGTGGGGAGGATTAGACGTTAGATGAATTAGGGAATTTATTAAGATCAACTGCGTCTATGCTATGATGCTGGGTTAATATGAGCACTGAAGAATGTATCGATTTCTAGAATAATTCCAAGGTCTGTTACTGAGGAGGTATAGGGTAGAATACGTAAGGACCTGATGCTGGGGACAGCAGGTATATATTCTAGTTCAACACTGTACCTTGAACATTTACTCTGATATGAGAGGAAAATCATCACCTTGCACTGAAGAAGGAATTTGGGAACAATTTGTAGATTGCCAGTACTGTTTAGCTGAGTGTTGTTACCACTCCAGGCATTTATTTTTTAAAAGGAACTAGCAATTTTCTCCATTGGCAATTCATTAGACACCCTAAGAACCCGCAATTTGACTCCATGGGCTGGACACCGAGGCTTCTGTGTGGGATGCTGGAGAGAAAGCCAGACAATGCCTTCCCCAGGAGGAAAGGGCACCTACTCAACTTGCAAATAAAGGTCCATTTTCAGTCATTCTCAGCCCAAGGCTTGATTCTCTGGTGTGAGTGCTTCTGGCTAAAGAATGTTAATTTTTGCCTTTGAAGAATCACAACCCATTGACCTACAACAATAGCCAGGAAAGCTTTTTAGATTTTTTTAAATAATTCATATTCTCATTCATATCCTATTATTTAACGTTGTCAATCTACTCACACTCAACGAATAAAAATGTTTGTTTGTAGCCAGTGGTTATTATTTGGGACTGATATCGATACATTAGCCCCCATTCTAAAAATCAGGATAGATTTAGAGAAAGATGGTTAGTGATCTTGAAACTGTAAACTGGGGATACGTGGTTTGTAATCCTAGCTTCTTGGGAAACTGAGTCAAGAGGATCACAAGTTCAAGGCCTGCTTGGGCTACAAAGTGAGCTCAGTGTCAGCCTGGATGACTTATTGGTACTCTGTCTGTTGTGTACGATTCCCCTCTGTATGCGGTGAATATGTTTTATTACCATTGGTTAATAAAGAAGCTGCTTTGACCTATGGCAGGATAGAATATCACTAGGCAGGAAATCCAAACAAAGATACAGGGGAAAAGGAGGTAAAGTCTGGGAGATGCCAGCAGCCACTGAAGAGCAAGATATAAGATTTGACAATACATAGATTAATAAAATGAGTTCATTTAAGATATAAAAGCTAGCTAGCTAGTCAGTAATAAGCCTGAGCCATCAGCCAAACAGTTTGTAATTAATATTAAGTAAGCCCCAGAGTGGTTATTTGGATACTGGTGGACAGGAGAAAAACCTTTGGTTACACTGTCTCAACAATTAACGAAAGGTATAAATGGAGTTGGAGATGTAGTTTATGGATGTGAGAGGCAGTGGGTTCAGACCCTAGCACCATGGGGGTAAGTCTGTGGCATACTCAGCTATGCAGTCTCTTCTAGCATCATAAGAACTGATGCCAAGGGGACTCTGGACAAATAGTCTCACTCAGGACACATGTGCTTCCTTAGAAACTGGAAGTGAGTCTTATTAAAATTTACTTTTAGAGAATTAAATTTGTCTTATTCTGAAATTCTGTGATGTTGTTTAATGTTTGTTCATTTCTAAAACGAATGAACCGCCCCCTGTATAACCAGAGAGAGGAGAAGAAAATTTGAGAGTTTTGTCAAAGTTCAAGATCGTGAATTTATAGTGAGCACATTCACAGAGTTTTCTCTTTTTCCTCACTTTGGGCCCACAAGTGAACGAGTGGAGGCTTGAGTTAATGAGGTATTGGTTTTGCCTCATGAACTAGAGTGGAGAGGAGCTCAAAGCATATGGAAGGGCATGGGTCTGATAATTGCGTGAGGGAGTTAAAATGATTGATGAGGTAAAGCCCATTATGCGGAGGCTAAGGGACAGTGACGAGTGCTAGATCGGTGGCTCACGGGACCTGAATGTTGAAATTGGGGTTCCAGGTGTCGAGACTAACAAGGGAGATGGTGGTTGGATGAGGCTCAGAGGTATTGCAGGAAAGGACTGGCATATGACCTTGAGAGAAAGTGTAGAGAGCTAGAGTGTTGGAAGGCTCGTCAGTGTGATTCTGAGTTCACCTAGGGCCAGAGCCATTGGTATGAGATGGAGTTGACAGTCAGGGGACCAGCAACCCATGGCTTCCCAGAGCGGGAGGGAGGGCGTGGGAGAGTCTGATGGTGCATGATTCAAATCTCAGGGTTTTACATAAGAGGAAGGGAGGAAGAATGATCTAGATGTGCTAACAAAAAGCAGCAAAGACACCCACTCCACACCTAAGCAAAAAAAAAGCCCAGAGAATTTGGGGGGGCACTGCTTGAGAGTCCTTGGTGGGGTCTTAGGGAATAAGCAAGTGTTCTTGGGGAAAGCCAAGCTTTAGTCAGGAAACTAGGGGAAGTGTTCTGGGGGTGCCGGTGGGTAGGGGGAGATATTTTGCTGATGACCTCTAGAGTTCCAGAGAACACGACCCAGGACCTGAAGGTATATGGAGGGTGAGAAACAGGATGGGGGGGCACACGACACAAGGGACCCTGTGGTGAGGAAGGCTGAGAAGGGTGACAAGTGACATGGAAGCCCTGGACTTTGTTGTTCCTGTTAACGGGTGGCAGTAGTGGTAGAATCTGCCCTCTACCCAGGCTGTGGATATGAACGTGCGGGGCAACACTCTGGTGTTTGGGAGGCCCACTGGGGTCCTACTTGGAATGGCCTTACATCGTTTATATAGGGCTCCAATCTAACTGCAGCCAAAAGAGTGGCTGGCTTTAGTCAGAGGCTCTCCTACTACCCAGGGAGGAGTCATGGAAGGCTCTCCTGCTTGACACAGCTCTGAGTTATCACTCCACCAGGCAGACAGCATTCCCTTAGTCTGTGCTGTATTTCGATGCCTGATTCAGAACTTCCGTCATGTTCTGCTTCTTCCCTCCCCGCTTACTATACCTGGGTTGATGAATATTATAATGTACACCTTCTGAGGTGGGGATTGTGAGCTGTGGTGCCCCCTAGACATCCACACCTAAAGCCAGAAAACACTCCTACTGACCTAACTCCACTGTCTGCTTAGCCTAGGAGGGGTTCCAAAAAAGTAGTAAACATCTTCAATGAATATTGAGTAACAGTAATGTATTGGGGGAGAATAATTCATATTTACCTCTTTGTGCATGTTAGATTTAAAACAGAAGGAACCCCAGGACAGATCCTCACATCTCCCTATGGACAGACTCTAGCATCTTCGTTCTCTGTGTCTCACTCTGCAGACCCCAGACAGACTCTACCAAATAAAGAAACTCTAGGAAGATTTACAAAGGACCTAACTTCCCATTCCTCTTCCTGGATCTCTGCTTCCCCGCTCACACAGAAATGTTGCTTCATGGGAGTTGCAATCCCCCTTCACTTGGATAGGTCCACCTTGCATGTAAGGGGACTTTTCAGATATGAATCACAACTTGCAAAACAGAGCGAAGGATCAGAGGTGAACATAGAGGTCACTAGGAAAGGACACCTTTTCTATTCTATTCTATTCATATGGAAAATGGCAGCTTTTGACAAAGGCTGGAGACAGTGAAGTGAAATCAGGCCTACGTCCGTCCGGCTAGAGACTCCAAAAGCAGGGCCAGGCCTTTGTCTTACTCGTTGATTTTGAGGGAAAGGTCTCCCTCTTTGGGAAGTTCAGGCTGATGTAGCTGCAGTGATGTGGTCCTTGAATATAGAGTCGGTGTGTGTTTGCTGAGTGATTTAAATTGTCACTGTGTGAACTGCTCTGTGTTCCTCTCTGAATCCTGGGATGCAAACGTGGGGCTGTGAGATGCACATATATGTGCAAGAGCCGACACTACTGGATAGAGAAACTCCCTGCTAATGGACAGGGAGGATGGCCCTGACTTTGGCTTCCGTGGGCTTCAACTAGCCAGACCGTGGATGCCCCCGTGATGGTTGGTAAGTGGGCTCACTGGAAAAATAACTGCTTTCTCCAGTTCTTCATCTTTTGATTCTTAGAGAAAACAATCAAATTTGTCTCCGGAAATTATAAAATTATAGTGCGTAGAAAGGTAGATATGGCGCCTTGTCTGCTTCCAGTGGCACAAGCCTAGTCTTTTCACCTCTGACCTAGCATTTAACTATAGGTAATGCAGGAGAATCTCGGCCTTTTTTTTTTTTTAAATTTTCTTTCCCATTACAGAAACATTCCTTGGTGCTGAAAAGAAATGAAAGAGAGAAGTAGGGAGGGAGGAAGGAAGGAGGAGAACGAAGAAGGGTCAGGGAGGGAGGGAAGGAGGCTTGATTTTGAAATGGGGTATATATTCCTGGTTTTGTTGCTGCCACCATGAGCCCAGGCTGCCCTCACACTTGCAATGTAGCAAGGATGGAAGACCTCATGCAGCCACCTTCTAAGTGCTGGGATTACAGCGTAGGTCACCACACCTGGTTTATGCTACGCTGAAGAAAGACTTGCGGACTTTTGCGTACTCGGCAAGCAGTCTGCCAATGGAGCCGCGCTTCCAGCCCCACCCCACTTAATTAAGAACTTGTATGCAGCATTTATTAAATAACTCTTTGACCTTATTTTCAACAAGTTGTTTTATTCATAACTGGGCCAGTTCTTTTCAAATTAAGAAAAATTGTACGCCCATATGGCACTCATGTAGATATGAGTATTTGTACGTGGCATTCTAGGAATAAAAATATCGTTTAAAAGTGAAAATTGAAATGCCAACAAGAGTCTGCTTCTGCAGAGTTCAGTTGTTTTCCAGGCTTAAGTGGGTGGGGATCGCATGTTAGAATTTTTCAGTGTAATTGTGGGGTTACTAATGCATGACACTTTTGGTTCAACAAACAAGGAAATAGACTGTTCTGGAAGCTTCCTAAATTGAGTGTGAGGATTCCAGACAGCCCTATAGTGGCGCAAAGCTGTGGCACTTTGCTTCTTTACGGCGGTTTCTGTGGACTTCTCCTCTGAGCCTAAGTCTTCCTGTGCACTTACCCTGCAGTTACTGTCCTCTGTTTGGCAGCTGGAACATGACATCCCTCACTGGATTCCTTTTGAGTTAGGTAAATTTCATCTTTTCTGCAAAGTAACAGTTTTCCCAGAGCTTGAGGATGAATCAGTATCGAACTGGGGCCAGCACCAGCTTCATTCCCGCTGCCCATCTGCTGCAGGCTCCTTTCGTGGCTTGTGTGCCTGCCGGTGAGATGATCTCTCCAATCTGTTCTGCATTACATATTATTACTTCTAGTATACATCTCATTTATTTTAGATACATATCATTATCGGAAGGATTTACGATTGTTCGTGGAGAGGCATAAACTATGACAACTTGCCATTTAAGAGTGGAGAAGAAAAGGCAGAGGTAATATACATAGACTAGGGAATGAAGCTTTGAAACTTGCAAGGTGCCGAGCTGGAGCTTGCCTTGCGGACACGCACGTGAGGCGTGAGACTTCATAGCTGTGTGGAAGGGATTTTTGTTAAACTGTGTCCTTAGTATGAGAACAGGCTGTTTGTCTTGACTCACCTGCAATTTGCTCAGTGTCGGTCAATATTGAAATAGCAAGGTCTTCATACAGAGTGGCATGGTTATAACACACATTATAAAGGCTAATGAACAAGACATGTATCCTCTGTGTTTATACTTTCTTCAAAGCCCACCCTGCCCTTTCCTGTGGACACTCCCCTCTCTCCATCCTTCCTACTAGTTACCCAAAATCCAGGTCTCTTTTAGAGTCCTTATGTTTTAAGACTTTTTTTTAATATCCATAAACAAAAATGAAGCCTGGTATGCATGTTTTCCCATCATCATTGCGTCTTGTATTCAGTGTTGTTCGAGGTCATGCTGAAGTTTGTGCCTGCCTGCAGCACATTTTTATGAGTTTGCGTGTACTGTTCATCAATTACCTTTCAAACAGTGAGCAGAACTGTCAGCTTTCTTATGCCTCCTGGTACATGCCTCCCTGTGGTGTGTCTTCCATAAGTAAACACACATGAGATGCTTAGCACTGTAATTATCTGTTATGCCTTGAGAACTGTACCTATTATTCAGCCTTAACTAGATAATCTCAAATTGTTTGCTAAAGTGATGATAAATTTTATACTTCTACTAGCGAAATGGGAGCTTTCCTAGTCATTTCAGTGTAGCACTTGGTACTTTGAGAATGACATTGAATAATGTCCTATTAAGTGGACAGTTCATAAATGACATAAATGACATTGAATAATGTCCTATTAAGTGGACAGTTCATAACCTCCTAATGTCCTTTCTCCTTAATTTTAGACATTTATTTGTGTGTGTGCACATGGGTGTGTGTACGTGTATGTGCACATGTGTATGCATGTGCATGCATGCAAGCGCACACCCATGTGCACACACACAAACACACATACACAAGCCATAATGTAGAGGTCGGAGGACGACTTGTGGCAGTTGGTTCTTTCCTCCCACCTATGGGTCTGGGAATGGAACTCAGGTTGTCAAGCTTGGTGACGAGCGTCTTATTTTGCCTGCTAGCTCATCTTGCCCACTCGATGAATTTCTTCTGAAGATACTGCCAAAGCCAGAAGCCCTGGTAACAGGGTGACCCGACTTCCCTGTACACCTCATCCGTCAGGGCTTTAGATGCTGAGCCCCGAAGTTGGACTGTTTCTCGGCTCTCTCAGCGCTCCAGATGCTCACCAGCTCCCACCTGTATGGATTACGACACTTTTCAGAAGAATTTTCAGATGTCTTCTGTCAGGGATAGTTTCCTCAAATAATACACAAATCAGTGTCATGTACATTTTACAGATGTAGAAAAAATATCCTGAAATTCAAATAGAACAGCAACAACAGCAACAAAAGCTTCACGTACCAAAGCAATCTTGAACTAAAAGAATAAGACATTTCACTTCTGGCCTTCAAAACATACTACCCACATGGCAGTTCACGACTGTCTGTAACTTCAGTTCTAGGGCTTCTGACACCCTCACACAGAAATATATGTAGGCAAAATACCAATGAACATAAAAATTAAAAAAAATACTAAAGGAGGGTCTGGAGAGAGATCATCAGTTAGGAGCATGTCCTTTTCTGACAGAGGACCAAAGTTCAGTTCCCAGAACCCATGCCTAGAGTGCCATAACTGCTTCTAACTGCAGCTGTGAGGGGATCAGATACCTCCAGCCTCCTCAGGCACCTGCACGCACATGTGCATACACACATACAAATAATTAAAATTAAAACATATCGTGTGTGTGTGTGTGTGTGTGTGCTTTGAAATTCACAGTTGACTGGGGTGTCAGTGCAGAGACGCCGAGGCACACAGAAGTGAACGTTGGTTGGGGTAGCCCAGGAAGAACCTGGGGCAGGTGAGTTTGGCTGAGGCAGGATGCTTGGGGAGGAGGGAAGGAGGAGCATTGCAAGGCCCCCGGCCTGTCTTTAAGGTGGCGTGTGGCTCCATCCTGGCTTCTCCTGTCGTTTCCTGTGTCTGTCACTTTACCACATCATGCTGAGCCGGGAGGGGCACGTGGTCCAGCCAGTCTTCGTCTGTCTGCCTGGTTGAAGTTCAGGGGTGTAACTGGACTAGCCTCACTTTTATGCTCCCAAGAACGTTGTTTCCTGGGCTACCTTTTCCCAGTATTTTATGTATTTATGAATTTTGGATTTGTTGACTTAGAATATATTACTTGTAATCATGAAAATATGATTAAATTATTCTAAGAAAATAATTAACTGAAAATACCCATCTCCTCCCCTGTCCTTATTAAAATGTCTCTTCTAAGTTTCTGGCTATCTTAGGTAGGTCTCCTGTTACATTTTGCCCACTCTTCCCTGACTCAGAACCTCTCGTTATTATATTACCTCTGGTGGTCACATGTCAGTGGAGGCCCCAAGCAAAATATGTGCATGCTCTTGGGACTGTAGGGGAGTGTTGTATTCAGTTATATACCACTGCTCCTTGATGAACGTTCAGTCCTCTTCCTGTGTCCCCAGGGTTCCTTAATGGCACCTCCAGTGTGAAAAACCCTTGAAGATCACGGCCACACTCTTCTCATGTGACTTAAACCATTCTGTAACCTGGCACCAACTAAAAGACTCTCCTTGTGCCTGGTGTGTGAGACATTGCCCTTGAGCCCTGGGGCTCCATTTGGGCGATGAGGCTTGTGCACGGGAGAAGGGAGTAAAGGCTGAAATTAATATCACCTCTATCACCTTTATAAGGTCAAAATTATAAATTGATTCATTATAAGGTGAGGGTCGTTTGAATATTCTGATTATTTAAGAACTCTTAACAGATATATACACCCACTTGTTCATTACAGCATTATTCTTAATAGCCAAGATAAGGAAGCAAGCATAAATGGCAGCAGATGGATAGATTAAGGAAGACACATATATTCAACCTAATAGAAAGGAAATCTTGCCATTTTGGGCAACACGGATTAACATAGAGAAAGAACTTTATTCTAACTAAACCGGTCACAAAAGGACAAACACTATGCAATTCCACTACGTGAGGGTTCTAAGTAGGTTTACAGGAGCAGAAATTTCTACTAATCCTTGCTAGGAGCAGAGAGAAACGGAGTCTCAGTCTTCAGAGGGTGTGAAGTTTACGTTCTGCAAAATGAGTGTCGCAGAGACCAGGTGAATAGTGCAGTACCTACACCTAACCACGTGGCAGTGTTCACTTTAAAGGTCAAGGGGATCTCATCTTAAACATTTTAACTCTCCTAAACGCACAGAAGAACAGAAGGAAAAGCTGGAGGTATTAGATATGGCAGTTGCAGTGCGGCACTATGAGTATTTGTCCATATTCATCAAGGTGTGTGCATTAATTGTGGACATGCATGTTTATGTATATATTTTAATATCTGTTATACCTCACTAAGCTGGGCATTTTAAAAAGGGCAAGTAATAATAACGATGTCTTTCATTTGTCTGTTGTTTTGTAACCCCGCATGCTTTTTCATCTCTGAGGAGTTAGGGGCACCACACCATGCATCCTTACTGTGTAGGTAGGCTGTGCTACAGATGGAAGCTGGAACGTCTCAGGCTCTCCTGGAAGCTGAGCCTCTACAGAGGCTTCTTCTTTATCTGTCACTTCCCACAAGCTTGGGGTGTGAGAGCCCGACCCGCCCGCAGTTGACTGTAAATTGGAGATCACAAAGGGACAGAAGGCAAAAGTAAAAGCTCCCTAGAGAACCAGGCTGTAGCAAAAGGCATCTCCTGTGCCCCCAAAGCCCACAGCCCCGTTCTTCCACTTTGAACTATTTCCTTCAGGTTTTTCTAGTTCAAATAGCTGGAATGGTTGAGCTGACTACCTGGGTTCTATCTAGTCTGGCTGTCTCTTTTGGCAGAGGCAAATGAGAGTTGTCAGGGTCAATCACGAGAGCCCCTTGGCAGGGGGTGGAGCCCTGCTTGGCAAATCTATCAAAAGGCGGGGAGGCTGTGTGAGCTGCAGGCTTTCTACAGAGCTGGCTAGAGTCGGCCTCATGGAAGGGACAGACCAATGAAAAGGAATCAAAGCTTGGCCAAGACATCAGAATCAAAAGCCAAGAATGGTGTATTCTGAGCTTTGAAGGCTGGAGCTGTGTCTGCTTCTGCATATGAGGTAGTCATGCTAGAGCAAGGGCAGATAGACAGACCTATGACTTTGAGTCCCCGTGGTTCCTCACTTTATGACCCAGACAGAACAAGGCCTGCACAGGGCGTGAAAAGTGAGCAGGTGCCTGGCCATTTGTGACTATGCTGGGGCACGCAGGGAAGCAGGTGATGTTTATAAATTGTAGGGTAAGAACACTAATGTCTGAGGCTGTATTTTGCAGAGAGAGGAACTGGCCATTTGGTTGTTCTCTGTGTTCTCTTCTACTGTTTTTCCCCCTTTTTTATTGTGATGACTGCAGTGGTGTTTATAGTGCCAGCCACATGACACAGAGACGATGCCAGGTAGCAGGACCAGCAGGTGCTTCTGCAGTACAGTAGAGGAGGGCATGGTCCAGCAAGCTGTCCTTCTTCAGAGCATCAATTCTCTGTTCTCTCCACTTGGTCCTTGGGGGAGAAGGTGGATATTGTGCCATCCTGAGCAAAAAAAAAGGCATGCTTGTCTTTGAGAGGGATGTTGAAGTCACAGTTCCTCTCCATGAGGCCTCCAAAGTTCTTAAACTGGAGAGACAGACATGGAGACACTTCGGCTTTTTTTTTTGCCCACCCAAATACTCTTGCTCAGTAGGCTTCCTGAACCCAGGGATCTTCCTGTTCTCTGGACTAGTTTTCTCTGTAGAAGGAGCAGTTCACTTACTAAAGGTCCAGGCTTCTAGGCAGAATGAGCTCTGCTACTCTCTGAGGGCACAAGTGTGTGCCCTCCCTCGCAGTGTTCCCGGAAGTCAGCCCTGAGAGCTTCGAGCTGACTTCGTCTTGTGTGTCCTCAGCACTGAATTCCATATAAGGCAACCTCAGCCTTTGAAAAGGCTCCTGGAAGAGAAATCTGAAGCAAGGTGGTGCTGGGAACTGAACTTTGTTAAAAGTGGTAGACCCGGCCCGGAGAGATGGCTTAGCAGTTAAAAAAAACCTGTACTTCTGATGATCCCAGTGAGTTTGGTTCTCAGCACCCAAGTCACTTAGCTCACAGTCACCTGCAACTCCAGATTCAGGGTATCTGACACCCTCTTCTAACTTCTTTGGATATCTGCAGCCATTTACACATACCCATACATAGACATATATTAATATACATAATTAAAAATTAAAATAATACATTTTAATGCAATATTTTATTAATTCTTTGAGAATGTCATGTGGTATATTTTGATCATATTCACTCCTATCTTATTCCATCTCCTAACTTCTCCCAGATATGCCCCCCACCACTCTGCAGCTCTTCTTTTTTCTCCATTATCTTTGTTGCATGTATATATACATCTAAGTATATAAATACAAACTTACTGAGTCCGTTTGGTGTAGGCAGAAGTTTCCATCCCATCCAGTCCCAAATAAACACACAGAGGCTTATAATAATTATAAACTGTTTGGCCTATTGCTCAGGCCTATTACTAACTAGCTCTTATGACTTAAATTCACCCATAATTCTTATCTGTGTTTAGCCACGTGGCTTGGTGCCTTTTTCAGTGAGGCATTCTCACCTTGCTTCCTCTGCATCTGGCTGTCTCTGCCTTTCCTCTTCCCACAGTTCTAGTCTGGTTGCCCTGCCCATACTTTCTGCCTGGCTACTGGCCAATCAATGTTTTATTAAAAACCAATACAAGTGATGAATCTTTACACTGTACAAAAGCATTATCCCACAACAATTTGATATTTGATACAGTTTGATATGTATGCCATTTTAGGGATGACTACTTGGTTTAGGTTAACTGATTAACTTTAGTTGACTTTGGTTAGTTTTGGATGAACTAGAGAAGTCATCCCCAGAGAAGACTAATTCTCCCCAGTTATGGTCACTCATTGCCTGTAGCTCTTCATCCAGGGGCAGGACCTTGTACAAGTTCCCTCATCCGCCATCCACGCTGGCATGTCACTGGATGAAAGCAGTGAGGTTTGCAGCTCATCCCGTGTGGGTGACAGGTTCCAGTGTTAGCCCTCTGTGTTCATGCTCTTGACTTGCTCTCTTGTGAACCATAGGGAATGGTCTTTTTCAGCTCCATGGGAGAGCCACACAGTTTACAATTACCTAGCTTTCCTGTCTAATTCTCAAGTCCTCGAACAGCAGGGTCCTTCCAACTCCAGGCAAAGCCAAGCCTGATCCCCACTTGCAAGCAGGTGCTACTGCTCTGTAGAGCTAAGCCAAGTGACCAGTTAGATAGAGTAAGCTTTGGGGCAGATTTATTTGTTATATTTTTATTTTAATTATTCATAGGGACTTAATAATTTAAGTGGTTATCAGCAGAAACATAAATACAGCTTAGTAGGAAATAATTAGAAATTTGAGATATGTTTATCTGGAAGAGTTTTAAGATTGGAAATAGTCTATTCAGTCAGAATAGTTGCCTAAAATAAGATAATTTTTCATTGCCACATATGAGGTCTCACTCATGTATACATCATACTTCGGCCTTTTAGGAAAAATATAGAGATTCTAATCATTCTTTCAAGTGATTTATCCGACAAAAAGAATAGATGCTGAAACATTTCTGTAATTTTCTGCTAAAACTGATGGAAGGATATTTAAGACATAGTTTTTCTTTTAAAAATATTCAGCAGTTCAATTGAGAAAACACACCTGCAATACAAAGCACCTAGGTGTGTAGCTAATGAAGATGATGGGACGCACATATACTACGAAGGGAGATCTGCTGCTTACAAAGGGAAAGAGAAAAGCTCAATAACTATTTTACTGGGTCGCCTGTTTCCCCCTGGTTTGTTCCCCATCTCTAAAGAAGACTCTTTAAGAGCACCCAAGCAAGATGATGGCTTGTATGTATGATACAGTCTGCGTTCATCCTGGCCTCAGTGCATTGAAAGGACCTTGTCGAGACAGAGTCTTGCTCAGTGCCTCTGGGGGATGGATGGAGATTTCCCGTTGTCCTCACTTTGCAGGTACCACATGCCTTTGGGGCTGCTGTAATAGAATACCAGAGGCTGGGGAGTTTATGAATAGTGGAGGTTAGCTTCCCACCATGTGTGAATACTCCGAGATCAAAGCACTAACACTTTTGTGTCCTTGGCTCATTGGGTGGCTACTTGTCTTTGCGTCATTATCCTGTGAAAGTAGCCAAGAGAGTCTGTTAAGGTCTCTTCCATAATGGCACTAATTCCATTCTAGAGGATTCTGCCCTAATGTTCTAAGAAATTCACAGTGCCATGGTCCTGGAGGTTAGGGTTGAAGATGGAAATTCGGGGATGGGAGGGGCACACACATTTAGTTACAGATAACGGATTACAGTTAAGAGCTAATGACTCCTCTAAGGCATGAAGGGTGCTATGAAGACATCATTCTGGAGGAAGACTGGTACACAGACATGAAGCTTAGAATTGGGTCTGAGCACTAGCCCACAGTGGTGCAAGCTACACCTTCTTCAGGGCAGGGCCTCCTAGAGATGAACTGGAACATCTGAGGCCTCAGTTGGCGACGGTCAGTGAGATCCAAGTTACCCTCAGGTGCCTCTCTTGCTTTAGGCCAAGCTATATGCTGCCCAGACAAGTAGACCCTGTGTTTACCGCTAACCTACTTGAAGAAAATTAGTTGACAGAGTACGAGCCTGTGTACTAAATTGAGTTACCCCACACAATAAAAAGACACTCCAGAGGAGAGCCCAGATTGGAGACTCTTCAGCTACGTTGCTAAGAGCCCTGGAAGTCACCCACAGAATAGCAGTAAGGTGCCCACTGTTGGCTGCCTCTGCCCAGCCATTCACACCCATCCATTGTCTTAGGAGGAGTCCATTCTGTGAAGCAGCCATGAGAACATGTGTCGCTAATGTGTTAATTCAGAATTCTTTGGTTTGTGGGTAACTGTCTGGGTGCTCCTAAATGATGAATGTATATAGGTAGGATGCTAAAACCAAGCTATACACTCACATCTTTATATCTCCTTCTAACGGTGTATGTTGAATGCTTGGGGTACTTGGCATGAATCTCAGAAAAGGCAAGTTTTATATAATTCTCTCCAAGTTCCCTCATGTCCCTTCTTATAATGGCATTAATGTCATCACACGCTAACTCTAATGAACAGAAGGCCCATCTCCAAATGTCACATCAGGTCTTCAACCTAGAAAGTTTCAATGGGGGAATGGTATAGTTAGGTCCCTTGTCACTGCCTCCTGGTGGCATGGACAAAATTCTCCCCAGGAAACAAATCTGAGCAGCGCCCTTCAGGGCTGCTGCAGTTTTCATTCTCTCAGCCCTCCGAGTGCCTGCTCTGTGCTCGTAATTTGCTGATCAAGGCCAGGGTTCTCTGTGCTGACAGTCTAGTGGGGGAAGCCAGTGCTCTCTGAATCTCTATAACGATGGTCGCATCACTGCCAGTTGTACTGGAGTGGTCGGAGGGGAAGGAAGACCATCCCGTGGGAGTGAGTGACAAATGACCACGACCTCCTTGAACTCGTCACGGTATCTTGCCCCAGTGTCATTGCATCTGTCACTCCCTCTTGCACCATTTCCTGCTGTGCGTGGCTGGCATCCTTCAGTAGCTATGAGTGCATATATAGAGTGACCAAAATGTCCTGATTTGCCTTCTACAGTCCTGAGTCTCTCCTCTTGTCCCAGGGTAATGATTTATGTCCTTTTCTTTTATGCTCAAGAATGTCCCAGTTTAGACAATATATCATATGACTACTTATTTGCCAAACACTGATCTAAGCATTGTACATAAAATACTCACCCACTGCAAACATAGAAACAGTGACTTTAAAAAAAAATCAGTTTTAGAATGAGAAGGTGGAGGTTGAATAATGTACGCAAGGACCCTAAGCCAGTGGTCCCAGGCTTTGAACCCAGGCTGCCTACCCTGGGCCTGCATATCCACCCCTGCTCTGTGTCTGGTGACACCAGACTTGGGGGACTCTCCTTTCATTCCTGCCCTACCCCTCTCTCTGGCTGGGCCGTTTCCTGTGTGATCCATCTCTCCTACGTGTGTCTACATTGTGACAAACTGTGGACAATGGGAATGCTCCCTCCTCATCCCCCAAGACCTTCCCAGCACCTCACATGTAGTATAGGCTCAGTTAATCTGATGAAGGAATGCATCTACAGAGAGGGTTGTCAGGGTAGAGCACATGGAATTAAACCTTACAGTGGGTCCTTTTCCCATCTCTAGATGATTCTGCCCTTATCTATCCTTCAGATGCTACTGACTAGTTTCCCTGTCTCAGCATTGTCCCCAGACCTACCAGCTATGGGCTGGAGCTAAAAAGGAGCATCTGTGAAAGAAGTATATCCCACAATTTTGTTTTGTTCAGTCCTCCTGGTGACGTCACATTCATCGGGAAATTCCTATTTCTTTTTCATGTCTCTGCAGCCGTGTTTTATTTTTAGATAGTTCTAGCCCAGAGGGCAATCCAAAGACAAAGATATTTCAGAGGACTTTTAAATAAAGTAATACATTTTTTTTAAGTACAGCCTTTAAACTTTGCTAAGGGTCGTTGAAAGGGATAGGGCATTTGGGTGATTTGGGGGTACATAAAGGTGGGGCTTTCTCCATGTTGATGGTATTGCGCCCCCCTTTCTGAGGGGATGTAAAAGAAATGTATAGTTTATCTCTTGAGGGAGTATAAGAAGGAACATACGACCGCCAGTCCTGGAGCAGCCTGCAGGTGTGGCGTGAATGCAGCTGAAATCTTCTGTAGATTTTTCAGCCACCACAGGTGAACCTAATCTCTCTATGTGCTTTTGGGGAACAGAGAAGAGCTGAGCTCCCCTTTAACCAGGAGCCTTTGTCATCTGTCTAGTGTGTACCCCGGCATCATAGAGAATAAGACTGTTGCATCAGCTCCCACCCTTTCCTGTAAGTTAAAACCCCCGATTAGGACATTTTTATCTAGGTAAAAACCAGAGAAAAGGCATCGGGGACCACGTGACGCAGCCGCGGCTTTGCACACTGGTATTGACTGTACACCTATTCTTCACACACTTCCTGCAGTGGTCTGGTCCACAGATTTCCTTTCTGTGCTTGGCTCTCCTTTTGGACGTTCCTTGTTTTCTGTGGGACTAGAAACCGGTGTGGTAGGTGGCACACTTCTCCCACCCCCAAGGAGCAGCCCCTGATGTGATGTGGGTGGGCGTATGCCATGGGCAAGTGTCTCCCCTGAAATGGGGGCACAGAACTGTCAAGGCAACAGTTTGGAAAAACAGGAGTGGCCGGCCTCTGTGGGAATGATGAAGGCTCGTTCCGGAGAAGCCGTTAGCTTTGGAGGCTCTGGGACAGGTGATAGAGCTTATAATAATCGTATTTGTGGCCATAACGACAACAGTTGGCATTTTGTCATGTGTGTTACATACTATGCACAGTTTCAGACACTTTCAGTAGTGTTTCAGTAAGCCCATTAGTTCTCATAGCACCCAGGAAGATACAAGAATATGGGGCATCCTGTATTTTATAGCTGCAGAACTTAGGGCTCAGGAAGGCAGTGAAAAGTTGGGGTGGGGAGGGTCATTGAGATCAACTCCTTCAGTCAGGAAGCTGTACCTCCAGGGGCAAAGAGGGCTTCTCCAGGTCATATCATTAGCGGCAGTGGAACTGGGACTGCCCTTTAAAAGCTCGTCATGGGCCTATTTTATTTTGACTACTTCGAGCCTTCATCTTCACTGCCAGGAATGCTTTCTGACTCTTCTCTGTCTCTGCCTCGCTGGAATATGTATGGTGGTCTGTCTCTTTATCTTCCTGCCTGCCTATCTGTCTGTCTGTCTGTCTCTTCCTCCCCTACCCCCACTCCCTCTCACAGACCCTCCATCCCCCTCCTGTTCCCTCCTTCCCCCTTCTCTCCTTCCCCTCTGCTCCCCCCTCTCTCTTGTTGTATTGTAACTCTGCAGTGGAGTGAACCTTGCCAACATTAATGACTATGGATGGTGCACTCAGCGTGCCCTAAAGCCAGTGTAACATCAGAAGAGTCTCTTGCCCCCTTATTTGAAATTTCCCAAAATGAAATGAATTATTTTCCTTGCTCTTTCTCCATTTCCTCCACCTTATAGCCTCAAACAGTCCTGGGTGTGTGAAGAATAATGTCACCCCTGCCAGCGAAGACATTGCCCACTGAGGTGCTTGTCCATACCCTTACATTGCTTTCATAATGGAAAAGGCCTGTTCACAGCAAAAAGTCAATGAGAAAGAAACAGGGAAACAGATCACCGGTTGGCAGTCAGAGGCACAAGGACAGATGGAATAAGATTGAGATAGGAAGATTGCCTCTCTCTCCTTTGGTTTTGTAATGCCTACCACTCCATACGCATGAGTTTTTACCCACCCAGTGTGTTATAATCAGCAATAGTCTTTATTATTTGGAGCAAAATTGGCCACTGGGATCCTCTTCACTGTGGTCCCTGCATCCTTTTGAATAACCCCATTAGTCTTTGAGTCCTTTCCTATTTTTCTGTGACATCTCAAGATGTCATATTGTACTTTCTGACCAGTTTTTCTTTTTTTGGTAGTTATCACTTTTTTCCCTTTGTGAAAAACATAATAGTTTAGATTACATTGATTTTAGGACATTTTATAAAAGCCTGAAAGGTTTTAGTTGGATCACTGTACCATTTATGATTTTTTTTCTTAAGTCAGCCTTCAAAAACATTATTTTTAGAGCAGAGCCTTGTTCTGGAAAAGGAATGTATGTATTCCCTAAATCAAGGGTTTCTATATTTTATTGATGTCAGCCTTTCTTTAAGAAAACTCTTACACTGATTTCTCTCTTTGACTGCTGAACTGTAGTTTAAAACCAAGAGAAGGAAGAAAATGCTGGAATTGTTTACCAAAGATATTTTGTTTGAAAGTTAAAGGAAAAGATTCTCAGGTCCGACCTTGCCCAGAAGTGGTGACAGGGTGGCATGCGTAGAGATGGATGCCCAGAGGGGCCCATGCCTGCCGCACCCCTACCTCTGAAGCTGGCTAGGACAGCTTACACCCTCTGTCCAGAGCTAGATATGCCTGGTGTCGCCTCTTATGTTTTAATCTCTGAAGCACTCAAGAGTTTTTATTCATTTCTTGTCATCTGTAAAATGGATTAAAAATTGCCTTTGTAAATGTGAGTGAAGACTGAATAAAACTCCTCCGTACCAGCAGCACAGGACCTGAGGCAACAGGAAGGGCTTAATAGGTGGTGAATAATTTCTACTTATTTGTCCCTTGTATAATGGAATGCTGCAGACTAGGTTATTTGTCAAGAGTAGAGGATTGTTGAGCCCATGCTTCTGAAGCCTGCGAAGTTCAAGACAGCGAAGCGTGAGCATCTGATCAGCCTCGCAAGAGCTCCTCTCTAAGCATGTGATGGAGGAAGGCATCAACTGGTAAGAACAGGCTTGCGTCAGCCAGCTCAGGTCCCTCTACCTCCTACAGTTGTAGGCACTGACGTCATCACAGAGGCCCTGGTCTCACAGGACCCCTTCTAATCCTGATCACTTTCCAAAATTCCTACTCAAATACCATGAAGACAAGATTTTTAGGAGTAAGTTTCTGTAGGAATTTGGAGGATCCAAACTAGACCATAGCATACCTGAAAGATATGGCTGCCTTGTTCAATAACTCTTTTATGACAGATGCTCATATCACATAAAGTAGTTGAGTAGTTTATTAAATTTGGGAGATTAGAATTCTCTTCAGCACCATCCTTGGGAAATGACCCCTATGCCTCTGTTAGACAAGGTGTGAGCACACTGTGGGGAGCTGGGTAGAGCGAGCCCTGCTTGTGCAGAGCTGATAAATCAGGCTTCGGTTCACTGTCAGCGGTCACACACTGAAAGAGAGGGAACATTCCTTCAGCTGGGTTAATGTTGACCCAAACCCAGAGCCTTGTGTCCCGGTGGTATGGTTGGGCATCTCTGTGGATTAGCTGTGCAGCCCCTTACTTCACTCCTGCTGTAGAGGATCTGATCTACTGTGTCTTTTTAAAATAACCAAACCACTGGAGAAATGCATTTCTTTAAAACTGAACTCTTTGTGGGGGATGACCTCAAATGTGTGACCCTCCTGCCTCTACATCCTCAACACTGGGATTACGGATGGACACCACCCTGCCTAGTTTATGGGGTGCTGGGGATCGAACCCAGGCCTCTGTGCATGCTAAGCAAGCATTCTACCAACTGAGCTTCATCCCCAGCCTGGAAAATGCTGGTGTCTGTACCTATCTGGAACATTTTAATTCCACTCATAAGTGGAAATAAAGACCCGAGGAGAAACATTCAGCTGTAGGACATGGATCAGTAGTTAGCTACAAGTGACACTCTTTAGAGGTGTGTGTGACTCAGCCTTGTCCTCATCTGGTCCCTTCCGGTGTTCTCTGGCAGTAAGTGCCCTGTGTCTCCTTGACCTGCTCTTTACATTCCAGGCCTAAGTGAGTTCTCAGTGCTGTTAAGGGAGTTCTTTTGTCCCTTATCAGCCCCTGCTCAGTTTTCTTTTCTTGTTCATATGTGATAACCTTGCGAAGATGAATCTTCTCGAACAACCTCCTAGACTCCATCCTTAGTTTGGGAGAACAAATACTGATTTGTACTGGCTTGGAAAATGTTGTTCTCTTTTCTTTCTTGAATCTTATTTGTTTTTTATACTGGATCTTAAAAAATGTCTTGAATCTGTGGCATTATGATAGCCTTTGATATTGTCATTTGGGACCAGATGGTGACTGGGCCAGAAAAAACAAACAAAAGCAGTTAAAAAGCAGTCTGGCTTGTACACAGTGAAGAGATACTGACCCCATCAGCTCAGGTTGCAAGGAAGATGTCCATGCTCCTTGCTCTCATGGTATCTACGGTCCTGTTAACAAGGCAAGTTCTAGAACAACTGACTAGCAATGCCAGGGCCATGACAAGGGGCTCCAGGCCGGGTAGTCTGGCTTGAGAGATTAACAAAAGGGTTGGAAAGACTTCACACGAGTGGGGGATATGAATTCGTAATGTTAGATCTCACAAATAGGGGGGAATCCCTGAGGTTAGAGGGGGAAGGCTTTGAGGGAGGGGACCAAGAGTGAAGAGGCTCTTACACAGTATTGACGGAAGTGAGGAGGAAAAATGCACAGAAGGGGAAGGAGGGTGAGATGAAGCAATGTTAAGTAAATTGAGGTTAGTGATAGAACATAAATGGCCATAGCTCCCAGGGTGCAGGGTTTGAAGATGAGTTTGAATGTTTTAGTGAAGGTCATGTGTGAGTCACCTCGTAAGAGCAGGAGGCTTTGTGGGGAGATCTCTACTGGGGCTGCTTTTTTGAAAAGCAAACATTATTTCCCTCCTAAAGCAACTGTATTTCATTTTTATAGATCCACACTAACAGTTCATCATACAAAGAGGGGCTTTTGAATGATTCATGGTACAGAGCACTGCTTTCACACTATGTTTGGATGTTTGAATTGGAATAAATAGAAGCATCAATAACCCTTTAAGAACATTTCTGGTTGATAATAGACATTTGAATGGCTACTTGCTAGATTGACTCTAAGAGCCGTGCCATTGTATTTGGGCCCTAAGATAGCTTTGGCATTGTTCCTTGGGACCAATTGGGGAGGCTTAGTCTGTCGTTAAGATTGGTTGAGCAATCATCTGTTCTTGGAGTCCTTGGATATTACCCATTGATGTGCAGGATGGCGGCTACCATTGGAATGTGCCAAATACATGATGTATTAGTCTACATGCTATATCTTTACTGTGACTTTTATGTACCATATGTTTATTTCTTTATTAAAAATAACTTATTTTAAATAAAATGCGATGAATCATCATCCTTGCTATAATTAATTCTTATTTTTAATTTTTATTCTTTGACAGTTTTATTTGTTTGATCTATCATCGTCTTTCACCAAATCCTTCTCCATTCCAGCAGGTCCATCTCCTTGTGAGTAGGTGGGACCCATTGAGTTTAGCTACAGTTGCTTTCCTGAGCATGGGTAGGACTTTATTTACTGGAACACTGACAATTTATCAGTGGCTATACCACTGAGGAAAGTGACAGCCCTTCCCCCAACCACCATTAATCAACTTATCTGTATACCTCCAGGGAAGGGTGGGGCTTCATGAGCCACCCGCCTTTCCGTGACAAAATGTTGAAGGGTTCGACCTTGTGCCATGTTGTAATGCTAGCAGCCTGGGTGAATGTCTGTTCATTCCTACGCTGAAACTTTGAGGAGTAGACCTGATGACATTGACTGAACTATTATTCTGGATAGCCTGGAGAATGATCTTTTGTAGCTGTCACTTCGATTTTGAAAGAGTTTATTAAGTATATAGCAAGCAAAAGATAAAAGAATAAATTTCAAGTAGCAGAGATAGCAAAACATCATCAAATCAGGAGTTTTCATTCAGCCGGGATGGCTGGAGTGGCCCAATTGAGAGAGCATATGAAAGGTAACATTATCAGGTGGGTAGCTCTGACTCTTTTGTCTTCTTGAGAAATCAGGCCCTGGCCACTTGGGAAGCTGTTCTTTGCATTGATAACAAGTGAGGACAGGAAGGGAGGATGCTTGAGGTGGGCACCTGGGTATCAGTATCTCAGAAGATCGTATATTAACCATTATATAGACAGGTAGTACTTGCCCAGTTCTTCAGTTCGGTCCTTATTTTCAAAGGAGACATCTGTATGATGTGAAAATATGTAGGTCTGTGTTTCTCACTCTTTCACAACCTGTGTCCCTCTTCGTGAGCCAGGATCCTCTTCCCCCCTTACTCTGGAATGCACTCCTAAATACCTACCCACCACCATGCTGATGGCTGCATTCACAAGGCTGAAGTGAACGCCTACTTAAGAAATTCACCAGATGGGCAAGCAGCATCTGGTGTCTTGTGTTTGGGACACCCGGATTCTCATTTCCTGCTTGCTGTCAGCGAGGGTCATTCTCCTCTAGAAGCTGCCCACATTTCCTTGGATTGCCTTCCTTCCTCCCATATGCCAAGCCTGCAGTGGTGAGCTAAGTTCCTGTCATGCCTTTAATCTCACCACTTCCCTCCTGCTGCCTCCCCCTTGCTTCCCTTCTTTCATGCATCTCTCTCATTAGATCTTACTCTTGCTTTTTGGACTCAGATAATGGCATCATGATACACACCCCCACCCAGCGAAATTGTTGTCTTAAAACCAACTCAGTCTTAATTCTTTCTACAAAAGTCCCTCGCAACTGCATCTCTATTAAGCAGTTGACTGAACAGACAACACACAAGAAATTGTGTGTGTGTGTGTGTGTGTGTGTGTGTATGTGTGTGTGTTAGGAATTCTAGCATCATTGGCTAATGAGATGGCTCAGGAGATAAAAGTACCTGCAGCCAAGGGCACAGGCACAACTTGAGTTTGATCCCTGGGACCCACATGGTGGAAGAGAACTGACCCCCGGATGCTGTCCTCTGACCCCTACACATGTACCATGGCATGCTTGTACCCCCAACACAATAAATAAGTCAGTACTTAAAAATTAAGAAGTCTGTCAGCATACATTTACCACAGACCCCCAGCGCTTGCTCTCTTAAGTAGAAGGAAAATCTAGGCAGGTATGCATTCATCAAAAAACATTTTTTATGCTTGAGCCTTTGGCTTTTGAGACCGAAGAACTTTGGAGAGTATTAAATGTTGTCTCAGCCACAGACTTCAGGTATTTGAGGTGTATGAGACTTAGTCAACCTTGTCTTCATGTGGTCTCTATGAACAGTGTGTACAGGGAGGTTTTTCTTTCTCCAGGGAGTAGTTGAGGGTGAGGGAACTTTGGAATGCTTGCCAGCTCTGTTAACCAAACCTTTACTGACTATTCTCTGACAGTGTTCTCAAGATTCTGCCCTTCAGGAATTTATAGCCTAGAAGGAGTGACCTTAGTTAAACCAGTGTGGAATGTGGAAAGGCTGCAGAGGGCACACACAGTGTGATCAGAGCCCAGACCGAAAAGCTTGGGCTTCCAATAGAGACGGCTTTACAAATGTGTATATACAGGGCCTAGAGGTATGGCTTGGAGCTTAAGAACACTGGCGGTCTTCCAGTAGACCTGGGATTGATTCCCCGCACCCATAGTGTGGCACCATCTGTAACTCCAGTCCCAGAGGATTCTATGCCCTCTCTGGCTTCCACTGGTACCAGATATACATATAGTACACAGACATACATTCAGGCAAACACTAACATAAAATAAAATGAACATTTAAGTGCACACAATTAGACTTCCTAGAACAAGTGGTTGCGGAGAAGTACTTTACAGAATCACAACATACAAAGTACTTTTCTATATTGGATTTCATTTAGTTCTCACAGTGACATCTTGTGATGGGGATTAGAATAGTTTCATTACAGATGTGGGAGCTAAGACTTGGAGGAAATCAAAGTCCAATGCTGCCCTAGTGGGAACTGAGCCCACGTACACCAGTTCTCACACTGGTGAGAGGAGAGGCATGTCTACTAAGAAATCTACATGGCGGAAGCCTTGGAGTCAGCTCACAGAGCATATGGTAGCTAGCCATCAATGTAGCCTCTTAGAACCCCACCTCCTTTTCTAGAATCCTCCTCAGCTGAATAGGGTGGACCTGCTTGGCTAATAGGACAGTGCAGAAATGGTACTACCCAATTCTGAGACTGGTCCACAGCAGGCATTGCTGCTTGCTTTGCGTATCCACCATCTTGAAGACACTGAAACATCCTTTGGGGGAGCTACCTTAGGAGGAGAGTCCAGCCTTCATATGGCTGCAGTCCTGTACAGCATGGGAGACCCTGAGCTGGAACTACCCATTCAGCTTCTCTCAGCTCCCTCCCCCGCAGATGCTGTGTGACAAACTCAAGGTTTATTGTTGTTTTTGGTCATAAAAAAATGTGGCTTAGTTTATTTCACAATAAGTTGGTGGTAATATAGCATAGACTGTGAGCAATATTGTCTAAATTGTGTTGAGTTGATGGCTAAAAAAAAACTTGACTGCCGGCTTAGAAACTGTGTTTTTCATTTTGTGGGCAGGAAGAGGCACTGAGAGGTTTAAAGCAGTAGAGGGCTTAGAAAAATAGGCTCTTGGAGAGGCTCTTGCTTGTGGAGTATTTACAAATGACCCGAATTCCATGTCATTTGAATCTGGAGAACAGTCACTGAGGAATTAAATACCCCTCAAATACTTTGTCCTGAGTGTTTTCTTTTCTTTTTGCCTGAAAACCTTAATGTGTTTATCAACTTTTTATTGTGCTGCTGGGAATCCTATTTTATCTTTCTCTGAGTTGTGCAGAGTGACCTAATGTCAGCACTTAGACAGGGCTGCGTGAGTGAAAGATCAGATGTTTTTTTCCAAAGAGTGCTAAAGCAGCAGGATGTGGTGGTGCATTCCATTGTAATCCCAGTCTCAACACCTGGGAGGCTGAGACAGAGGGATTGCAGGTTGGAGTTCTATCTGGACTATACAGAATAATCCTGTGTTTAACCAACAAAATAAACTAATAACAGAGACCTTGTTGCTGGAGGCTGCTGGTTCGTTCCCCAACCATCCTGACTCGAAATAACCAAACAGAAATCTGTATTAATTGCAATATAGCTTAAATGTATTTCTGGATAACTCTTAGATCTTAAATTAACCCATTTCTATTAATCTGTGCATCACCACTAGGTTGTGGCCTACCGCAAAGTTCCGGACTGGTAGCTCGCATCTTTCTCCTCTGGCAGCTACATGGCTTCTCACTGACTCTGTCTTCTCTCTCTCTCTCTCTCTCTCTCTCTCTCTATATATATATATATATATATATATATATATATATATATATATATATATATATGTGTGTGTGTGTGTGTGTGTGTGTGTGTTGTGTGTGTGTGTGTGTGTGTATGTATATATATATGTATATATATCATCTTCCAACCTGGCTATATTCTGTTAATCCATTGGCCGAAAGCAGCTTATTTATTAACCAATAAAAGCAACACATATACAGAGGAACTTCCCACACCAAGAACTCTCCAAGGAGTACCAGAGAGAGGTTTGTGGTTATTACCAGGACAGAAGACCTATGGCATGTGAGCATGTGATGGTCAGAGTTCAATCCAGCCCAGACATGGCAGGGACAGTGTCTAGTAGCAGACTTGGATCTGAAGGTCTGTCCTTTCCTTCCTGCAGAGTCCAGCTACAAAGTGGCAAGGATTATATTGCCTTCAAGACCTTGTCATCAAGTAACTTGCCAAAAGAATGATGGCTCCTATTTTAGTAGGATGTCCAGGAGAAATCCTGTGTGCACTCTAGGCTTGGAAGGGTCTCCTCCAGAGTCCTGTCAGCAAACAGCAATAGTTTCTAAGCCTCAACTCTCTCAGAAGTGTGAGTGGGTGGGGGAGTGCTTTCCTTCTTAAGGAAGGCAAATCCAACACCCAATGATGTAAGGAGAGCCTGTAGCTTTTTATTTTGCTTGACCCTTCTAAAGGCTGGTGATTGATAGGAACTTTGTCTCTGAGTATGACCTTACTATATCATGGGGGTAGTTGGTTCTACAGATCACACAGCCTCTTATGCCTGGTTAACTGTGTTTGGACCTCAGAGACGGATGATACAGTGGAAAGCACAATAGGTTGAGAGTCTAGAATGAAAGTGCTCGTTCTTGCTAGATAAACAAGAGCTGTCTGATCTTCGGCAAGTCTTTGAATTTCCCTTTGAATTCCTATAAAGTAAGGGAGGATTGGGTGGGTGCTTTGAGGGTTCACTTTAGTTACAGCTGGACATGTGACTCTGCACTATCTTCATCACACTGAGGTTGCCTGCATTTCTGGAGAAGAGCACAAAACGATAAGCTGACTCCATCTTTAAGAACAGGACAGATATGAAAGGCAAAAGTGTTCATTAGAAGCTTTATGCTTTGTTATTAGGCACAGTAAATATTCATTTGCTAACTGCTGCCCAGAGTTTACTGTGTAAGGTATTACTTTATCATTGTAAGAAGCTTTTAATTTCTAAGACATTGAAGAATTACAGTGAAAAAAATTAAACTGCCATTGCATGCATTTGTAGTGTACAAATAAGTGAATCTGTACCATAAACATTGTTTGGTATGCTTTTTATTAAAAGTTACATTTTAATGAATTATGAAGGCCAGCATCTTCACACTTGGCAGGAGTTGCAGCCTCCTGCCTAATAACTAGAGGGATTTTTTTTGTTCTTTTGTTACACATACAAACATAACATACATATGTGTATGTGCGTGTATATAGTATTTGGGAATTTCAATTTGGAGTTAATATAGGTTTTCTTTTCAGGATTGGTAAGTGGAGATAGGAGCTTCATAGCTCTCGTACAGAATACGTGATACCCACTAATTAATCATGTCTTGTGTATTTTAGCTTCTGTTACACTTGCTTATTTTCTTTGCTAGGCTTAACTAGTTTGTCTGGATTTCTTTTTCTCTTTTTGTCTTTTTCTTCCTTGCAATCAGATGTTCATGTAAAGAAGTTTCTGAAAAAGGAGAACATGAAGAGGCCTAGATATCACGATCTAATATCAAGCTCTGGGACTGGAGAGCTGGCTCAGTGATTAAGATTAGGGGGCTGCTCTTAAGGAAAACACAATCTTGGTCTCTACTACCCACACTGGGCAGCTCACAACCACCTATAACTCCAGCTCTAGGGGCTGCATTCCACCACCCTCCTCTGTCATCCATGGTTACCTGTACTAACGGGTATCTACCTACCCACCTACCCATCTATGCACAAAGTTAAAAGTAATTAAATGAATCTTAAAAGAAACAAACCTGGTCCATCTAAGACGATGTGTTGATGAGGGTGGGAAGGGAAGTGGTCTCAGGGTACAGTGGCTGCTTGAGAGTGCAGCCTCAACATCTGACACCAAGCAGATGGGAAGACAGAAGTCAGCAGTGCCTTATGTTTGAAGGGAAGTGATTTTCCTCAGTCCTCCCACTGGGGACCCTGTTTACACATTCAAGTGCATTGATTTCTTTTCTTTCTATGTTCCTCTCTACAAGGACTACATCCTCTTTCATTTTCCTTCCCTTTTGAGAGGCATGTTTGGGATGTTTCTAGATTTGGAGCTGTTCAGGACCTGCTGAAGCAGTGCTCAGTGTTGTTAGATGGCCAGCAACTCACTCTCTGCCACCTGAGGGTGGTGTGAACCCTAACCCAGCAGGGCTTAAAGGATCCTAGGATTCTAAACTCTGCCTGGGAACGAATGTTGAAGTAAAGCTCTGCCTCCTGAGCTATGGAGCAAGGATTGTTATGTTATGAACTGCTGTGGGACAATGGTCTGTACCCTGTCAATTATATTTTAAATAAATGCTGATTGGCCAGTAGCCAGGCAGGCAGTATAGGCTCGGTGACCAGGCAGGAAATAGAGGCGAGGCAATGAGAATTTTGGGAAGAGGAAAGTTCTCTCTACAGTCATGACCCAGCCACAGAGCAAGCAAGATGTTACTGCCTTGCAGAAAAAGGTATCGAGCTATGTGGCTAACATAGACAAGAATAATGGGCTATTATAAGTTATAAGAGTTAAGAAGAAGCCTGAGCTAATGGGCCAATCAGTTTATAACTAATGTAGACCTCTGTGTGATTTCTTTGGGACTTAACAACTGCGGGAACCAGGCAGGACAGAAACAACTCAGCCAACAATGAAATACTGTATGTTTTGAACTGTAGTGTTTTTATTGTATTTTCCTAGCTGGTTTTTATGTCAACTTGACACAAGTGAGTCGTCTGAGAAGTAGGGATCTCAATTGAGAAAATGACCTCTTAAGATGGGGCGGTAGCTAGGCAGGACTGTAGAGTATGTTCTTAATTAGTGATCAGTGCAGTTTATCACATACAGCAGCCTTAATCTGACCTGTGAGGTTCCAGGCATTGTTCTTGGGCACTGGGTATTGTGACGTCATGAGCAATACAAACTACTTCTTGCGTGTTCATAACAAAGGCCGCAGTGAAAGTGCAGGCTACAGCACAGATGGGTGCTGCCATAAATACCTCGTATTCATTATGTGTTTGATTTTGAATTAATTTTTGGCCATTGCATATCCAGAAACTTTTTAGTGTTGCGAAGACTTTTGCAACTCCCACATCCGATCACACAGCCCCATATGGGGTCACAACCCACAGTTTAAGAAGCCGCACCCTGGAACAAAAAACTTTAAGATACTGAGAAAAGAAATCAGAGAAGGCACAAGAAGATGGGGGAAATCTTCCGTGCGTATAGATCGACAGAATTAATAATGAGAAAATGGCTCTGTCATTAAAAGCAGTCTCCAGACTCAATGTGATGTCTGTCAAATTTCCAATGACATTTTTCAGAACTAGAAAAAGATACTGAACTTCATGTGGAAATACAGAATATTCTGAATAGGCAGTGCAGTCCTAAACAGAAAGAACAATGATGCAAGGGTATTACAATGCCTGACCTGCACAGAAATCCATTCAAAATAGACCAATAAGACCCACACCACAAAAAAAAAAGAAAGAAAGAAACTGCTGGAAAAGAACAGAGAAAACATATCAAGAGTTAGGCATAGGCAAGAACTTTCTGGAACAGAAGTAGCACCTAGAGTTGGCAGGTAGGATTATATGAAAATAAAATGCTTCTGTACAACAAAGGAAACTACAGCATGGAGAGACAGCCATGGGTGTGGAAAAAAATTGCCAGATATATTTCAGGTGTACCTGAATATAATACCTGTACTATATATGTATACGTATGCATAAATTGAGTACGGATACACCTAATCTTTCCATTTTTGTGTTAATTATCTGAACAAACAGCTCACAAAAACCAAATGGCCAATAGATATTTTAAACAGATGGCCAATAGATAGTTCTTAAGTGTTCAACATCCTTAGCCTTTTGAGGAAATGCAAATTGAAACTACGAGGTTCCTTCTCACCCCAAGCAAACATCAAGCAAAGGACAAATACCGACAGTACGTGAAGAAAGAGGAGCCCTCGCTTCCTGCTGGCGGGAATATAGGCTGATGCAGTCATTATAGAAATTGGTGTGGGTGGAGGTTTCTCAAACAAGTGAATCAATAGTTCAAACTAAAAGGGCTGCATGGCCCAGCTGCCCCACTCGTGGGGCACAGGCCTAAAGGACTCTACAGGGATAGCAACACTTGACCAGCTTGTCCTGGGTCCATGAGATACCTGCTAGTCCATCTTTATTGCTGTGCTACATACAACAGCAAGGACATGGAACCAGCCTAGATATCTATCAGCAGGTGACTGGATAATCAAAGTGTGGTACACACATACAGTGGAAATTTATTCAGTCCTAAAGAAAAATGAAGCCGTGACATTTATGAGAAAGTGTGGGGGGGGGGCGGACTAGAAGTTTCCATGTTAAGTGAAATAACTCAAGCCGAGAAAGACAAATACCCCATGTTTTCTCCTACATGTGTGTCTTAAATTTTAACTTTTGTGTATCTGTGTGGGTATAGGTGTTTGTATGTGATAAAATCAGAAAGGGGACCATCACAGGGACAAGGGGACTCAAGGTAAAAAGAGGGAATGATATATTCAAATAGATGTTGCTTAAGAGGAGAAAGCGGAATCTGGCAGGGAAGAAGGGGACATCAGGAGGAGGGAGGAGCACTGAGGGGGGAAGTGGGACAGGAGGATCCATGGAGATAAAGCGTGTATGAAAAAGTCATAATGAGGCCCATTCGTATTGCATGCTGATACAAAAGGCCTGGTGATTAAAAAAGCAAGTCTAGGCCTCACAGGAATAGCTATAGGAATATATCTCTGGAGGCTAAGGGCTTGTCCTAGGTTCCACCAGTGCCCTTGACTGTCGTTCATAGGTAGAACTGAAACTTGCCCTGCCTCCATGCAGCCCCTCACCATATAGGAGGAGATCTGATAGGAGACAGTAGGCAAGACTCTACTTCCCCCTCATCCACTGGAGAATGGGGACAAACCCTGCTCTGCCACTGCCACAGTGGTAACAAAGTAGTCCTTTTCTCCTGGAGAAAACAGTTCATTTTTCCATAGGGAGAAACCCCTAGAAATACTAAGACAAAAGTTCTGCCATCTCTAATGAATGCTGTAATGAAGCATTGAACTGGAATACCTAGGAGAAAAACGGTGACTGTAGCACAATCCAAATTAGTCTTATTAATAAAAACCCGGAGTCAGACATCGGGGTAAATGCTGAAAGATCAGAGAATTAAAGGAGCCAGCCACTAGAGAGACCTTTTACCTCTATGGTGCAGGAGAGTTGTCTGTATTCTGTCAATCATGTTTTGAATAAACACTGATTGGCCAGGCAGGAAGTATAGGTGGATCAACCAGACAGGAAGTGGAGGTGGGGCGATGAGAACAGGAGCATTCTGGGAAGAAGGAAGCTCCTTTCCCCACTCCTGCCCAGACCACAGAAGAAGCAGGATGTGACCTGCCCTGCTGAAAAAGGTACTGAGCCATGTGGCTGGCATGGATAGGGATAATGGGTTAATATAACTTACAAGAGCTAATAAGAAGCCTGAGCTAATGGGCCAATCAGTTTATAATCTTTTGGAGACCTCTGTGTGATTTTCTTTGGGACCTAATGACTGTGGGACCTGGTGGGAGACAGAAACCAACCAGGCCCTCATGTTACACCTCTACCTAATCCTCAGACCAAAGTGTGCAAGATCCTGTCTCCACAAATCCTCGGGCTGAATGGACTGAGATCGTATCTTCTCCCACCTTATACCCATGTCTCCATCTCCATAATGCTGGGATTAAAGCTGTGAACCTCCACTGCCCAGCTCTGTTTCTCTTTTAGACTGATTCAATCTCCTGTAGCCCAGGGTGGCCTTGAACTCCTGATCTTTTTGCTTTGTTCATCCTCTGAAGTGCTAGGATTAAAAGTGTGTGCCACCACTGCCTGGCCTCTATGATTAACTAGTGGCTAGCTCCACCCTCTCATCTCCAGGCAAGCATTGTTTTTCAGAAACAAACAAAATTATCACCACAGGTGACCATGGGTATGCCAGGAAGAATATTACTCTGAGGAAATGTAAAATCTCTCTCTCTCTCTCTCTCTCTCTCTCTCTCTCTCTCTCTCTCTCTCTCTTTCTGTGTGTTTGTGTATGTGTGTGTGTGTGTATGTGTGTGGTGTTCGTGTTGGCATGTATATGTGTGCAGATACTTGTATATGCTGTGTATGTAGAAGTCTGATGTCAACCTGAGACACCATCCACCTTGCTTTCTGAGGCAATGTTTCTGATTGGCCTGGAACTTGCCAGATATATCAGGCTAGCTGGCCAGTGACCTTCAAGGGATCCTCTCTACTTCCCCAGGATCTGGGGTTATAAATACACACCACTACACCCAACTATTTTATATGGCTTCTGGGGAATCAAACTCAGGTCCTTATATTTGCACACAAGCACTTGACCAACTGAATGAACTTCTTCCCCAGCCCAGCTTTGTAATTACCAAACAACATAGTAGAATATGCCATAGAATCCTCCTGTGCTTCTTTATTAATGACATTTTGACTCTTTCCTTCCCTCATGGCCTCTGGGTATGCGAGATCACTACTCTCAGAGAACCATAGTGATGTTTGCTAAAAGTCTGCTAACTGGCTAGCTTCTGAGGGGCCTCAGCCATGCAAGCTGCCCTGTATTCAGAGAGAAACTTTCTTATATTTAATATCCATGTGAGGGCTGCTGAGGAGTGAGAATGAGGCCCACAAGGACAGTCAGGCAGGGACCCAGCCCCACTCGCCGAGACTAATCAAGCATGAATGTTCTCATGGGGATCTATAAAAGTCACAACCGTCCAGCACCTCAGGGTTCCAGTGGGAGGCAGAACAGGTTCCAGGAGCAAGTGGGTAAATCTGATTGGCTGTTGAAAGTAAATTATTGCGAAGATTGCTGTCTTGGGGAGAAACTAGAGAATTTAGATTGTAGGACACAACCTATCCTGCTATCAAATGGTATTCATGTTCTTGAAAAACACCGTGCTGAACAGAGCTGCGCAAAGCAAACCACAGGCCTGGGTGTGTATATGTGTGGACGGGCTAGGGTTTGCTGGTGCCCATACCATTCAGCAACTTATGGACAGTTAAAGGTTGCAATGGTTGGGTGGTGGGAGTCATTTTCCTCAGCCCTGTAGCCACTGGTACACTGTGCCCATGAACCGTGCTCATACAGACAATTCTAAATGAATGGGGGGGGGAGAAAGAGAGAGAGAGAATTAAAAAGGCATGAGGAAGAGAGATGGCTCACAGGTTAAGAACACTTACTGTTCTTCCAGAGTTGTTGGGTTCAGTGCCAGCACCCACATGGTAGCACACAATAACCTCCAGATCCTCCAGCATCCTCTTCTGGTCTCTGTGGGTACTAGGTACACACACATGCAAGCAGAATGCTCATTTACATAAAATAAAACTAAATGAAGCATAAAGAAAAGTAGAAGAAGGACTTGGGGGAAGCACAGATTTGGTGGGAGGGAGATTGAATAATGGTGGGAGGGGGGAGACATTGACCAAAGAACACCTTATTTATACATAAAATTATAAAAGAATAAATTTGATTTAAAAAACAATAAAAATGGTGATAAGGTTAGCATGTTGAAATGGTGAGGAATACAGAAAGGCTACAGGCTTTTACCTTGGGAAATCCTTAGCTTGTTTGTGGAAGAGGACTGGAAAGGCTCTTGTTCTCTGGTTACTGTGGAGGGCAGAGGAAGGCTTTTCTGACATTGGAAGGACAGTTGTAACAGCAAGAGCAGGTGTGGATGGGGACTCAGGCTGGTGAGCTAGGGTGGGTGTTAGAGATGGGCATTTGTGATCCCAGCATTTAGATGGAAGTGGGAATATTGTGAAGTCGACACTGGCTTCATGGGGAGCCCTTGTCTCGGGCTGTGTGCATGTGCTTGAATCTAGCAGTTGTGGTTCTCTGTGGTCACAAATTAAATGGCTCAAACACAATTTTTATTACTCTTGTCCCTGATTCGGCATTTGCACAAATACAAATTTATCTTTCCAGTGTATGCATTATAACAAATTTGGCTTTATCAATCAATTTGCCCTCACCTTTAAAAAATGCGTAATGGCTATCTGTGATATAAGGAGTCATGTAAGAATGGCTTTTAAACAAATTGATATTAAATGTCTCGTAAAAGTCCCTTCTCAGCCCCACAAAACAAATGTTAATCTTTTGAAGGTTACACAGAAGTCTCCTGTGTCTTCTTATGGACTTGTAAAGATAACCCCATATCAGCCCTGCTCTTGAGCTGAGAGTCATGTTGGGGCCCAGTCTGTCGGGGACCAGCCTTGACAAAAATACCACTTGCCAGGGTAGGGGCATGGGGATCAGAAAAGTAAGTAAAAATACAAAGACGCAAATAAAATAACAAAGCAGAAACATAGGATAGTATTGGGAGGGAGTTCCAGTGAATACTGAAATCGCCGGGGTTTAATTTTCAATTGCTTAAAATACCCTGACCCCAAAAGGTAGGAGTAAGAAAAATAAAAACTGCATTAACATGACACAAGGAAATGAACAGACCAGTTGAAGGTTGCGGGCTACATTCTTAGGTAAATGCTTTGTTGCTAGAACAAGACAAGTCACACTCATACCCTAGACCAAAACATTCTATAGGCAAACTACTTCCTGGGTGGAATCCATTGTTATCTCCTTCAGGGAGTAGGAACTTAGTTGATCCTTAGACTTTTGTTTGAGGTAGAAACATATCTACTTCTCTATTTCTGAAATACAATGTATGGCTATTAGGCACACCTGTTACAATAACCTTGAGAGAGCAGACCTCTCTGTTCTAAATCTAGGTGGGACCTTTGTTTGAGGTAGAAACAGGCAATTACCTTGAAGGAATAGAGGTAAGTTCTAACTCTCTGACTTTGGTCAAGATGGAAGTAGGCTCACATTTTTGGGCCTCCACACCAGTCCTTGATGTCTATATTTTATTTTCTACCCAAAGATTCTAATTGATTGATGGTCCAAGAAGAGGCTGAATTGTGTCTGCTGTTGGTGAAGTACATGTATGCTCATTTGTTAGTGTGTTACTGTTGGGAGCATGCAGAGATAGGTGACCCTCAGGTTGTCTTTGATGACTTCAGAACATGGCTGTATGTACTGGATGTCTGTGAGCAGATCATGCATTGGAGTGCATCCCTGTTAAATCTAGGGTTTTCTGGAGTTTTAGCTTTTCAGGTCAACGTGAAGAAAAAGAAGGAAAATCCAGCTGTAGAAAGGTGTCCCTATAATTTTGGTGCCAGAAGGGAGCACCTGACTATTTCCTGTAGATTGAATTAGACCCAGAATATCGTCTTCCCATTAGAGATGACTGGATTCTCTTGTGTACATTGGGGTTGCAAACAGACACATGTGGCCACTGGGTGATCGATTAAAATGAGAAATTGTAGCATTGTAGGATGTGGTGGTGCACAACCAAAACTCAGAGAGCACAACCTAGGTGTCAGGCACTGTTCACATGGCTCACATGGACTCATTTAATGCAGTCTGTGAGGAAGTTGTTGTCATTGGTTCCCCCATTTGATAGGGGGACTGAAGTTCCAAGAGGATGACCTTTCATTTTGGAAGACCAAATAGCTAAGTTGGGATGCTGAGGTGCAGAGCCCAGGGTCTCCTCTTCCAAGCTTGCTCTCCTAGTAGAAAAAAAGAGGAGCCAAAGGCACAAGAGTTAGCCCCACCTCTCTCACTAAACAGACCTTCCTCCCAGCAGCTTGTCATCTGTTAGAGGAGAATAAAAATACCACACTTTTCCTTTCTCACAGTTAGTTTTTTGTAAATGAAACTCTTAGAAGGGGGAGGAAAGAGGTGTTTGATGCACACAGACTTTATACCCAGCACTGTACCAGATACCCTCCATATGACATCATCAGTTGCTGCCCCTAATGTTGTCACCATGCACTTGTCAAGTTCACTGTCGAGTCCCTGCCATTTTCAGAAGATCCATGCACTCCCATCTGTTCTCAAGTGTGGGCTTTCCTCGTTGCCTGTCTTATTCATCTGATTTCATATGGGGTACGGGACTATTTTTAAAGCAATGCAGGCTATTTGTAGAAAATTTAGGCAAAGGGTTTGAATTGGCAGTCTACAGAGGAGGAAACTCAAAAGGCTATCAGCAGCCAGACATCATGGCGTACACAGACACACACACACACACACACACACACACACACACACACACACACACACACACACACACACACACACACCTGCAATCCCAGCACTCAGGAAGCTGAGGCAAGAGAATGGTGAGTTTGAGAGCCTGGGCTGCATAGTGAAACCCTGCCTCAAAAAGGAAAACATAAATAGTGGCCATTGGGAACGATAAGGTGTTTCACCAGCAATGAGAGGAATACAAATTAAATCATAGTGATATATTATTTGTATAGTATATTAGAGAGTTAAATTTTGCCAAGTGTTTCTAGGGCCCCATCTATTTCTTGTGCTATTACATGGCACCACCTACAAACATCAGGGCTAGTCAGATGCCCCTGACCTCCCAAGTGACACTCTTAGGGATGACTGAGAAGGAGGAAGAAATGAGAGGGTAATAGAAAATAAAATGTTTGCACAGGGCTGCTGTGGCGATGAGGTGTTTGCAGGTAACTTCAGTGCCATTGAGAAGGAAATGACTAGATGAATATTTATGGACAGATCTCAGAGGTATAGTGACAGGTGAGAAAAGCAAGAAAAACAATACCATACAGCAAAGGCCTGTTTTCCTCAAGTTGGGTACATGCACACAAAATGATATCTAAGTGCCCATGCGGAAGATATACTTATTAAAGATAGGATACTTGACTAGGGGTCTTTGAGGGATTTGAAGGAGCATACACATAAAAAATAGGACAATAAATAAATAAGGCAAGAAAGGGTCTTGGCAGAACCAGTAAAGATAATGTGTCATGATAAACTCAAAGTCCTGAGAAGAAAAAAATGAGAAAATATGTCAGAATAAAAATAATACATAATTCCACTGATTTATTGATGGTCTTAAAACTTTGACATGCTATTCTAGTGTTTTATATGTGCCTTTTGTGCATATGTATTTATGTAAATGAATGTGTGCAGATGTATGTACACATTTGCACTTACTGACATAAATTGTTGAAGGTCATACTACATGTATTCTTTCTGCACCCTTGTAATGCCCATGCTACTACAGGTCGGTACACGAGCCAGGAACCAGGCTGGAGACTTAAAAACAAACACACACACACACAGAGACATGGGGACATGGGTCATCCTTGATACAAGAATGCCAAGAATGCCAGCTTTATTGTGCTCCAGGGAAGCTTACATAGGGATCCGTAACTGATAGCCACGCCCCAGCTCTCTGGATCTTTCAGCTGCAGGGCCTCATCAGAACCCACTCCCCTGCCATCAGGGTCTCATGCTCAGAGCAGCTACAGGCACAGATAAGCAAGTTGTTTTGCTCAGTTCATTCCAGAAGGCAAAGGGTATGAGGCAGGCGAAAAAAGTCAAGGGGCCAGGAGTCTGCAGCCCCCAGCATACCCTGGCTCTGAAGACAGACTGAAGCATCTCTGGGATGCCTTCTCCCCTTAGGGTAGACATTGTGCCATCAAATCAGACAACTCCTAACCTGACATGGGTCCAACATAACTTGAAACCCTCTGCCATATGCTCTTAATATCAGATGGGAGGGGGATAGCATTGAATGCGAGGAGAAACAAGCGTTTTCATGTATTCATATTCAATTCTAGTAGTACTCATTTGACTATCTGTGCTGGAAATTAAGAACTATCAGTCCAGCTGGGTGGTGGCGGCACACACCTTTAATCTCAGCACTCAGGGGAGTGCTGATCTCTGGGATCTCTGGGAGTTTGAGGCCAGCCTATCTCCAAAGTGAAAGGGCAGCCAAGACTGTTAAACAGAAAAACTCTCTCTCAAAAAAAATAAATAAATAAAAAACACAGACCACATCACAGGTAGTAGGAATGTATAGCATCAAGTGGATGTTGGTCCCAAATTGGACAGTGATATTGAAGCTTGGTCTGATGTGCCAGGGAACCATTGCTTGTGGACCTAATGGCTTTTGATGGGCTATACAAGAACAGTTTCTGGTAACTGTTTGCTCAAGGACAGGTTAGTCAGGAACAGTTCAGAACCATTCTTTGCTGTTTTGCATCTGAACTGTGACCAGTAGAAAGGAGTGTGTTCTTCTCTTGTGCATTCCTAAAATGCCTAAAGAAAGACCTCTAAACAGTCTAGGCTTCTTGTATAAACCAACAAAACTTCCTAAAGGGAAACTTGTTGTAGGAGGCCACTTGTTTGTCCCAACCTCCACACAGAAACTGTTTAAATCACTGCTTGACCCATTAGCTCTAACTTCTTATTGGCTAACTCTTACATCTTAATTTAACCCATTTCTAGCAATCTGTACATCACATGGCAAGATTCCAACCAGCATCTGTCTCTGGTGGGGCTACATGGCTTCTCTCCGACTCCACCCTTCTTTCTCCCAGCGTTCGGTTTAGTTTTCTCAACCTAGTTCTGTTCTGCTCTGCTCTGCTATAGGCTCAAAGCAGTTTCTTTATTAACCAGTGATATTCACAGCATACAGAGGGGAATCCCACATCAGAGACTCAGATTCCACATCATTGTACCAGGAGCCGAGCATTACCCAGTACCATTGGCTGCTGTTTCCATGGTGATCACTGCTGACATTGCAGGTCCTTCATAATGACTTTTTCCTCAACAGGCAGACTTGCAATATATTTTTGTTAAGGGTTGGGGATGGGGTGGTAAGTCTGTGTCTATATGTCTGTGTCTCTCTTTGTTTGGTGGTGGTTCAATTATTTTATTTTACTCAAAGTACAAAATGTTCACAGGTCAGGAGCCATTAATGCTTTACAACTAATATAGGCTAAACAAAGATTTGTGGTATTGTGTTGAATACACTAGATTTGATAGAAAAAAAAATCGGGCACACCAGAAGATATGTTCTCAAAATGTCTCTGAAGTTCTCACTGCTGTGTTTTCTTCAACAGTTCCAGTTCTTTGGTGTAATCCACATGAGTATGTGGTTTGCTGCTCTCAAGTATGTAAAGCCCCATGCTTGGGAGAAACTATTTTAAAATACTAATTTTGGGCTGAGGAAACAGCTCAGTCAGTAAAGCACTTGATATGCGGGCACAAGGACCTGAGTTCAGATCCTCAGCACCCATGTTAACAAAAAAAAAAGTTGGGTGCAGGTGTCATATGTCTGTAACCCCAGTGCTGGGTGGGGGGCAGTCAAGCAGATCCATGAGCACCCCAGCCTAGCCAGACTTACTTACAAGCTCCAGATTCAGTGAGAGACTCTGTCTCAAAAAATGAGATGGAGATCAATTACGAAAAATACCCATGATTACCTCTGGCCTGTATAACCTGCACATGCCACACACATATACACATCCATACAAGTACATATATACAAAACACATAAACACTCAGCTATACATAAGGGAAAAAACCCTCCTTTCTTGGGGTTTATTTTTAAAAGTCTTTCTAAGTTAGGGTTTCTATTTCTATTCTATGATGTCAAGAGACATCATGACCAAAGCAACTCTCATAAAGGAATAACATTTAATTGGGATGACTTCCATTTTCAGAGATTTAATCCATTATCATCATGGTGTGACATGGTGGTATGCAGGCAGACATGGTGCTGGAGAAGGAGCTGAGAGTTCTACATCTTGACTCAAAGGCAACAGGAAGTGGTGGGTATCATTGGGCGTGGCTTGAGCCTAGATGAGACCTCAAAGCCCGCCTCCACAGTGACACACTTCCTCCAACAAGACCACACCTACTCCAAAAAGGCCACACCTCCTAATAGTGCCACTCCCTTTGGGGGCCATTTTCTCTCAAGTCACCACAAAGCCCCTCTCTCTGATAGCCAGGCTTGGTTGTTCATGCCAGTTATCCCAGCTCTCAAGAAACAGAGGCTGGAGGACCAGGGATTCAAAGTCAGTCTGAAGCCAGTATGGGTTGCATGAGACCTTGTTTCAACACTACCAACAAAGGTTTTCTCAGAACAGGGAGTCACATGGTGCTCGGGTGGCCTCTATCCTCCTGCTGAGTGCTCAGGTTTGTGTGGTTTCCCATACCCAGCTAACACAACCTGAGCATGCTGATGTCAAAACCACCTTAATGCTTCCCAATCTTGAGATTTTGCTGTGATCTGAAGTGATACTGCAGTTTGCCAGGGTGGTGGTGGTTGTTTTTCTATGTCTCTGAGGAAAATGCTGCTTTCCCCCCCATTAGTTCACTACTTGATGGTTGGAGACTACTGTAACATGACTTGATATGTCTGTAAATGGAAACTTCTTCTCTCCAAGGGGAAAGAATAAGAGAAAATTCAGTGTTTTGAAGTTAATTATGCATTTGTATTAAGTTCTGTGCTTGCAAAATATTTCTGAATTATCTCTGAAATAAGCTGCCTTTCCTTTGTTCTTCCAAGCCTGCCTATTTCTGGCTCTATCTCAGTGACTGAGCCATCTTCCCCCCGTCCCCCACTACTTCTCTTACTTTAGTGTGAAGACACTAACCTGCTCTATGTCACAGGTGGTCCTCAATCTAGGTGACATTTGTCAGTATTCTTTGCAGACTCTTCAGGGCTTTGGAAATGCAGATATGATGTGGGATACAGGCTGGTAAAGAATGTTTTTCAGGTGTATTTGGAGGGGGGAGCTTGAGGGGGCATCAGATGTCATCTCTCTCGGGCTCTCCAGTTTGAAATGTTCTCAGAGATTATTACCACATCAGAGAAGAAGGGAAAGAAAAAGTGAGAGAAAGGGAGACAGGCACTTCCTTCCACCCACTCACTCAGGGACCCATTCAGCATGCGAGATGCCTTCATTTGTATGCAAAGACAGAAGCTCCTGTGATAGCGTGGGGGATAAACACTCATTTCCCCAAACATCCAGATGCAGTTGGCTACAACCATCTGACAGAGCCTGCTCGCTTTAGAAACACGGTTCATTTAGACTTCATTCATTCTCGATCTTCAATACTTCCTCTGGGGTAAATCTACTTGACTTTATTTTGTCTACAAAGAAGGGGGACCCACAGTGCAAGTTCCCAGTGTAAACACATTTGCTAAGAAACCCATTAACCTGCTTGAGAAGGAAGCCTTCCTTGTGTCTGTATCCTAACCATATACTGATTATGAGTGAGTCCCACCATTAAGGTAGTCCTTGGAGGGATGCTACTTGATAATATTTTATTAGCACTTAATTTGAATTACTCTAATAAAAATCCATTTCTTTGACTCACCATAATTCAGTATTGTCACACACATCTTCTTTTCATCCATATGAACTTACTAAAAAAAATTATTAATTATATTCCCCTACATCCCTTAGATACTGTTGAATACAATTACATACTTTTGAGCGATATTTTCCATTTTTCTCCATCTTTTCTTTTAGAATAAACACATCCTGGCACTTAAACATTTGGATGAAGAACAGAATTGCCTGTAAGAAACCCAACATGGAGAAATACGATTAGTTATCCCCCACAATATCTAGACTTGAGTGAGAAACAGAGGCCACCCCCGTCATTTAAAAAAAAAATTGGTCAGATTTCTTTAATGGCAGAAAATAAGCCTTATTATTCCTAAATGACTTCTGTAGAAGAATAACCCACAGTGAATACTGAGTGAATGAATTATTGAGTCACGGCATGTATGTGTGCCAATATATCTTTTTGGATTCCTACTGTGTTACCAAAGGACTGCCTTTTAATATCACTATCAGTCAGTGTGTTGTGATGGAAACTGCAAGGGGGTTGTGTTGAGAGGTATTGCCTGTGTTCATTATACCCATCATTCATTCGCCCAGCTTCAGCTGTCTGGGGTTGGATCACTGACCACACACCAGCCAGCCACAGAGAAGAAAGGAAGACCCGGCCCCAGTACATCTCCCTTTTAGGGTATAAGACATTCAACCTTTAAGAGGGACAGAGTCAGCCTTCTGCCCCTTGTATTAAGTTGTCCATCTGTGCGTTCTGAGTTCCTATTCCAGCCATCCTGCTGTGGTTATTTGTGATGTTACAAAAGACAGTTGTGAATTCTGTTCCATCTGGGGTCTTTCCAGCACTCGGGCTCCACCGCACTAGGTAAATACAGTAGCTTTGGACTAAGGAAATGGCTAATGTTTATGAATATCACAATATGCCAGATACTGTCCTAAAGACATTTTATCTATGCTGTCCTTATCATCCTGTGTCCACGAAGTGAGTGCTTGTCCCATTTTATAGATAAGGAAACAGAGTCACACCGATATATTTCATTCAGCATTATTACAGAAAGAAAAACGGTTGCTTATCTTCATAGCAAAGCTTTTTGGCATCCTATAACTTTCAGACTACACCTGTATGACTGCATTTGATCTAATATATCTGTACCCAGCAGTTCACAGCTTTTGAGACTAGAGACTCTGAATCCTGGCCCAGGGCTCTTTGTCCAGAAGCATGCTGCCACCTTCCTCATCATCTGACCCCTAGATCTGTGTAGACTTAGACTGATGGGAGATTTGGAATCTTAGGAACATGGAGCAGTTATAGAGAGGTGTTACAGTGTATCGTATTTGGTAGCTAACTCCATGTAAATACCAACAAACACCTTATTCGTTACTTTCATTTCCCTGGGACACAATACCAGACAGAAGCATCTTACGGGCAGAAAGGTTTGTTTGGACCTATAGTCTTACAAGGCTCAGTCTACCTCGCAGTAGAAGCGTGGTGGGGCGGCTTAGCTCACGGCAATGAGCATACATGCAGAAGTTGTTTACATTACGGTGGACCAGGAGGCAGAGAAAGAGGCAGAAACCAAGGGCTGGGACTATACCTTTCTAAGGTCCATTCCTAGTGACCGTCTCCCACCAGATGTGCTCATTGCTACAGCTTCCCAAGAAAACACCAGCAGCTGCGTGTTCAAAACAGGAGTCTACGGAAGAGGCTTCAGATTCAAGCCACAAAAAATGCCCAGTTTATTCTCTTCTTCTTTGTTAATGTCTGTAATCTATTCTTAGCAGTTTTGGAGGGAAAGCTAAGTCTCTAACCAAAGAGTCAACTCATACAAATTCGTCTGTCATCTTGATTCAATCTTTCGTCCTTTGTAGTTTATGTTCAGAGGCTGTGGAGATGCTCATTAAAGCATCTCATTTTAAGTGTGATAAAAATGGAGAGACCACCTCTTCAGACAGGGACTTCACTTGTCCGTACTAAAAGCCACCATAACAGTCATTATGCCTGGCTTGCTGAGCTCTCCTGGCCTTAGGAGAACAATGGGCAGTTAAGGTGGCAGTGTCAGGAGCTTTCTGGGAGTTTTATGAGCATCAATTATAAGAAAAAAAATGAGGAATGTTTGGGAAGTTGAGAGTGATATGGATATGAATTATAGCAGTTTAATTTTTTTAATGGAGTGTTCTCTCTAACCTTTAGAAGTTGGAAAGAATTAATGTTATGCCATGGTTTCTATTTTCTTGTTACTGAGTTATCAATTGCTAACGGGAAATTCCTGCTGTCTCTCTCCATAAAGTAAAACCTCCCCCTCCCCGGAGACAAGCTTTCAGCGGTAAGTTTCTGTTGTTGTGGTTGTGGTTAAACATCATTTAAAATTCTTGAATCCCCTTTCCAGTTCCTTCTCTTTAGATGCTGATGGTGCTTCTGGGGATTCTGTTTCTTGCTTAGCATCAGCAGTCACTTCTCCGCTTCTTCCTCTCCTGAATAAAGGATTCTCCCATTAGGAAGAACCACTGATTTTAGCTTATTTTCTATGTGTTATAGTGTGTCATTGTTTCTATAATTTTTAATTTGCGTGTCCCTGATTCAATTTTTCATTTGTAATAAAAGTCTAAAATCTTAAAATGCCCAGCACATTAACAGTACAAGCTCTGAGAACAGCCTATATAAGCTGCTGCTTCCATTTTGGCCCTTGCCTCCTGATGGGACCACATGTGGTATTAGCTCCCCTGTACAGCTTACATAGGACACCTGATCTACAGGAGTAATCTGCAGCCTTTACTCTTTTAAGCTACAGTCTATTAATGTACAACCACATAGATACATGTGCACATGTGAACATAAGCACTTAACACATCTGTGCACACGCAAATGTATGGATTCTGTTGTGCAGTATTCATTCTCAGCAATAGATGTTAGAAGTCGGCCCTTATCAGTATGCAAAGACTCACCTCATTTTGAACAACTGCTTCTATTCTATTGTGTTCATGTGCTATAGTTTAATGACATTTAGATTTTTCTAGTTTTATTCTGCTCCAGTCCTCCACCAAGCTTCCCTAGAAATATCCTTTTTTTTGTAGGCTTATCTATCAGATGTTGTAAGAGACTCCACTGATAAAAATAGAATGTGTGAATTTAGCAAGCATTCTCTAATTCTGCCAAATTGTCCTCCAAAATGATTATACTAATTGATGCTTCCACGAAAGGTGCATGGGAAAGTCCTTTCCTCTGTATCTTTGTCAACAACGAGTATGACAGCGGTTTGAGTTTGTGAATCTGATGGTGAAGATAGGATCAAATTTCAGTCCACATCTTCGGTAGCTGCCATGTGTAAAATTTGTTTCAGTGACTGTTCATTGAACATGTACCGTGTCTCATTGTTAGATTAGGACACAGTGACCAGATGCTGTCCTTGTCCTTTAAAAAGCCATGAGAGTAAAATTTTCTAGAAGAAATTCAAAGTTGTCAGTGGTAGAAGATATGGGTCTTTGGCTCTCTGCTGGCAGGAAGGCACACATGGGCAGTGGTTACCCATGTCCACATGGATGGTGTCCACCCCTGCCCATATTGATGGAGTCTACCCATGCCTACATGGATGGTGTCTACCCTTGCCCACATTGATGGAGTCTAATCATGCCCATATGGATGGTGTTCACCCCTGCCCACATCGATAGAATCTAATCATGCCCACATGGATGGTGTCCACCCATCTATGCCCACTCTCAGTTCTGCTTCTTCCTCCCTAACTTGGCACTCTCCCCTTCTGTAGCACTTGGCCCACTTTTCTTGTGGAGAGCATTTGGCTACAGGAGAAAGTCTTTTCTAGTAATTTCCATCTTTCTCCTGGACTTGGCTTGCACTCAGGTCCTGGTGTTGCAGTTAGAAGCAAGCACTCACAGTCACCCACTATTGACATCTTTCCTAAAAGGCCACCAGGCATGTGTGGGATTGTTCAGGCAGAGTGTCCCCAAGAGCTAATTCATTGTTTTAAGCTTCTCACCCTGCAGAGATTGTCAGGGAAGGTATTTCACCTGGGATACCCAAATTAGGTTATAGGTGTGTTGAATCTTTAGAATTTACTGCGAGAAAAAAAGTGAATACAGCGGCATTAGTCATTTGAGGTTATGTTCATTCCTGTTACCAAAATAAACTAAGAGAATAAGGTACAATCTGTTGAAATATCTGTATGCTGCCTGTTAAGTAAAACAGGAGGGTCCCAATTATACACATAATGGGTGAACAAATCCTGGTAGATTTGTGAGTATTGAGGCCAGGGATCACTTCAAGGTGTCTTTCTCAGTTGCTCTCTACCTTGGCGTTAGTGTTGCTGTTGTTGTTTTATTCAGAGTCTCTCTCTCGCTCTCTCTCTCGCTCTCGCTCTCTCTCTGTGTGTCTGTCTGTCTGTCTGTCTCCTCTCTCTGTCTTTCCCTCACCCTCTTTTAAATCTGGAGCTCATGATTTGGCTAGCTCGGCTGGCCAGCAAGCCCCAGATATCCTCCTGCCTCCACCTCCCCATTGCTGAGTGTATGCTTTTCCGAGACTGACTTTTTTTGTGTGAGTTCTAGAGATCAAACTCAGGTCTTTGTGGTTGCAAGGTAGACACCATCTCCCCAGCCCATAAATCTGGTTTTCTGAATGGAGGCCGCTTTAGATATTTTGGCCCTTTGGAGGCTCTTGAGTTCTTTAAGATTTGAAATTTCCTGGAACTACCTTAGAATTGTCCATGCTCAATACATTGCCCTGAGCCTGTGAATATCTTTTTACCTTGGGACAGTAGCAAGGTTCCAGGCTGTCCAACATCAGTGTGCTCTCCAGGCCAGTGCCCAGTGAGGCCTAACTGATAGCTCTCCTTTTCACAGGAGCCAGCAAGCTCCTGAGAGTGTGTTAAAAGGTAAGAGGGGGAAAGCCAATCCCCATTAAGAGGGCAGGAGCAAGCTAGTAGTTGCTAGGCAAGCTAAAGTAATTCCGTGTCCTTGCCAAATGCCTGCCTTGCAAATAGGGAAACTTTCATGGAAGGGGAGCGAGATGGGGGTGCTTGTTGGTTGCCATAGGAATGTTTCCATGATTGGAACAAGGCCACAGAGTGGGGAGAGTAAGCCGGCAGCATTCATGGCTCTTTCTGCTCAGGAATGGAAACACACGATGGGTGGTGGAGCCAAGGTAAGCCCAGGGAGGAAGAAGCAAAAACCGAAGGGGTGAGGGTGGGCAAAAGGGTAAGGACAGAGCATCTGTGATGAGCTGCAACACCTGGGCAGGCGAGGCCCCAGATGCTCTGTGTAGTCAAAAATGGGAGGAGCGTGATCTCTGTGGCTACTCTGAAGACCTGATGTTTGTGGGAGAATTTACAATCTGGGCTTAAGTCAGGGAGAATTCCAATTAGGCTCTGGAAAAAAAAAAAAAAACAACAACCCAGATTTAAAATAGATAGGAACTTAAAATAACGCAAGTCACTGAGAAAGACTGCTCAGTCTGAAGGTAGGTATTTAGTATTTATGTAAATATTATGCCAGCTTATGTCTTCAATTTAGTTCATGAAGCAAAGGTGGTAATTAAAGATTTGTTATTAATGAAATATCCTATATTTATCCAATTCATATTCATCGGGGCAGGGGGGGGACATGATTGGTCAAACTGTGTTCCCGGTAGGAAGCCTAGAACAACCCTCTGGTGGGGCTTTTAGGATCAAGCACCCTGTCACAGGATGGCAGTTTGGGGGAGGACAGCTTTGGGGTTTGTGCAGAAATAATGGTCGTTAGCAGCTGTTGAATGTGCTTGTTAGTGTCTCTGAGATGAATCAGTTTCCAGCTCTGAGGTGGGAGGTGTAAGCTTGGATGCTCTTTTCACTTAGATACAACTCGTGGGGGAGGCGCAGAAGCTCCGGGCTGCAGACAGTGCTGGCTACTGGCTTTGCTCTGGCTGCAGACAGTGCTGGCTACTGGCTTTGCTCTGGCTGCAGACAGTGCTGGCTAGTGGCTTCACTCTGGCAGCAGACAGCGGTGGCTGGTGGCTTCACTGTGGCTGCAGACAGCGGTGGCTAGTGGCTTCCCTGTCTGTTGATAGGATTGGTATCAAAGGCTTCCAGTTTTTTGGTTCACAATCTTCAGTGGAGTTTTCTTTTTTATCATGAGGCTTTCCTTGTACATAGGAAGAATGTATGAATTTGTTATTGCTTGTCATGTATTTGATTCATTTTCAGATGCTCAGAGGGCATTTAAAGTGATTTCTTCGTTAAAATATGAAAAGAGATAGCATTGGTATGAGTCATCACTGTTTCTGTATGTGTTTGAAGCACTGGGAATAGAACCTAGGACCTTAAATGTCTAGGCAAATACTCTACCATGAAGCTATATTCCCAGACATTTAAGGATATATATTTAATGAGACATGACCTCACTAAGTTGCATAGGCTGGTCTTGAACTCACTTTGTAGACCAGGCTATCCTCATATCCTCTGCCTTAAACTTCCTAGTTGATAACAGGCCTGTGGGACAAGGCCCAACTTTTAATGTGTTTTTTTGTTGGTTGGTTGGTTGGTTGTGGTTGGAAGAATAGGTCATGTAAAAGAAAACTGGAGAACACATTTATTGTCAAATATTTGCATTCTAGTGTTGCATACATTCCTAAGGGGTCAGACGTCGCTGTTGTTTGGGGGCAGAGTCAATTTCTCTGCAATGTCTTTGCAACTTTAGAATTTCTAAGAGCTGGCAGATTGATCCCAGTCCACACATTGGAGGCACATTTGCAGACTGACTGCCAAACTTTTATTTCCTGATCAAGTGTCTTCCAATAAGAAAGATTGTCCCTGAGCTCCTCAGATGATGTAGACATGTATGATTCTGAAAAGATGCCAAAACACACCAGTTGTAATCTCTTAAAGAATGGTTTTCTTATCAGCATCCCCTAAAAGATAGAGCAGTGAAAATGTAGTGAAATTACCAGGCACAAGGATGTATCACAAGAAATACAACAGAACCCAATTTAAGAGTTTATTAACATAGAGAAGTAAGGGTAAGAGAGGGGGATGCTCAGGTCTGTCTGAAAAGTGGTGGAAGAGGAGGGTGGAGCGGGCTTGTCCAGCTTTTAATGGCTATTTAGCACATGTGCACAGGGGCTTACATAGCCACAGCACACATAGATCATATGACCATGGTGCACGTAGACCATGTAGGGTGTGAGGACCCCGGGTGGATATGTAAGTTGCCATGTGCAGCCATGGAACCTGGAAGAGCCAGCGCCTGGGGTAGCTAAGCATTCTGCCAGAACGCTAGTAACTTTGGATGGTGGAAACAATAGCATCTAGAGCACTGAAAATCAACAGCAGTGAAAGTCTAGAGCAGCAAAATCCTAGAGCAGTGCTGTCAAATAAAAATGCAACAAGAACCTCAAATATGAGCCCCAAAGAGTCCATTTCTAAGCTTAAATTTAGCTTTTAAGTAGGACTCGGTTTCATGACATTTAACATGAAAACGATCTCCATTGTCACACTAAGGAGCAGCAAAGTCAGTCAAGAGGAGGGCTCTCCACTCATCCTCATTCCCACAGCTCGGACTGGGAAACCCATGGCAGGTATCTACGAGAAGGAGAATCCTGCTTTCTGGTGTGGGTGTATAGAGTTTACACTCCTAAGAGGAAATTCCCATCAAGCTGTGTTAGAACAGGCCTGTCAGAGCTATCTGCCTTGTGAACCGACTATCTCCACCCTTATTCCCAAATCCATCTCATTGTCTTTACAGATTAAAGCGTGCCAGCCTTGGGTTGCCTCCCTCTGTCTTTGGCTCCAGCTGCCTCCTTTCCATGACCTCAGTATGCTTCCTGGTTGGGCAACCCCTTTATCTTGCTCATTGTTTCAGTTCCCACATCTGGTGGTCATTTCTCTCCCGCCTACGTGCAGTAGTCAACTGTTCAAATCCCAGTGTGGTGCCTAATAAAAGTCATGACTGTCATTGTCGATGTGTTGATTTAGGTGGGTTTAAATAAGATAGACTTAAATAAGATAGAATGTTTGCCCCCTTTATCCCTTGCCTTGCATTTGTATGGTGCATAGGCCTACAGCCCTTGCTTTGGATAGGTCGAAGTTATTCAACATAGTCAGTCTACAATCAAACAGTCCAAAATGTAAAGAATGTCATTGGTCCCTAGAAAGGAAGAAATACAAAATACTTACTCCTGGTGGGTGGGTAAGTACTGACTTAGCCTACAGCCTTGACAGAATTTTTGACATGTATTTATTTTGCTTGGCTCTCACCCATTTGTCATAGAATATAATAGTGACCCTGCTCATCAGTAGGCTATAGAAGACAGAAGCCTGTCATTTCTCACTGGGGGATGGCCACTTGCCAAGGACGGCATCCATCAGTGTTAATAAAAAGTCATCTTCTGTGTCTTAGAATGTTTCAAGTGAAAATCATTGACAGAGCTTCTTCAGGTCTAGAGAGCAAAAGCCTTGGCTTCCGGTGGGCTCTTGTCCAAAACAATAACCAGTCGTCCCTTGGCAAGGAAACAACTGGAAGATAAGTCTGGGACCGGTTGAGACTTTTGAAGTTATCAGAAGAGGAATACATGTTGTGCCCGGTTCTCATTACCATCAGAAGGCTGAGACTAGTGGGAGGTAGACCAGAGACAGCCTGAAAACTTTAGAAGCCAGTCCCAAGTCCGCCCACCACAAGAGGCATGCGTGACAGCAAGAAAGCTGGCCAACTGCCCCAGGCCTCATTTCTCACCAGTAAAATAAGAGTTTTGGGCTGGGTGACCCTGACATCTTTTGGTCACATCAAATGAAGCCTGAAAATCCTGGACTGAGTTTGTATGGAAGAACAGTATCCAGATAGTTCGCTGATTCTCTGTTCTGTCTGTACAACTTTCATTTCATCTGTTTGTATTGTGAGGTCAAATCTTTAAAACCTAGAGGTTTTCTGAGACGTTCCCCTCCTTAAGTAGTCAGTAATTCAACTCAGTTACTTCTACAGCCCGCAGGTGCCTCGAAAAAAAAAAAAAACAGGTTAGTTCTTTATTGACTACTATCCTTGATAGTAACCCAAGTTTAGTGGTTCATACATATAGTCCTAGCAAGTGAGAGGCTGAGGCAGGAGAATCACTGTGAGTTCCAAGTCAGCCAGAACTACAGACTGAGAACCTGTCTCAAGAACAGATGTAGGAGCCAGAGAATGCTAACTGTCCTGACATGCTCTTTTCTGAACATGGTATGGTTATTGCACATATGAACTCAACAGCTGCAGTTGCCTACAGCTGGAATGGGGGGGGCTCCAGAGGCCTTGTCCCTGGCTGAGGAGGTTTGGATATTGCTGGCAGCTGCAAGAGGGAGGGTCACTTTCCCTTAGTAGTGCGGCCACTGGTACCAAGTTTTGTTGTCAGAGGTTTCTGTCCTGCCCAGTCCTGCAGTAAACACACAGAAACTATATTATTTGCAATATTGTTTGGCCAAAAGCTTAAGTGTATTTCTAGCTTGCTCTTACATCTTAAATTAACCCATTTCTATTATTTTATATTTTACCACAAGGCTCGTGGCCTACAGGAAAGATTCCAGCTGGCAACTTGCGTCTTTCTCCTCTGGCAGCTTCATGGTGTCTCACTGACTCTGCCTTCTTTCTCCCAGCATTCAGTTTAGTTTTCCCACCTAGCTCTACTCTTCCCTATCAAAGGCCAAAGCAGCTTCTTTAGTCATTAACCAATAAAAGCAACATATATACAGACAGACTTCCCACATCAAAGTTTGAACCAGTTTCCCAGGTTCCCCCATGCCCCCATGGATGATCATAAGCATAAAGACAAGCTCTCACTGCGCTCAGTGGGCTAATAAATAAGTAGAGAAGAAAGGTGTAATAGGAGCTCCAGAAGTGAGTTGGGGGGACGGTGAGGGGTAGGCTTGATCAGGTACATTGTACACATGTCTGGAATTTCCAAAGAATAAAAATTAGAAAGATAAACAAGTTACATGATAGCAAAGGGGGAAGCTACTGCTGGGCTGCCATGTAAAACTGGCCCAGTTACAGTAAACAGAGCAAAGGGGTCCCATAGCTATTCCCAGTGTAGGCTGGAGCTCGCCCTGAGGTGCTGGAGCATCACTCACACAGAAGGAGGGGCTGTGACTTTGCTATTAGGAAAGCCGTAATCAGAAATATTATCTGAGATAAATCCTGGGTCTTCATGCTTCTTGCAGTTAAAAACTTGGCTGGGATTCCAAGGAAAGGAAACATGTTGATGCCCCGTTATGTACCAGGCATGTTAGATATTTGATATACAGTGGCCTGTTTATTTCTGTAACCACCCTGCAAGATAAATAGTCATTATTTCCATTTTAGAGATGAGTCAAAGTACTCGGCACTTTGCCTAGGGTCATACCATAAGGAAACAGGCCAGGGTTTCTACTTAGCTGTAATCTGGTTGCTTTCCACTGGTGCACAGTAGCAGATGGCGATGTAGAGCCCAGTGGCTCTGTTGGATTCCATCAGATCTAGGGCCTCGCGATCTCAAACTGTAACTGCCAGTGTTGATGGAAACGTGTAGTAGACGCATAACTGAGCACCCCGCACTGAGAAGCAAAGGGTTGTCAGCCTGGACTGACAATCCCAACAGTTCTCTGAGATAATTAAAACTGAAAATATTGGAGAGACTGGTTTTGCAAATAATAGATTCATTCCCGTGTTCACTAAATTGGCATTGTTAGTGGCAAAAGGCATTGGGTTAAAATACAGAGCCCTCATCTGGGGTTTTAGGTAGCTCTGCTATTTAGTAGTTCTAAATTCCTCGTCTTTTGGGCAGAGGAGGGCATACATATGCATTCCCCCAGTCATGGCAACTCTTTGGTATGCCTCTCTAGTGGTTTGTTACAAGCCACTCCAACACTAAGGGCCGCAAAGCAGCAGTCATGGTTGTTGGGTTCATGAATCTTGCAGTCTGGCCAGGGTGCAGTGGGAACAGCTCACCTCTTATGCTCTTATGGGATCCTCTGGGTTGGATGACAGATGGCAGATGTGGTATGAAGCTAGCCCACTGTGTTTGTATGCAGCCTGGGCTGGGAGGACTAGATGAGTATCTGGGCTTCCTTGTGATCGCTAGAGAAACAACTTCAGGGTAACCCAGCTCCTTTCTGTATCAGCTCAGTACATGACCCTGGAGGAAGAAAGCCAGGCAGGGGCATTACCATCTTTTGTAACCAAATCATGGAGCATCACTTCTCTGTGTTCTGCTGTCTGAGGCCATTACAAAGCCCATTCAGGTACAAGGGAGTGGGAGTAGGCTCCACACCCTGATAGAGAGCTCAAAGTGTCTGGAAAAGCCTTGCCATGGCTATTTTGGGAAAATACAGACTGCCACAGGGAGAAAGCAGGCAGCAGGCTATATGCAGGAGACCAGATGCCACTCTGGGCCTTTCTCTCCCACTCAAGGGAGCATATTGGCATGCAAATGGATCTTATCTATTCCACTATAATTTACGCTTTTCAGAAAAACGAGTCGTCTGCAAATTTTTGGCAATCTGTTTACTGTTGTAACCAAATGACTTGTAAAGCACCCGCGGGTTAGGCTTATGAGGTAAAGAGCTGAGGCTTATATAGAACTTTTACATCCTTTGTGAGCCGCTTCCTGATTAACGTTTTTTTTGGACTGTGATCAGATCCCGATTAGCTACCTGGTCTGTGTATGTAGGGGGTGGGGGTGGGGATGGATAACTGATAGTTACATAAACAGCTTTGCACAGGAACCTTCCCCTTTAAAACTAAAAAAAAAAAAAAAAGCGGCAGTTGCTCAACCTGAATGCTGCCTGCTTCACGGCACCTGCTACCTCCTCCTCTGGAAGTGGAATGATGATTCAAGCCACGTGTCTGAATGTTTACATAATCAGAACCTTCTTCCAGGCTGTACATGGAAAACCTGAGAATCCCGCATCTTGGGACACGGCATTTTGTTCTAAGTGAAAGCATGGCATCCATACAGGACAGCATTTAAAATTCATGAGCACTATTGGATGAGTTAGAACGAGGGGTAGTAGGTACACACCCTAGAAGTTCAAAAGCAAACCGTCACTTCCTGTAATGCTCCCCATAGAAGTCAGACCCCCCTCCCAACTTTTGTGTAAATTTACCTCCTTTTTTTTTTTCTACAGTGTTCATCTCTTGGATAAGATCTTCATTTGAGAAAGAGAGAGTCATATCATAGATTTCAATTCAATTTAAGCTTTCAGAGTCCCAGATCAATGGCAGAATATATGAGGTCCAAGGTTCAATCCTTGGCACCAGGAACATAGACAGATAGGAACCCCAAACCTGAGTAAACAGATAGCAGCCAAAACCCCAAAATGTTTCACATAGAAATCATAGAATATTTTTTAAAAATTTATTGCTAGATTCTTTATATTTTTGCTACTATTGATGATGGTGTCTTTGGCTTGCCTTCCTAAGAGAGTCCTACTGAATATAAACATACAGCTGATTTCTGTATTATATATACATATATTATATATTGCTTTGAAGACAGTTGCATTGACTTAATTTACTAATTACAAATTGAGCACCCTAGTTGAAAAACCTGAAGCAGTTCAACATCGAAATTTTGAGCACTGTTTAATACGACAAATGGAAAAATCCTACATATAACCTTGTCATAGTTGAAATGTTAGTGCAGTAAGCATCTTGTGTGAGGGTTGAGCTGGCAAAGTAAAGTGCCGTACTAGGCAGCTTGCTGCTAATATAGCCAATTCCTAAGATAAGGAAGAGGAAGGCTGGCCAGGGCTCACAGATTTAGAGGTTGAGTTCATGGCCACCATCACTCTGAGGCTATATTAGCACAGTACATCCATCATGGCACAAGCATGCGGTGGAGGAAACCCATTCTCCTCTTGACTGAGTACAAAGAGGGAGAGAGAAAGACACAAGGATCCCCCTATCTTCAAGGGCACACACTGAGCCACACAAGTCTCCCACCTCTTCAAGGTTCTGTTACCCCCAATAATTCCATGGTATGAGGACCAAGCCTAGGATACATAGATATTGGTAGATGCTGCTGATCCACCACCCTGGGCTTTCTTCTCCCTCTTCATTAATGATGGCCTTAATTGTCTGTTTTCTTAGTTTTTCCACACACAAAAAAAAAATCGACCAAAAAACCATTGTGTTGTTTTGAATGAGAAATGTCTCCATTAGACTCTGGTATTTGAAGACTCAGTCACTGACTAGTGGTACTGTTTGAAGAGGTTATGGAACCTTCAGAAGTTGCAGCCTTGTTGGAGAAAGTACATCACTGGGGCAGGTTTCAGGAGTTTATAGCCTCACCCCACTTCTAGTTCACGCCGTGCTTCCTGTGTGCAGCTCAGATGTGACCTCCCAGCTTCCTGCTCTGATGGCCTGCTTCCAGGCCTCCACCCATGGACATCTAGCGCTCTACAGCTATCAGTTCAAATAAATAAAAGCTTTCTTCCCTAGTGACGTTTGATCATGGTATTTAATCGCAGCAACAGATGTACAGCTGATGCATCCATTATTCGGTTTCATACCAATGAAACCCTATTAAATGGTTACCTCTGTTTTCTTTTCTTTCTTTGCATCTTTATTTTTCTCTCCATCTTTTTAGGTTAGATGCTTATCTTATTAATTTTGAACTCTCCTAATATAGACATCTAAGATTATTGGTTTCCTTCTAAGTATTGATTTCACTCTGTTCCTTGCATCTTTATATGATAATTTTTATGAAAATCTTTAGTAACATGAGGGCCTGCTTGTTGGGGTTTCTGTCCTGCCAGGTCCCCCAGCTGTTTAGTCCCAGAGAAAATCACACAGAGAACTCCATAAGTTGTAAACTGATTGACCCATTAGCTCAGGCATCATATTAGCTCTTATAACTTATATTAACCCATTATTTTTATCTATGTTAGCCAAATGGCTCAGTACCTTTTTCAGCAGGGCAGGTCATATCCTGCTTCTTTGGTGTCTGGACAGGACTGCGGAAAGAGCTTCCTTCTTCCCAGAATACTCCTGTTCTCATTGCCCCACCTCTACTTCCTGTCTGGTTTTCCCGTCTATACTTTCTGTCTGGCTACCGGCCAATCAACGTTTATTTAAAATATAATTGACAGAATATAGACGATTGTCCCACACCAATATGTTTTATATGAAAATATAATCTTCAGTTCTGTTTTTATTTCTTGTTTGGTTGTGAATTGTTTCAAAATGGGAACTTCTATTTTTCTTTTAAAACAATTACTTGTCTTGATAGACAAAATTGTATGGGGTACAACGTGATGCTTTCAATATATATATAACAAGCTAATCAACATATACCTTACCTCACCTACCTGTTCTCGTGGTGGGAACACTTAGGAGCTAATCTTAGTGATGCTCAGGAATACATATGGCTGTTAACTCTAAACATCATGTTTTGTAATAATCTCTTGAACTGATTTCCCCATCCAGCTGGTATTCTGTGTCCTTTGATCAACATGTCCCTAGTGCTCTTTACCCTGGCCCCTGGTATTCCCCAATGTGTTTGTCACGTTGATATGCTGAGAGTGCTGTCCCCAAAGAAGGAAGGGAATTTCTCTACAGACACACCCCTCTACCCTTCCTTACATCCCTACAGCACCCCAATACCATTCTGTATACTCAAAACCCCCAAAACCATCTCACTTCCTGCTTCTGTATGTTTCGAGTTAGGCTTTACAGTTTCCCGTGTGAGGTCGTGTGGTATTTGTTTTCCTGCCTGGCTTCTCGTTTCATATTTTCTAGTTTCATCCATGTCATCGCAAATGGCAGGATTACCTTCTGTTTAAAGGCATCATAGATTCCATTCTGTACACACTGTGTTTTCTTCCCCCATTCCGTTCCCTTAGAGAATATGTCCAGTTATACTGTGAAGGAATGTAATCGATGTATACCTGCATTCTGAATTTCTTGAGTCCATCTTTATAGCTTTGTCAGCCTTCAGAGGTGTTTTATAGCTCACTAATTATTACATGCACATATTTCTTATACATCTTCTGTACTTAAAAGTACAGTATTGGGTTGGAGAAATAGCTCAGTCGTTTAAGGGCACTTACTGAGTATCAGAGAATCCGAGTGTGACTCCCAGTATCCACATCAGGTGGCTCACAAGGGCCTGTAACAGTGGCTCCAGTGGACCGCCATCCCCTTCTGTCCTCTGTGTGCCTTCACATGCGTGTACAGACATACACATAATAAAGATCTTAGAAAATAAAATGCAGTATAATATCAAGCTATGTAACCCTTCCTTCCTTACTGGTTTCCTACCTACTGAAGCTGGCATCAGGAGATTTGTACTGGAATTTCTCCCCCTGCTCATGGATTTGTCTATGTATGGTATGATAAATAAGTATCTGGTCTCTGCATCCTGCTCTTGACACAGAGTTCCTAAAATGCTTTAAATTTTCTGGGTTAGGGCGTGTCAGGAGCATCTTCCTTTCTTTTGTTGGCCTTTGACCCTGGCCACTGACACAGATCTCAGACCTGCCCATTTCCTGAGTGATGCAGATGCTAGCGTGTCTGCCAGACAGCCCCCGAATTCCTTAGAATCTCTTTTGTGATAAGAGTATATTTTTATCAAACAAGGCAGCCTTCGGTGGGTTCCTGGATAGTTTCAAGATCAGGGCTATTCACCAGGAAGACTAAACTGTGATGGGAAACTGGGAACTTTCAGCCCTGCCTCTGATACCCTAAAAGAGAGAGGGGTTAGAGACTAAGCTAATAAACGCTTAAGCCTTCAGGATGCCTACATTAAAAAACTCCTAAAGATGGAGCCCTGGGAGCTTAGTGAATGAATGGAGATATTTGCTGTACATCCAGTGGGCATGGTAAGTCTACTTTACAACACCCTCCCTTTCCCCACCCTACATATCTCTTCCATTTGATGCTTCCTGGTTGTAGCCCTTCATGAACCAGTGAACATTAGATAATGTGCCTTCCTGAGCTCTGCAGGCATGTCGAGGAAGGTATCAGACTGGAGGAGAACATTGTGGGAACCCTTAGGTCTTAACTGGTGCCAGGGAAACCTGGGAATTGTAGTTTGCATTTGTAGTGGAAACAGCTGGCTGATACTGGGTCCTTAGACCTGAAGAATCAGACACTGTCTCCAGGCATTGTCAGGGTTGACTAGAACTGTAAGACACACGGTCGATGTTCACAGAGAATCAGAGGGTTGTTTAAAATGGAGTATCACCCACACACTGGCTCTTTTTTTAATTATTGTTTTTATTGAGCTACATATTTTTCTCCACTTCCTTCCCTCCCTCTCTCTCCCCTTCTGCCATTTTCCATGATCCCCATGCTACCAATTTACTCAAGAGATCTTGTCTTTTTCTACTTCCCATGTAGATTAGATCCATGTATGTCTCTCCTAGGGTCCTCTTTGTTGTCTAGGTTCTCTGGATCACACACTGGCTCTTAAAGGGACTGTGGAAGTGGGGGAAAGTGGTATGTTTCCCCCTTTAACTTGTTGCTTTTGACTTGTACATTTGGAGGGACTCTTAGTAGGTTCCTATGGGCTCATAATTAGTCTTTTTCCATGTTTTAGGTGTATCTTGTAATATTTGCTACATTTTTTGTTCATTCTAAGTTATTTAATTCTATTTGGTATTTGTTCCTATTTTTACGTACTAAGATAAATATATTTTTATATATTCTATCACCATTATTTTGGAGCAAACTTTTACATAGCCCAGACTGGCCTTGAACTCCCATGTAGTTGAGCCTGTCCTTGAACTCTCAATCTTCCTGTTTCTACTTCTCAAGTGCTGAAACTTCAGGCTTATATCACCATGCTCAGCTTAAGGAAATAACTTTATTTTCAGTACTGGGGACTGAATCTATGTCCCCGGACATGTTAGGAAAGCACACTACCACTGAGTTATAATCATAACTGTTTACCATCATTAAAGTCCTTAAATAATGCTCTATAATATATAGCCTCTTTAATATGATGTCATATATATACATCTTTATCTATATCTAGAGCTAGATATATTGAATATAGATATATTGCCTTCTATTCTTGCTATCTTTTGAACTGGTAATTTTTTTTCCTCCTTATTCCAGTTCTTCCAGCTTCTTGGTAGGTTACTTGCCTTGTGCCCTTTAGAAACTGCCCTTTCTATTTTAACACATATCATTTCTCAAATAACCTGGTTCCAGTGTATGGGGAATAGCTCCAGTGTGCCCTGAAGCTGAGGGAAGACAGGCAGGCATCCCAGGCTTGGATAGAACTCAGTTTATTTGAGAATTGCTAGCAGAAGTGTGTTCCTGTATGGCAACAAAACTACCTGGGTCCCTGCAGTTGAGGTCACTAGCACCTAAGTATCTATTTCTTAGGAGCATCCTGGGTGGAATGTATCTGATGGGTCTTAAACTATACAGAGTCAGGCCCGTCCTGGTACTAGGGTCTGGCGTACGGTCCCACATACCATTCTAATGGCTTCATCTGCTTAGAATGTGTGGAGAAACTATGCAGGAAAATCTAGCCAGGAATGTTCTGGGGTGATCATGTGGGCGAAGCCTCAGTGATGTAAAACCGAGACCCTCCCCCCCGACACCCACCCACCACCACACACACACTTTAAAATGTCTGTGTTTAATGGGCTTGTTACTTTTAGTACTCCATAATGCAAAAATTTACATCCCTCTAGTGTCCTTAGTTTTCCTCCACAAATTATACATCTTTGAATAATGTCTGCTTGCTTCTACCTGTCTGCGTACTACTATCTTCCCATTGTCATTTTCCATCTGGAATCATTTTCCTTTTTTTGGTAAAGTATGTATTTTAGATTTCCTTAAGTGAATTTTTTTTACAGTAAACCTTGTGGTACTTATCAATGATACAAAGATAAAAGATGCTTCTGTAAAACACACAGTTACAGTGTAACTTGGGTACGAAATTAGAGGTTAGGATAAAGCAGATGGAGTAACTCTAAGGGGGAGAGGGAGGGAGAGAGCCTGAGATGATGGGAGGCTGTGAATGCATTCCCAAAGCACACATCAGTCCTAGTGGGCTGGCTGGGGTTTCGGGCTGAGTTGGTACCAGATGGAGCTAGGGAGGTAAACTGGCTAGCGGGGTGTGGAGAGCCTTAAATACTAAACTCAAGTGGAGAATGGGGGCAGCTTCCAAGCGGGAAGGGTTACAAGATTAGATGCATTCTTTAGGGGTGACATGTGTGACTTCATGGAGTGCACGAGGCAGTAGTTACTAGGGGAAGGCTGAGAAGCTGACCAAGGCAAAGCAAGGACAATGAAGAAAAAATCTGAAATCTCCAATGACGTTTAGAAGGTAAAGCACAGAGGATTGAAGGATATGGTCCTGGGACTCTTTGTTGGATGATGAGCACAGGATGGGGTGTGTGTTTGTGTTTTGGGAGAGAAGGTCATCTCTGGTGGAAGAGAGAATAAATCTAGTTGGTAACAGACGTTTTGCCCTGTGCTCAGGACAAATGGTGGACTGATTTTACAAGAAGCAGAATTGCCCCTAATGGAGATAACTGCTGAGAACGCAATGCCATTTTCTCATGGCCATGGCTTCTAATGTCTGAGTTAGAAGAGAGATCAGCACATCAGGGTGCAGAGGATGGAATTTCAGCAACACATGAACATAATAGGCAAATAGGGAGCTTTCAGTTGAAGCCTGGTGGTGCGGGAGAATTGTCTGCATTCTGTCAACCATGATTTAAATAAATGCTGATTGGCCATTAGCCAGGATGTATAAGTGGGTCAACCAGACAGGAAGTGGAGGTGGGGCTATTAGACTAGGAGAATTCTGGGAAGCAGGAAGCTCTCTCGGCATTCCTCCCCAGACCATCAGACCATCAAAGAAGCAGGATGTGACCTACCCGGCTAAGAAAGGTACTGAACCATGTGGCTAACATAGATAAGGATAATGGGTTAATATGTTACAAAAGCTAATAAGAAGCCTGAGCTAATGGGCCAATCAGTTTATAATCTTCTGGAGACCTCTGTGTGATTTTTCTTTGGGGCTTGCCGGCTGTTGGGGTACCGGGCAGGACAGAAACCCCAACAAGCCAGCCCTTGTGCTACAGCCCGGGGCAGTAATCATTGAACAGGTAGCTTTCATTTGAAATCTAGGGTAGTAATCAATGAACAGGGAGCTTTCAGTTGAAGCCTGGAGCAGTAATCAATGAACAGGGAGCTTTCAGTTGAAGCCTGAGGCAGTAACCAATGAACAGGTAGCTTTCATTTGAAATCTAGGGTAGTAATCAATGAACAGGGAGCTTTCATTTGAAGTCTAGGGTACTAATCAATGAATAGGTAGCTTTCAATTGAAGTCTGGGGCAAGGGTTGGGAATGGGGTGCCACCTGCACTGCTGTTTCAAAGTCATTACCGTCGAGCATGGTTGCTCTTAGCAGTAAGAGGCAGAGCCTTTTACTGGTCTATTTTTGCCTTAGCAGTGATGTGGCAGTGTACCCCCTGGGTGTCCAAGAATGTATGGTGCCACAGGAGAAAAGGGGGTAGGAATGTCAGAGACGTGGAGCAGAATGAAGAAAGATGGGAGAGGGGAAGACTCCTTCATTGAATTAAAAATGTATTTCCAGGGCTTATGCTTCTCCCCTGCTGTTTTTAGCTAGCAAGATCACTTCTCCTTAGACACCACATCCTGGCCTTTGAGCCCAAAGGAAGGCTTTCTGTTAGATGCGTGAGTCGTCTGTGTGATTCAATGGCTGACAGCTCAGTCACTTGTAATAATTGCAGTAGGCTCTGCTGAGAGAGCAGAAGGACAGTCTCCTGACCAAGGTGGCAGTGGCTGTGTCCTCAAGTGTAGTAGCCTGTCAACCTGGGTAATAATTCCCCTGTCTCCTGGTGCCAGTGAGGACCTCTCTAGCTGGTAGAAGATATTATCACAGCTGGGCTTCCCTTAGCAGAGGAAAGAGAGATAACAGGATGCAGGGAGCCAACTCTTGTTCCACCCAGTGTTTTATTTCGATATCTGTCCCATCCAGCAGCATCATGTTCTAAAACCCCAGTCTCTTCAGTTGTCCTGGTGGCTGACCCATGGTCCCCCCACTGTGTATGACTCTGATCTGCTGCTATTAAATAGCAGACTGAAGGGGTGACTCAGGAGGGAAAGTGTCAGGCAGAAGCGAATCACATCCTGGTTGAAAGGTAGGCTTGGGTTGTTAAACCGAAGAACGAGGCCTGAAGGTTTTCCGCTGCTATAGTTATAAATCACAGCAATGACATGAGGTCCGAGCCTGCACTTGCAGAGGGACCATGTCCATTCCTGTCAGCACCAGCCTCCAGGTGGCATCAGTAAGGCAGAGTGGAAAGCATCGCGTGGGTGTGCACATTGGAGCCACTCGGGATGCTCTCTATGGTTACATTAGTCTAATGTGCAGGTAAAGAAAGTCAGATTCTTGGAGAGACTCGGGAAAGCGCCATGGGCTCCAAGCAGTTACGTGTTGGCCCCCGTTCAAATCCAGGTATGATTAGTGGTAAGATCTGTAGCATGCTGCCTCAGGTGTGTTCCAGCATCTCCTCTCATTTTAGAGAACAGATGTGGCTTCTGTGATAGTCTCACCCCAGGTGCTCTCCCTCGGTGCAGATACCTGGCCTCTGTGCTTGTCCCCAAGTTGGCAGCCTTTCATCCCTAGATGCTGTCTTCAGTAACACCTGAAGAAGAGACTCACTCCAGCGCTTCAGCCAGCCCTGGCATGGTCTTCACGTCAAGCTGATTTTGAAATGTCAAAGCTCTGGATGGGGTATGCGATGGCTCAGGGGGGTGAGGTGCTTGCTATAGAAGCATGTGGCCCTGAGGTCAGATCTCCAGCACTCATGTAAACAGGTGGTTGCTGTGGTGTGCGCCTATGATCCCAGCGCTGGTTGGTGGAGACAGATAGGAGGATTCCTGGAGCTTACTGACCAGCTGGTCTTAGTAAATCAGTGAGCTTCAGGTTCAATGAGAGATGGTGCCGTCAAAAAATATGATGGAGAAGCTGGGCAGTGGTGGTGCATGTCTTTAATCCCAATACTCGGGAGGCAAATCTCTGGGTGAGTTTAGAGCCAGCCTGATCTACAGAGCAAGTTCCAGGACAGCCAAGGCTACACAGAGAAACCCTGTCTCAAAACAAAAAAGCAAGCAAATAAAAAGATGGAGAACAATTGAGGAAGATACCTGCGACATCAACCTCTGGCAGTCATACACACATATGCACACATGTATGCATGCATGTGCACACGATTCACACACATGTACACACATCTAAATTTCTGATGGTCCTGATCCCAAGGACAGAGCTACACAGCCAACATGTCAACTGTAGAAATATGGACATTTGTTCCTTTTATTTTTCTAGTGTTTTAAAACTAATCGCTGAGGATGATCTAAATGCCAAGCCACCGGGAAACAAAGAAATGTGTAAAGGTGCCTTGGTGTCAGGTTTGCTTGGTGCCTGAACTGGTTTCCGTGTTCTACAAAGCTTGGGGAAGACAAAGCACTTGATGAACATGGAGTGTCCCATTGTTTTCACGAGAGAATGTGCCATAGCTCTCTTGAACAATCAGCATTTGCAGTAAGAAGGAGGGTAGTCCTCTATTGTCGAGAGAAAATGTGAACATTGAAGAGCGCAGGACAGAAATTGCCACTGGAGCTCATACCACTCGGGTGTGTTGAGCGCTAGAAATAGGTGCCACTTTGTCTGAATCTTTTGAAATAGGACCTTTTGAATATGTTTTCTTCCATATCTGATAGGTTGATATATTCAATCCACACTCCCTGAGACATTATATCTCCAGTGTATTCGTCTGGAGATGTTTGAAAGAAAAAGCAAAGCAAAACAAAAAAACAGTGTATGTTTGTATGGTTCATCTTTAATAGCATCATTGAATTTTTTCCTTGTAACAGCTCAAAAGCAAAACCACTTAGAAAGCAGAAGAGTTTCTATTAATCTCTTCCATTCCGTTCCTTTTATTATTGCTTTGTGGCACGAAAGATGCTGCAATCCTGTTTACCAGTGAGAAAACAGACACAGAGATGAAGCCAGTTGCCCAAGGCAGCAGAAGCAACATTTGCCGTGTAACTCCCGAAGCCCCTAGGCAGACCCCAAGTCTGTTGCAGCAAATGAGGAAAGGAGACTAGGCTGAACCCTGCATTGGGGCCTGTGTTCTGCTTGGACTCTGGGCTGCGTGCCCTGTTCTCACTCTACCTCCCTACCCATTGGTGCCTCCTGCATCTCTGATGCTCCCACTTAGGAACCCTCTGTATGGGAGAGGAAGACTGGCAACTTCCATAAACCCTTCAAAGTCTCACACCTTTAAGGGGAAGTCAGGGTGACCAGATGGCTACTGTGGAGAATATTTTATTGGTACAATAGTTAGACACCATTTCAGTATTCTCTCTTCTGCCCCAGGCCTCACCTGTCTTGAGAACAAGTGAAGACATTTAATGTGTTTGAAAATTCTTCAATTAAAATATTTCTCTATTTAAACACCTCCCTGATCTGAATGCTTAAATGAATCCTGTGATAGTGACTTAAAGTTGGGGATGTTGCTGAGTGCTTCATACCTTGGTGCATATACTGATAGAAGTAAGGTATGTGTTTTCATATATACACGTGTATTTTCTAGCCACGTTCCCCGAGAACAATGAGCAGACATAATACCCAAACCTTGATTTTTAAATTTCATTTTCAAGCAAAACAAATAGAGCATCTGTAGACATGGCTGTGTCTATGGCAGAGAGAGGAAAATGCAGGCTGAGTTTAGAGCGCAGTAGCAGGAAGTAAGAAAATGCTCAGGGAGAGAAGGGCAGGGGAGGAAGGGGTGAGAGAATGAACAGGAACCTGAAAGGGCACAGAAGGTCTTCTGAGAGTCCCCAGATGTTAGTACAGCTGCAGAGTTAGCAGCAGAAGTTCATAGAGTGGACTGTAACACAGGAATAAATATCCACGAGACCACAACACTGTAAATGAGTGGAGAGGACCGAAGAGGCAAGTGTTTTAAAAGAATTAGCCTTCTTTTTAAAAAAAAAAAAAAGATTTATTTATTTTCATGTATATGTGGGTATTTTGTCTGCATGTCTGTGTATCGTGTGTGTACCTTGTGCACACAGAGATCAGAAGATCTTTTGGAACTGGAGTTACAGACAGTTGTGAGTCACTGTGTGGGTGCTGGGAATCAAACCTGGGTCCTGGTAGACCAGCCAGTGTTCTTTTCCACTGAGCCATCTCTCTAGCCCCAGAATTACATTTCTTAAGTATATAAGGGATAAGCAGAGAATGGCTGGAGAATAAAAGATCATCCTTAAGACACCACAGTAAATTGCCGCAGCAAAGTCCCTTTGATGAATGCCGTAAATGGGCAAACCATTGAGAAATGGTGGATTTCTGGGGACTCATATTATCTCTCCCAAAGTAATTATCATGGTGGTAATAACATATGCTGGAAATTATATAATATGTCTCTCATCAGTAAGTAAAACTTAATTACCTATGCAGAGTTTGGATCTGGTGCCACACTTTAAGTTTGTGCTTGAAGACATTGCCTTCACCGTATGACCACAGTGAACTCCAACAGCAGTCAGGGACACAGCTAGAATGTGTACCTGCTAGGACATAATGAGAACAGTCCCTCACCTCCAGGGTGTGCTTGCAAAACTACACAGGTACAAATCCAAATGTCCTGATGAGTTTCTCAAAGGTACCAAGGTCATGAACAAAGCCTGAGAAACTGTTAGGTGAAAGAGTCTCATGGACCTAATGACTAAATGCAAACTAAAAAAAAAAATTAATTGTTTTTATTTAGCTATGTATTTTTCTCCACTCCCCTCCCTTCCTCTTCCCTATCTTCTACCCTCTCCCATGATCCCCGTGTTTCCAATTTACTCAGGAGATCTTGCCTTTTTCTACTACCCATGTATGGTATTAGATTAGATCCATGTATGTCTCTCTTAGAATTCTCTTTGCTGTCTAAGTTCTCTGGGATTGTGTATTGTAGGCTGTTTTTTCTTTGCTTTATGTCTAAAAGCCACTTATGAGTGAGTACATATATTTGTCTTTCTGGGTCTGTGTTACCTCACTCGATATGATGTTTTCTAGATCTGTCCATTTGTCCGCAAATTTCAAGATGCTATTTTTTTTCTGCTGTGTAGTGCTCCATTGTGTAAAAGTACCACATTTTCCTTATCCATTCTTCAGTCGAGGGGCATTTACTCAACCTGACATCTTGAATTGTACCCAGGAACAAAAAACTCTAGTGGGAAACATGAGGAAATTTGAATAGAGTTTGTACATTACTTAACATCATCACAATGTTGGCTTCTGGGTCTCCCTAACTGTCCTGTGGCTATGTAAGATCTTAGCAGTAGTAAGAGCTGAGGTAAGGATCTACTTTGTATATGCAGCTCTTCCATAAACCCGAATCATTTCCAGATAATAAGGCTTCAGGTCCCTCCCGAGGGATGCACTTGTGCACAGCTGAGTTCCCAACACTTAGGAAGCCAAGGCAGAAGAATTGGTGCAATTGGGAGGCCATCCTAGACTACATAGAGTACCAGGCTAGTCAGGGCCACATAGTGACTTATCATAATAGCGGGAAGGGGGGCACTAGAAAAATGAATCAGGGAGTAAATCAAGCACTTACCACACAATCATGAGGACCAGAATTCAGATCCCCAGAATTCATATAAAGGCTGGTGGGCTTGGTTGCCTTGCATGTAATCCTCATGCATGTGAGGCCGAGACAGGAAATCCCAAAGCAAGTAGCTGAACCCCTGAGCACTGCATTCAGAACCTCCTCATATGAAGTCGAAAGGGGTTTTGGAAAACACCTGATCTTAAAACTAAAGTTTCCACATGGCCATATATGCAGGCCCACAGGAACTTACACATATGTATACACACAGACATGCACCTCACATGCAGACATGCTTACACATATAAATGTACACTATATACACAATGTTCACTACACACACATGCCCAAGCGAAAGACTCCAAGAGAATATAAATAAAATTCTTGCCTACATTTTTTATTTCTCTGGCATTTTTCTTGTAGACCCACAGGGCCATAATTCACTAACTCAGATCTTTGCGAGCAGGCATGCCCTTTGAGATATGTGTGTGACCCAATTATTATATAAATTCTACAAAGGAGAGTCTGTTTTTCATACTCATTGGTTTCAAAGAATTATATTCTTATTTAATGATGAACAAATGGACAGAAAATGAGAAAGAAAACTGCACTGTTACTGAAATATACTTACAAAAGAGTGCATTTAGCTTCATATGTTTTCATTGTTTTTTAAAATTATTCCTAAACTATGCCTTACTCTGGAGGTGGGCTAGGCTCATGGTAAGGGGTCTATAGGCACACAGGGTACCATTTTCCCAAAAATATTTTAAACTGTGGAACAGAATCCTCAGGGACTGTGTCTTAGAGAGATTTGGGCTACAGCTCACATGGTTGATTTTATTATAGATAAAATCAGACCTGGCATTTTCCCATGCTTTCTTAAAAGTTCTTTGAAGGGCTTTGAATGTTAAGGTTAGAAGAGCCGTGACTGTGTCATGTTTGAGTTTCTGTCAAACGTTCTCCCAGGTTACAAGATCGACTTCTGAGGCAGTGATTAAATTGTACTCTGGATACATGTTGCCCGAAAAGTTCATGGCTATCACTGGTCTTTTCAGGAAGCATACTGAGCTATGTTACAGTATGTAATAACTGTTTTGTCTTGAGACAGTAGGAAAGTACACAGAATGACTCAGGAGCCAAGGAGTCTGGTTCTGCTGTGTTGGTTTTGTTTCCAGGCATATTCCTTTTTTTAAAAGATGCTTCTATAAAGATATTGCTTGCATGATACCATTGTATTTTAATTTGATGATGCTAACACTGGAGGAAGTTTGAGGTTTCCTTTAAATGTCTTCTGTGCATTCAAAATATAAACCACACTCTATGCAGGATCCTAACCTAGGATGATCAGATGACATTCCTGATGGAAATCATCAAGGGGGCTCTCAGCTTTCAAGTATGTTGGCAACATGTGTGTCATATGCTTATATTATAAGGGAAGAAAGTGTTGCCAAATCAAAATCTACTCTCTAGTTGCGCTACAGGGGGGAATTTCTACCAGGAGCTTGGATTCTGGGTTTTATTGAATTCTCAGTACCTTCCAGATCATCAAAGAAACTGTCCACTTTTGTTATCCCTACAAACTTCACCTAAACCATAACTGACAAGTAAAAGTTGAATGACTTAGTGTATACACTGTGATGTCTTGATACAAGGATAAATTGTGAATCAAGGTTATCTGTCACCTCACCTACTTGCCATAGTGCATGTACTTATATTTAGAACTCTCCAGGTCTGCCATAGCTTCAGGTCTACAGTGCTGTTACTAGTTGTAAAGACTAATCTTCATTGTCTACCTGACTGGATTTGGAACTACCTAGGAGACACACCTCTGGATGTGTCTGTGAAGGCGTTTCCTGAGAAATGTAAAACTGAACAGGGAAGACCCATCCTCAGCGTGGGTGATTCTAGACTGGATAGACTGGAGTGGGTAGGGAGTGTGAGCAGAGGACCAGCGTTCATCTCTCTCTTCTGTCTGCCTGTAGACACAGTGTAGCCAACCACGTCATGCTCCCACCCCCATGCCTTCTCTGTCAAGATGAACTGTGTCCTCTCAAAACTGTGAGCCAGAACTAATCCATCCCTTAAATACTGTTAAGTACTTTGTCACAGCGGTGAATAAAGTAGCCAAGACATTAACAGTAGTTATCACACTGAGCATTTGATCACCAGGATATATTCATCTTCTTGTGGAACCTTTTCATCCAAGTTCTCCATTTTCCCCACTACAGCTCCTGGGAGCCACTGTTCTACTGTTTGTGAGTTCAACTTCCTTAAAGTCCACAGAGTATACAGTGTTTACCAAATAGTAGAATAGTAGTGATCTTTCTGTGTTTGCTTTGTTTCAGCTGCTATAACATCCTTCAGATTCTCCCATGCTGCAGCAAAGGCAGGGTTCCCTGCATTGTCAAGACTGGATAACACCCTACCATGAGTATATGCCCCATTCTCTTTTATCCACTCATCTATTGATGGACACAGGTTGCTTCCGTATCTTGATTATTTTGGAAGGGTTGTAGTGCAACTCTCTGTTGAGTGCAGCTCTCTTTGACATCCCTATTGATTTCCTTTGGGTAAATACCCACTAATGGGATCCTGGCTCACATTCTAATTCTATTTTTAGTTTTTGAGACATTCTGTACTGCCTCCTGTACTAGCTCTACCAATTTGCTTTCTCTCCATCAGCATACAGCCTTACCTTTCCCCCGTCATAGCCCACCTAGTGTAAGGAGATGCCTCACTGTGGGTTTGATCAGCATTTCTCTAAAAACTAATGATGTTGAGCACCTTCCCGAGACCTGTCAGCTGGGGAAGGTGCCCAACATCTTTCCAGGAAAAAGGACTTTTTAAAATTCTTTGCCTTTGTGTGTGTGTGTGTGTGTGTGTGTGTGTGTGTGTGTGTTGTTTTAAAGACAGTCTCATGGAATCCAGGCTAGACTTGAATTCACTGTGGAGGTCAGGCTGGATATGAACTTCTAATTCTCCTGCCTCTGGCTCCTGAGTGCGGGGATTACAGGTATTAGCCATTATTCATGAGAAATTAAATTCTTTGAGAATTTTTAATATTTTATTTTATTTTTGCTATTGAGTTATATGTGCTTTTGGACTCATAGTCTTAAGATCATAGCTTTTTTTTTTTTAAACCTCTGTTACCTAAAAAGTGAGACGAGCTAGAGCCTAAGGTCTTTAAAGTACTTTTAAGATCAAGAACATAAGGAGTCCAACTTTAAAAAGTTGTTTATTTGTGTGTGAGTGAGTGTGTGTGTGTGTGTGTGTGTGTGTGAGAGAGAGAGAGAGAGAGAAGAGGGCATATGCACAGCACAGTGTAGGTATTGTGATCAGAGGACATTATCTGGGTATCAGTTTTCTTCTGATGATTGATATCAGGTCATTGGGCACACATTTACCCACAGAGTCATCTCACTGGCTCCTAGCCTCTTAAAATTGGGCTATTCGATGCTGGAAAATGGAGGAGCTGTTCAGTGCAGTTGTGTACTAAGTGGTCTCTGAGGTAGGGTGGAGTGAGTGTCGTAGATGAGGGGAGAAGTGATCTGGTGGTCCATCATCTTCCTGGCAGAAACTAGCTGGCAGTAGGACCAGGCCATGCCTACAGTTCCTCTCAAGAATCCTTCAAAGGCCTCCTTCTCTTGTCGGTTTACACACCCTTTATAATTTGACCCCAGTTTTCTTCCCGTGACAATATTTCAACCCAGCTATACTGGGAGTGAACTACTTTTCTTTCATTTCCACCCCTACCTTCTGCCTCCACCTCCAGCCAACCTGGGCACACACTCTTCACAGAACGCTTATATGTGCCTTTAGCCCGGTTCCATCCCTATCTCCTCCAGGAAGTCTTCCCTCAGTCTCTCTAGGTCTAAAGGAGGAAGTGTTACTAGGTGCTCCTTTGGTATCCACCCCGACACTCCCCTCATTAGCACTGGTATACCGTGTTGTTTTCGACTGTTACTCTCTATGCCTATAATGATGTGATGTGTGCATGTGCGTGTGCGTGTGCGTGTGTGTGTGTGTGTGTGTGTGTGTGTATGCACGCGCCTGCTATTTTAGAGGTCAGGAGAAAGGCTTGTCTTGATGTATCTCTAACCCATAATCTAGGTCATGGCAGCAAGGTGCTCAGTAAGTACTTGTTGGATATATCAACAAATGGATAAATGTACGAATGAACAAGCACATGAAGAGTATTGAGCTGAACCAGGTGCTCTCATTTTCCACGCCCCATTCCAGATGTTTTCCATTGGGAAAACCACCATGGAGCTCAAACTGCCATACAATCCATGTCTTCTGTGAAGCATAAATCGTCTCTGAAGAGTCATTGTGTGCCATATGTAACAAAGTCTTTGCACAGCAAAAAGAGTCTAACAGAAACTTGGGGGGAGAGGAAGTCTCTGACATTCATCCAGGAGTTTGATGCGGGAAATAAATAATAGCAATAGAACCAACTTAGAGCTTATGACCTAGGGGCTAGGGAGATGGCTCAGTAGGTAAAGTGCTAGCTGGGCAGGTGCGACAACCTGAGTTCAGATCCCCAGAACCTATGTAAAAACCCAGGTGTGGAATGCATGCCTACAGCCCCAGAGGCTCGCTGACCAGTCAGAGCAGCCAAAACGTTGAACTTTAGATTCAGTGAGAGACCCTGTCTCAAGAAGATACCCGAAGTTGACCTCTGACTTCTACATGTGCATGCACACTTACACACACACACACACACACACACACACACACACACACACATATTATTACCTGATTTAATGAAGCACTGAAAAATCTGTCTTCCTTCTGATTGCATTTGGATATCAATAGAACCATTACTATTTGTAACTGCAGGCTGTCAAATGTGTGGCATCCTGTTACTTTAAGTAATTGAGGTTTCTTTGTTTAAACATTCCATAGCATCTCAATCTCCCAGTCACCTCATATTTCACTGGTGTCTGTCAGAGGCACAGTGGGGAAAGGAGGTGAGAAAAGGGCATGGAGAATTGAATGCCACAGTAAATGCCAACCTGAGTAGACCAGAGACTTGTCGTATGTCTCCAGTTGGTCTGCACACGTTGAGTGATGGTGGGTGCATTGCCTTGGTTCCGCTGAGATCAAAGCAGAGGCTGACTTCTTAACTCCATGGCTTGATGAGTGCTTCCCAGATGCCAGCAGAGCAGTCCGTCCCATCGGGGTCTCTGGCGACTTGTTAGAATCAAGGGGCAGTAGAAGGTCTTCAGCTCTTCAGCCACAGGAGTCTTTGAAGAACGGCATTGGTTGCTAAGGAACAGCGGTGGCTTATTTTTGTGCAAACAATTGGTCTACTGGGAATTGACATTACTGCTTCAGCCATGCTGTCTCTCCAGAAAGGGGTAGTATCTGTTTCTGTTTCTCATTATAATGGTGACATACTGACTCTAGTTCATCTCATTTGGTCAAGAGTTATCTACAATGAGCTTTTATTAAGGCTGAGAATAGGGAATGGCACACCTGCCTTCCCGTGAATAGTGATTTGATTCTGGAAAATGAAAAGGAATAAAATGAGAAAATCTGTCTTTACCATTGCTTTAAAAATTGCTGTCATACGTCTGGGTGAAAAGGGTTTCCTGGTCCTTTCATGGCTCCCCTTCCTTACCAGGGTCATGATTCTGTTTGATAAATAAGGGCATTCGCCCATTTGCTTTGGAAGAATAAGATTTTAACTCCCAGAGCCTGGAAGACACGGAAAATGTTCTAGAATGTCTAGACTTTATTAGTTGGAAAAACACTTTAAGCTGTTTTTTGAAATACCCTTACCTAAGCCTGCTAGACAAGAACTAATTCAAGTTTTTTTGGTTTTTTTCATGTTAATGTACATTGGAACACAGCATTTCTGTGAGCTCTGAAAATTCATTCAGTGTAGCAATTTAGAGTGACTTAATTAAAAAACAACTAGCAGTGTCATTAAGCTGGTAAGAAAATAGATTTCATTTCAGACTGGAGGCCTACCTCTAGGCTGCACAGAGCTTTGATTCAGCATTTAGGCTTGTTTCTGTTTGTACTCAGGCCAGAATTGAGCAGTGTAAGTAAATTTAACTAGGTAGATTTTTTTTTTCAGAAGAAAAGAAAATTAACCTCGATTTGAGCAGAATCGAGTAGATAAGTATGTCAAAAACTGGTCCATACAAGAAGTTCCCACTGGCCAGAAAATGACACAAGACCAGCAAGAGGCCTGGATCTCCTCTTGGCTTCATCACAGTTTGTCTGATTCTGAGATAAGACAGAATGACCCATGTACTCCCCAGAGTATTCAACTGGGAGTTAAGCAATGTTAAATGCCATAAAGAAGACTGGAGAGATGGCTCAGTGGTTAGGAGTGCTGGCTGTTCTTCCAGAGGACCCGGGTTCAACTCAGCACCCACGTGGTGACTCGCAAGCATCTGTAACTCAAGTCCCAGGGGATCTGACACTGTCTCCTGTGGTTACCAGGTACAGATCTGGTTCAGAGACACATGTTCAGATGAAACACCCATACTCATGACATCATTGTTTTTCAGCACATGCTGATGTTGGACTGGGTGATAGCTCAGCTGATAAAATACTGACCTTCCAAGCATGAGGACCCAAGTTTGAGCCAGAACCCACATTTATAAAAGCGCTGGCCACAGTGGTGTGGATGTGAAATTTCAGCACAAGGAGGTAGTTACAGGTGGATCCTGGGGTTGCACTGGCCAACCGTCTTAGTCAACTCATTGAGTTCCAGGTCAGTGAGAAACTCTGTCCCATTCATAAATAGTTAGTCATGGCCCCTGAAGAATGACAGTCAGGGTTGTTCTCTGGCTTCTACATGCACCTCAACACGAATACACATGCATCACACGCATAGACATAGACATATGAATACACAGACAAACACATACCATGTTAACGATAAGTCTTTATTGTAAGCACCCTTTTATGTGTACTTTTATTTCAGATCAGGCTTCTGGAGGCCTGATGGGACTCTGACTGACATATCCGGCTTCTGGAGGCTTGATAGGACTTGATTGACAGATCATGCTTCTGGAGGTCCAATGGGACTCGGATTGACTATTTCCATGATCTTCCTTTGCAACTGACTGCCTTAAGCCGGAAACTACACACCAAACAGTCCATCTTTTGGTGACCACCGGACTGTTGTCATGGGAACCCAGCTGCTTTAAACAGTTCATAAATGTCTTGCGGAACCTTCCTCTGCTGTAGGGACTCAGTACCCTCGCTGGCTGGCAATGTCTTCTGCTTTAGGAGTCCTTATTCCAGTCACAGCTTCTCTCATGTGCAGCAGCCCTCCGTACTGCTCTGGCAAGCCCTAATAACCTCCAGATGGCCTTGCCCACTCCTGCCCTTGAGGCCCAGCCCTGACTGTTCTGGACCTTGTCACTGTAGTCATCAAATTAGGTCAAGAGAAAAGCACTCTCCACAGTTACCCAGCAGATAGTTCATGATTGATCAATACGGGGCTATATCTCTACATGGCTTGTGATTGGTCTTTATTCAAATCTTGTGTCTGATCTTTATGTGGGAGTCCTGAGTGGTCAGTGAAACTGGAAGCTGTGCTGGCATTGGTGCAAATTATAGTCCGTCAATTACATGGCATACAGTAATAGCCCCCTTTGGGTTGTATAACCAGGCTGTTCCCTACTTTAATAACTACTTAGCCTGTGAGGCTTCTCTATTTATTCATCCAGTGAATACCCCTGGACATCCAGTACTGCAGTGTTACATCCCAATAAAGACTCCCCCAAATGGCCTTTTCTATACTTTTGTCTTTATCATGGATAGAATAGGCTGGGATGGTTACGTGAAATGCAGGCAAAACCCCAGGGCTTCCAACTCTGGGAATAGCAGTAGGAGGTGGCTGAAGAGTTCCAGGGACACACCAGGAGCTGAGGATTCTGATACCTAGAGCTGAAATGTTAAGAGGAGAATCCGAATTCCAAAAAGTCGGTGAAAGCTAGAGGACCCAGTAATTAGAGCTCAGAGCTGTAACGTCCAGAGAAAGTCAAGAGCTAAGGACTCCAGTCCCCAAAGTTCTGAGCTGTAACACTAGGAGGCAAAATGGCTGAAGAGCTCAGGAAAGTAACTGAGGGCAGAATCTGCAAGAAGCTAAAGACAGAGGTGTGAAGTGGGTGAGAATCAGCCCAGAAGCTGAAACTCTGCAAGTGAAGACGAGAGGCTGTGAAAAGCCGAAGAAGACAGAGGTGAAGCTACAAAAGCTGCAAGCTCCAGTCTCTAGAAGAGGTCAAAAGACAGAGCCAACCTAGAGTCTTTACACCCTCTCCCTGGAGCTGTGTGTCTGGCTGCTGCATGGAGCTCCTCTAGACCATGGACCATAAGCTTCCTGCTTGGCAAGCTTAGGACCCAGCATCTCTACTTCCCAGAGTCTAGAGCTAAAAGCCCCTATAGCTAGGAGCCCAGCCTCAGAACTTTTGGAACTCATAGCCACAGATGCACAGAGCTTCCCCTTGCTCATCCATGATTTCTATAGGACAGAGCCAAAGAACCCCAGCTGAGCATTTGTGATGATTCCAAGCAAAGCCCTTGACTTTCTTTGGAGCAGGTGCATTCCAAAGCCCCTCCTAGGCCTAAAATTTAATTATCTCTTAATATCCGAGCTCAGCTGGCTTGAGGAGAGGCATTTGGCAAAACGCAAAGGAAAGAAATTACTGTAACAGTTACTGCGTGCTTACCATGTTATTCTAAGTGGTTTAAGTGCATTATTCTATTTAATCCTTCACAGCAGCCCTATGAGATCAGTACTGTTAGTTATCGCTTCACTTTTACAAAGAGGAAGCCCATGAAAGTTCATCAGCCGGCTGCAGATGAGCTCCGTCTCTGGTTAGATTTCAGACTGATCAGAGAGGAGCTGTGAGGGAACTCTTCCATGTCATCCTCCCTGCTCTCATCCAGCATCTCTGCCCATCAGCTTTAAAGCCATCCTGCGTGGCCCTGTGTGAAAGCTCCGTGCTCACTTCGGTGTTTCCAGCAGGAATCCTGACGCTGTATAGCACGACGCCACGATGCCTTTCAGTGGATTCACAAAGAGTGAATCTCAGTGTCAGAGTCGAAGGAAGCCTGCGGAGACTGTGGTAAGCAGCCGGTGCTGCTGGGCAGTTTGATGGGATGTGCATATAAAGCCACATTTGTGATGTGTCTGTGAGACCTGGTGCCTAGAGAGGCAGGCGACATCTGGAGAACATTACCAAATGCAGCAGGCAGGCCTGGATTCTCCCCACATTCGATAGGTATTTTAAAAGTCAACAAAGCATTTTCTGGCTTTCCACTGTGGCTGAGAAACTGTAGCGAATGCAAAGAACTGTCTGAGAATAACTATTTTGGAGGCACAGATTTGGGTGGACATGTACTGTGTGTGTATTAATAGATACATAAAGAGATAAATGATATCATGTACTTGTTTAATGAATAATATTAATGAAAATTGAAAGTAAAATGTAACTAATTATGGGCATAAACATTTGGACCTCAGCCAGCACAGTGTCACACACCTGTTATTCCTGTACTCAGCACTTCAAAACTAGCCTGGGCTATGTAGTGAACTGAGGCCAGCCTGGAGCACAGAAGACCATGTCTCAAAAATAAATGTGTACTCCAGTAGTCTTCTAACTAAAAGAAAGCGCCACTCCAAAATCTTTTGGCTTGCTATTGATGTGATTTGAGCAAATTGGTTTCTCTGAGCCTTGATTATTTCATTTATAAAATGAGATGCTGAATCCAAACTCTAAGGATACAGCCACATAACTCATTCTGGACAGTGAAGCGTAGGCCTGAGTCAACATTCATCATTTCCAGCTAAAAGCTCTTAAGCCACTCTGTGTGGCTCACCACTTTCTCCTTCTTTCTGTGCCATTGTGTGATTGCAGAAGGAAAACCCGGCCTTAATCAGCCCTGAGTAGCCCTGGTGCACAGAGCCTCTGCTAACTAATATTCCGTGGGGAACACAGCAAGAAAGAAGCATGTCATGTTGGAGTCGCAGCTTCAACTGTGACTGTAACACTCCCCTGTCTTCTCTGGCTAGAAAGCAACATTGTCCCTAATATCACTTAAGTACCTGTGGATGTTGGGCTTGGTGTGTTACCTGCTCCGTACTGGAGTTGGTTTGGGACTCTACTTTTCCAATAGATACTGACCTCAAACCAATCATAATTCGCTCTCATCTTTCCCATCAAGTATTTGTCCGGTTTACAGATCAAGAACAGAACTGGCTTTTCCACCCACTCCTGTTTTCCAAATTCAGTTTAATTGATGGACTGTTGGTCAGGATACAGTTTCTAGGTAGATCATATCAATGTTAGGAATAATGAATAATGGTTGATTTTAACCAAAGACAAATGTCCACATGTATACACACACACACACACACACACACACACACACACACACACACACACACACACACACTGCTAGTCTGTCAATAGATAGATAGATAGATAGATAGATAGATAGATAGATAGATAGATAGATAGATAGATAGATGTCACTATATAGACTTTATTGAGTAACATTCATGCACTGCTAACCTGTAGCTTCAACATCATCTTGCTTAGGTTTTGAGTTCTTGCTCTGTTTTGACAGGTTTTTCCCACTTACGGAAAACTAGGCTTACTTTAGCCCGTGTGACCACAGACCTACATCTGAGCACCATTCAAGAAACAGTACTCAGAGTAAGAACAGGTTTTTAGACGTTTGGGACGACAAACCCTCTTGGATGCTGCCTGAGGCAAAGCTGCCCTAAACTGTGCTCTAAAGAGAACAGTGGCATCCTGCTCACTAGTCAGGGCTCTGATGATGGTTCCAGGTCATCAGAGCGAGGGTCTCCCGTATCCTGTTGGATGCCACTCTCGAGGCGTGTAAGTCAGGATGACTGCTCTAGAATAGTCAGCCTACCCTTACCCAACCAGTACTGGAGACTGACATGGGCATTTTTCGTTTCCGTAGGCTGAAAAGAACAACTCATCTTTGTAGGGCAGAACTTGCCTGTCAAGGCCAAATATTGGATCAGTCTCTGTGTTGCTTAGTTTTTTGTCACCTTGACACAGGCTAATGTTATCTGAGAAGGACCCTCAAGTGATAAAAATACCCCCATCGGATTGGCCTATATGCAAGCTTGTTGGGGCATTTTTAGATTAATGAGTCATGTGGCATGGTCTAGTCAGCTGTTAATTAAGGCTGGTTTAAAAAAAAAAAAAGGCCCATGCAGCCTTCAACTATGTTAATCCAGCTGAAGAAATTCTGTCAGTCTCCCCAATGGGAAACAGGGAACATTGTATCCATCAACTCTCCAGACCCTCACTGGGTAAGGAAGTGGGTGGGATACTCAGCATGTCACTTGTCCTTCCTTGGATGGTGATGAATGGAGATTCCTTACTGACAAATCCCTCAGTTTTCTGCTTATAAACTAGATTTTAATTTGACTTTTACTAATTAAGTTAGGTAAATCCCCACAGTCCATTCATTACCGTGGAATTTTGAGCTCCAAAATGACTAATTACTGTCATCCCTCTGCTGGGGAAGACACCACCACTTCAACTTTGTCATTTTGAGGGTCCCTTATACCTTTCCTGGCCTCTTTGATAGTATTCTTTCCAAACATAAAACCTATGGGATATGATGGTGTTCACCTTTAATCCCAGCATCCAGGAGGCAGAAGCAGGTAGAGTATGAGTTTGAGACAAGCCTGGCCTGACAACAAGCTCCAGGCCAGCTAAGGCTACATAGTGAGCCCTGACAAAAACAAAACAGAAGGCAAAAGAGGCCACATGCCCCAACATAATACCTCAGTTTCCAGGCTGTTGCTGGGGAGGTTCCTGCAGCTCTGGGACTAGGTACTGCTCATCATGGTCTTGTTTGAGTCTCACGGGGCTGTGGGCAAGGACTCTCTTTATCCCACTTAGCAAGTGATGGAATGGAGAAATAGAGGATGCTGGGTCCTTCCTCTGCACACACAGCTGACAGCAGGAGAACCGTGATTCAAGTCAGTCGGTGTGGCTCTCCAGTCTCCTTCCTGTCGGTGGTGATGTCAGACCCATCCTCACCCTCCTTTTAACCTGCAAAGTCCCTTTCTGCGTTTGCTCTGCTTCCTTTGTGAGGAGCCAGCAAATCAAAGAGAGGCGGTAGTGGGATTGATTCTGAATTTGCTGAAAGTGAAAACTCAGCAAAATGGAGCAGTATGGGGACATCAGACAAAAACAGAACACACCTCCCTGCTTAGGTCTTGTTGGTTAAGATCAAGGAGGGCATCTCCTGCCATGGGGAGGGCGGGGAAGAAGTTGCTTTCTGGATGGTATTTGGCAGAATGCATCTTCCAGGGTAAGTGGGCTTCCGTTCAGACACCTATACCTCAAAGGCAAAGTCCTTGATTGTGTGAGGACCTGTGAGACAAGGATTTTACTGTGTTGGCCTCAGCATCTAGAATGAAAGAAAAGCTGGTTCTGGGAAATGGTCCTGCTCAGAAGAGGGTCTGACAGTGTGTGACTGTGATGGGTGTAGTCACAGGTCTTAAAATCTAGGCCACACCAGGAGAATCTGCCTAGGCTACAGCTCAGGCATACTGAGATTCTAACTTAGGCTTCATCCACGTTTTCTGCTGTTTTCTTGGGCCTAGCTCAGAAAGAATTGAGCCCTTCACTAGGGCCAGGTCCTTGGATGTGGCATAGCTTGGCTGGCTGCCATGGGCCACCAACGACTGCTCCCTTCAAGATTTGCAGTTTGCAGAAGAGCTGATAGAGAGCTAGGGATGTGGCTCAGTTTGTAGAGATGGCATGGAAACCCTGGTTGTCCCCAACATTACACAAATTAGGTATGGTATGTTACTCTTGTAATCCCAGACTCAGGAAGTGGAGGCAGAAAAAATAAATGTTCAAGGTCATCCATCCTTATACAGTGAATTTGAGGCCAGCCCGGGCTACATGAGACCTTACAGAAAAAGAAAAGGAAAAGTTGATGGAACATCTCCAGGGGTCTAGTTAGCTAACTACACCTGTTGTCACTGCTAACCTGGCTCTGTTCTTATACTTTTTGCTGCCTCTTAGGACCTATTTGCAAGTCCCACACACCCTGCCCAGTTTCTTAAATATCTGGTTCAGCCCAGCCCATCCTGTGTTAGGTTCACATACTACTCTGACTGTTGTACGCCTCTTCATGATGTCCTTTGAAGGTGGTTGCAGACAAAGTATGTCATCTCACATCAGTGTTAAACTGCCACTCAGTAATGACCCTCAAACTGGCCTTTCATTCTCTCCCCAAATCTGCCTCCAAAAGCAACTTTCTATGATCTTTTCAAACTGGAAGCTCCATCCCATCCCTTCCTGGCTGAAAATCTTCTGTGATTTCTCAAGGGTGTTGAATAGCTTCTCACCGCAGCTTGCCTCTGTCGTAGACGTCATCTTCTACCAGCCTTGCCCTTTTGACTAAACACACCCACCTTGTCCTTCCTGTAGCATCTCATGCACCCACACAGGGCTCTTTCTCTCTATGCCCTGGAATGTTTGTCTGTTGGTCTTCCTTTCACATGGCTTCCCCAAACCATCAGTTCTCAGCTAACATCGTCTCACAAGGCACTTTAGTACTCCCACCCAGTCACTCCTGAAAATATTCTGACTATTGTCCGTTTCCTTCCATTAAAAATCCCTTTCGTGGCCTGTCGTGGGTGCTCTGTTGTGTCCATCACGCTGAGAGTAAGGTCTGAACAGCCCAGGGTTCCGTTGATATGCATCTAGTGACTGCCATGGGGCAAGTGCCCCACACCATTAGCTATTATTAATTATATTAGAGAGAGGTGTGAGGTTTTAGGATAACTGGGGTTCCATTGGATGTGATTCTTTGCAGTGTTGTACTCAAAAAAGACTAGAAACAAATCTTTCACTCTCTCAGAAACATGCCTCAAATGTAAGGGTGTATTTTCCACCGTTAGCAGAACATTGAAATCCCGTCTTGCTGTCTCTGACACTGTGTCTACCGGTACCGTTCTGCCTTCCCACCTCCTACCCATAGAACTCTCCTCAAGGGCCAGGAGCCGGGCAGCGCACTTGGAACTGGGAGTGAAGTTGTGGGGTATTGTAGAAGAGGGTGGGGACCCTTGGAGTGACGACGATTATTTGCACGTCTGCCACTCACTCATATGAGACTGAAGGGGGGGGTGAAGTTTCTAGTGAACCCCAACCTGAGTGGTATTTAAGAAATGCTCCAGCCAATACGCTGAACTGGGGTAGTTTTGGATACCAGGTTCCCCTTCTGTTCATCACGTGAAGGGCAGATCTCCCTCATGTTGTCCTGTGACAGGCAGTGAGCCCGGGTCTCTGCTCTCACAAAGTGTATATACACTGACACCACATACTCTGTAGCCACTCACTTAGAGCCTAATTGATGCTATGAGATGTAGTTACTAACTCACATTATTCTTCCATTTTTAATTACTGCTAATTAGAAACAACCTGAGAGAGAAGGGAACTGTCGGACATAAAGAACATGATCCTAGTCGGTCTGGCGTGAGCAGACCAAGGATGACCAACAACCCCTAAAATGGAGTGTCAGGTCCTGTCTCACCCGGAATCATTTCTTCAGAAGCATGTCCCGTCTTCCACGGCCATCAGTGCTTTGTTCAACTCCCTTATGGCCAACACCCATTGGCAGCACAGATGCCTAAGATTACAGGATGTCATCTTGGAGAAATCAGGGCTCTCCCTCCCCAACCCCGGCAGCATCTCCAGGTCAGCTGGAACATCTTTTCTGAGCCCTTGGCTTCATTAGCACACTGCTCCATGCTGACCTCAACTGACTCATCAGGTTATGAGCACAGTTGGGGATAGGAATTATTTCCCTGGGGGATCCCAGCCGAATAATAGCTAGCATTTGTATGCAGCTAACTGATTTGCAGAGAGTGGCACGGCTCAGAGTTCTCCAGCTGCATTCTATTTGTAGAAGCCCACGGAGCAGTTCGTTGAGCCTGTGCTGTCTAGAAGGTAAGGTGGACATGATGGTGACATCCGGCATCGGGGGCTCTCTCCTGTCTCGTATAGATTCTGTTTGGAGTCTGCCGCTGAAGAATGTGGGTTGAATGTCTATGCCCTGCTTTCCAGACACATTCCCGACAGTTCTTTTCTGTTACCTGTCACAGTCTTGAGCCTCCAGATCCTGCCAAAGGAAAAGAGCTGGACATGAATATTCATGAGGGACTGAACTTCAAAAAGCCAAGGTCAGGAAACCCTCTTTCTCAAATGGGCTTCTGGCATGTTGCCTGGCTTTCCTCGGCTTCTAGTCCACTCCCTTTGGGGAAGTTAACAGATATAGTAGCCTCATGTCAGGAGAATGCAGAAGGCAACAGTGGGTCCCCCAAGATGGTATAGGGGTTCCCAGCCCAACATGTATCACTCATAGATAGCTTCAGTGGCCACATATGCCTTATGAGACATCCTAGCCAGGCACTGGTGACTGTCCTAGACTCCCTCAAGGGCTTGAAGTGCCTCCTCCTCTCAGCCCTCCTGCACTAGCAAACCAGGTTCACACAAAATAAAGCTACAGCCTTGAAGGCTGAAGGCAGGCAGGTGGCTGTTTTATTCCTGGACTTGCTGAGGGTAGACCAGTTGACAGGCTTCTTCACCAGGAAGCAGAACCTTCGGAAACTTTGCAGTAGATGGACCTACGTCTCTACTCTCATTTTTCTCTGCCCTCTTCTTCCAAGGAACGTGGGCCGCAAGGGTTTCTCACGACTTAGATGCTAGCAGGGGCCCCAGTTTGCCCCGCACCAGGAGTTTGTCACAGCTCTATGTTTGAGCTTTAAGTTTCTAGTGTTCAGCTTTTCCCTATTCTAAGCTAGAATCTTGCCTGCTTCTAGCCCTTCCCTGGAGCAGGCTTTTTCTTTGGGGCCGCCAGCCATCTCCCAAATCCTGACACCAGAGACTTACTAGTTATAAATGCTCACCCTGGCTTAGGCTCTTTTCTGGCTAGCTCTTTAACTTAAATTAACCTGTTTTTCTTTTTTCTACCTTTTACTTCTGGGCTTTTTACCTTTCTCTCTTTCTGTATGTCTTACTTTTCCATTTTCTCCCATGTCTGACTGGCTGGTGGCTGCCTGGTTCCTGGCCCCAGGCCTATCCCTCTCTTTCTCCCTCATTCTCTCTCCTACTTCCTTGTTTTGTAAGCCTAGCTTTCTCCTCTTATTTATTCTCTCTGCCTACCAGACCTGCCTATCCTTTCTTCTGGCTTGCTATTGGCTGTTCAGCTTTTTATTACACCAGTAAGGTGCCTTAGGCAGGCAAGAAGAAACAAATGCAGCACATCTTTATGTAATTAAACACACATCCTTACATCTTTAAACAAATGTAACACACCTTTGCATGGTTAAAGTAATATTCTGCAGCATAAACAAATGTAAGACATCTATCTGTACATAGTTAAAGTAATTTCCACAACACTTCCCTCCTAGGTTTTAGCTTGTAACTTTGATCAGAAACTATTCACCTACTCCTTTCTCCCTTTTCCTAAGAATGTTCAGGATTAACTTACATAGCAGCCAGCATGGCTGTCCCTGTGGCCTGCTTTTGCACAAAATATCCTTAGGGATTTTGTCTCTCAGAGAGCAAGAATAATTCTATTAATCTCAGCAGATACAAGCAAGTGTGGAGACAGGGGATGATAGGATCCAGACTTTCTCTCTGACTCCCCCAAATGCCTGCAACAAAGGCGTGTTCTTGTGATGGAACATGAGCCAGTGTTTGAACAGAGTCCTCGGCCAGTCTGTCTCCTGGGCCCTGATGGAAAAGCCTGGTGCCTTGAGCAAATGCTTGAATGCATGGAGTCTTTGAGTGGGATGTGAAGAGCCCAGTGACCTGAGACTCATGGGAATGAAGAAAAAAACTCTGTCTGCAGACTCTGGGGGCAGTGGATACAGCAGAAGGAACACTGAACTTGAACTGAGAGTCTAGCATTGTGGAGCATTTGTGCTTTGCCAGCTTACTGGCCACAAGGTATACTCAAGGCATTTAATAAAGCAGTGCTCAGCTGTTGATGACTTCCATGTACCAGGTAGGCCCTGTAGTTGGCGTTGCTGGTACCATCATGCATGGAGCCAAATGACACCCCTGATTGTGTAAGGGGGTTGTTTGATTTGATTCTTGAATCTCATTCAGGCGATTAATCAAAGTCAATCGTTTTGTGAACTTTGAGGATTCACAACATAACATTTTATTAAAAATAGCATTAATGCCCTGTATAAACCCACATAGGAGAACATTAAAGTAGCCAGCCATAGCACCTTATCGAAAAAGGCAAGCTCACAGTTGTGTAAATGGAGAATGAAGATTCTTTCTTTTAAACTCATACAAGAGCAGAACAAAAAAGTCACTACTGCCACTTAGAGAAACTGCATGTTTATTAGAGATTAATTAACGAAACTCTACCTGGCTTTCTTTGGTGCTGTTATTCTGTTCTCATTTGAACACCCGGGAAGACTGCTAGCTAAAAAGGAACCATGTCTGCGTGTCTGTTTCCAAGGTGCTCTAAAATGGGGGGAAGAGCAGCACTAAAGATCACACGGAGGGATAGACAGAGGGTGGCTTTGGGTCGCCTGTGGAGCCCTAGACGCATTCTTTGAGATCTTTCTCAAGGACTGAATACCAAAGGGAGATCAGACCAGGCTGGATCTAGAAGCCTCAAATATTATATCATTCAAAGTGGCCAAGGGAATTTTACAGTCATTTACTCTAAAGATATTTCACAGGGCTGGGGAGACTTCTTAGTCAATAAAGTGTTTGCTGGCAAACCTGAGGATCTGAGTTCAATTCCTAGAGCCCATATCATAAAGCTGGGCATAGTGATGATGCTTGTATTCCCAGCCCTGGGGAAGTAGACAAGAAGATCCCTGGAGCTCACTGGCCAACCAGTCTAGTATATTCTACAAAGTCCAGGCCAGTCAAAGTAAGGTAGACAGTTCCTGAGGAATGACACCTGAAGTTGTACTCTGGTCTCCATACTCTCTCTCTCTCTCTCTCTCTCTCACACACACACACACACACAGCCATGGGGAAATTTTGCATATATTCAAAATGGCAATGTCCCACTATAATCTCTTCTGTGGACTCTACTATGTGGCTCACTTTTGAGAAGTTTATATGAGTTTACACCCAGTACAGCCATGTTATAATTGGATAATTATGTTCTGTGTTTCTCTGTGTTTTCCAAGCTTTCTACAATAAGTATTTCTTTTGTACTCAGAAAAGCAATTATTATAAGCAAAACCCTAACATAAATGAATCCCTAAAATATTATTTCTATAGGAAAGAGACTTGTGTTGTTCATTATTTTGTCCCCAATTTCTGTGCATCTGAGGCATTTCGGGGCTGTGAGTGGTCCCAGCTTCTGAGCCTTGCTCCAGGAGATGCTAATTCAGTTGGTCTGGGAGGAGATGAAGCTGCCAAAGAGAGTGGAAAATGGTCCTGAAGTAAGTCGTGCTAGAGAGCATTGTGAGAAACACCATCTACGCTGTGGCTTCTTGCAAGGGACAGAATCTGTGTTGCAGCTGAAATCCACCCCACCCCTCACCCGCTGTCTCTACCTGGGAAGAGTATGTCTGGTTCAGTTTCCCGACATGTCATTTAAGCTCCTGGGACTCGGAAAAGGCAATTATCTATCAAATACCAGATGGCTATGTAGATTAGCCCCAATGAGCAGAAACATAGAGATGTGAACAAAAGCTAGTGATTAGCTGGTTGAGTAGCAACAGGGCCCCTCCATGCAGATGCACTGGAGACAAGGGCAGGAGCAGATCTTAATGTCTTTATTTTCCTCAGTTCATTAACAATGCACTCATTATTTCAGTGCCGCTCTGATGCAGATAGTGGAGAGATAAGGCAAGCACACTGCCTCCTCTACCACAGCATTCTCGCTGTTAGGGGTCCTCCCTATATTTTATAGTAGGAGATGGCAGCGTTACGTTCCATCCGGCTGGCTGTAAAGAACAGTAATGTGTGCTTCCTGGGAGGGTTTTATTTTACCCCAAATTAAGAATTTAAAAGCTCAGTTTATGTGACTAGGAAAGCACTGATGTCTGCCCTGAATGGTGCATGAAAAAGGAAAAATGACCAAAGCCACTCAAAATATTTTAGGATACCATTGCAATTGTGTTTGGTTTTTCAAAAGGAGGGGCTACAATTTTCTAAGATGCTGTCTGCTGGGTCCCAGCCCTGCTACAGCCCTATGATTTGCCATCTGTCCGTTAACTGAGCCCTGAGTACAGAAAAGAAAGACTACAAATCATTAGACCAAACCTAGCAAGCTGCATTGCCAAAATTTTATAGCATCAATATATTGAGTTTAAAGTGTGTCCAATAGTTAGAAATATCAGATTCAAATGCATCACCTGGAGCGTTTAACTATTGATAGTAAGTAAGCTGTTACTTCTTCAATGAAGAGATGATTTGAAAAAATCAAATTCTGCTTAACCATACTACTTTTTTAAATGGAGGAAGAGCAGTCGTTTCAAGGTATGGTAAGAGATCATATCTGCTCATATATGATCCTGTGACCTTCAGAGATGTCAGTATTGTTTCTGAGTTGTAGGATTATTTTTGACAAATTTATTATCTATACATATTCTAGGGGACATCAAGAATGGAATCCCATATTGCCCCTCACCCATGTTTATAAAGTTCAAGTGATAAAGATTAGGCCAGGGCAGGCAGTAGCTATGATTAACAAGATGCAGCAACTTGTTCATGACTTGTGTTTTAAAAGTCATCAGCTTCTTTATGACTCTGAGGTCACTGGTTCTGGTGACACCTCTCTGGAACTGGATAACTCACCTCCGGGTAGGTGGTAATTGTGGTAACTGACCTTCCTTTGATTGGTGTCCTGGTGATAGTTTGCCCACATGAAGTAGGAAGAGGGGAACAATTAGCCAAGCTGTAGGGTAAGGGTGGTGAGGTTTCAGACAGGCTGTGTCAGATTTACTAGAGACAAAAATATTGAAGGCAGCCTCCCCACAGCGTTGCTTTGGTTCTTCTGTGTCTTTTGTGGCTCCACGAGGTTTATGACAGCTCTCCTATCTGAAAACAGTCACTGGTGTCCTGTTCTGGCTGAGTTTGCCTTGAACTTATAGCTCATTTTGTGTGGCTTAGTCATCTTAACATCATTAATATTTTTAGTTCCTAAACATGGCCTAGTTTAATATGTGTGCATTAGTATGTATGTGTTTGTGTTTATGCATGTGGTTTTGTATGAATGTATATATGTCTGTATGTGTTGTGTGTGTGTATATGTGCATGTGTCTCTGTGTTGTATGGTTTCTTTGATCAGTGTTTTATCATTTCCATTATAAAGATCTTTCACTTTCATAGCTAACTTCATTCTTAAATGCTTTATTTTGGCAGCTATTATGACTTGTATTGCTTTCTTGATTTTCTATTCATCAGGTTTATTGTTGGTAAATAAAAAAGAATGCTGCCTATTTACACGAATTTTCTATCCTTCACTCTTACTGAATTTTGTTGGTTCTAACAGCTTTTTAATGAAATATTTAAGTTTCACTATGTATAAATCAAGTCTTTACAAACATGAATAATTTTACATCCTTTTTTCCAATTTGAGTACCTTTTATTTCTTTGCTAATTGCTGTAGCTAAGACTTCCAGCACAGGCTGTAAGTACCATCCTTGTCTCATTGCAGATCTTAGAGGAAATGCCTTTTCCCTTCAGGAGGATATTGCCTGTGGGTTTTTATTATGTGACTTTTATTATTATGAGGTATGCTCCTTCAATACTTAATTTGTTAGAGGTTTTATCACAAAGGTGTGTTGAATCTCAACAAATGCTTCGTCTGTGTCTATTATGATCATGGTTTGTTCTGCAGTCCCTTGGTTGAGGTGTAGTATGCTTATGATTTGCATGTGTTAGACCATTTCTACAAAAGACCTGTTTGACCATGGTGTACGACCTTTTCCTGTGTATTGTTGGCTTTGGCTTGTTGTTTTATTGAGATTTTTGCATGCATGTTCATCAGGGAGATGGTCTATATTATTTTTTTTGTTACACTCTAGTCTGGCTTTAGTATTAGGGCATCATCGGCCTTGCAAAAAACAGTTGAACAAAGTTCCTTCTTTTTTGTTTGAAATATATGATAGTTTGAATGAGAAATGAACATCCCTGCCAGAAGCTCACACATTTGAACACTTGGCCCCCAGTTGGTGGCACCGCTCAGGAAGGTTTAGGTGGTGAAGCTGTGCTGGAGGAAGTACACTAGGGGTGGGCTTTGAGAGCTCAGGGCTCGCTCTCCTCTCTCCTCCCTTTCCCTTTTCTCCCCTCCTCTCCCCTCTTCTCCCCTCCTCTCCCCTCTTCTCCCTTCTGCTGTATGTTAATGATTGGAAAATGTGATCTCTCAGCTCCTGGCTCTGACTGCCTGCTGCCATGCCTCCCTGCCATCGTGGAATCTCTCTCTGGAACCATAAGCCAAAATAAACTGTTTATTCTTTGGTCACGGTGTTTTATCACAGCAACAGAATAGTAACCTGCAAAGAACAGTTCTTTTAAAAAATTGAGGGAAAAAAATCTCTTCTTATAGAGCTCAGTTATATATCTCTCAGATCTTGTACTCCACTTTGATGGAAGACTTTTTAATTATTGCTTCAATCTCTCTACTCATTATTGGTCTGATTAGATTTTCTATTCCTTTTCAGCCTTGGTAGGCAGTAGGTGTGCAAAAATTGATTTCTTCTGGTTTCTTCAATTTGTTAATTATTCACTGCAAAGAAGCTTTGAGAAATTCTGCATAGGGGCTTGAGAGAAATCCCCTAAAAATTCAACAGACATCTGTTTGGTTACGGCCATGGAGCGACCCCGTTTGTTACACATTCTGAAGTGGCTCTCGAATGAGCGACACATAACTAACCATCTCGTTTGTGGCAATTCAACACTCAGAATTAAACAGATACAAGAACGTGTATTCTCACAATTTCCTACTTGAGAACTTTGAGTTTCCTCATTCTCCTATTTTTGAGTCCCATTTACTGCCTTTGGTGTGCAAAGTTCTCATGATGTATACTGATACAGGCTTTGATGGAAGTGGTGATGCTGATGGTAGTTAACCATTCAGCATTTTTCAGATGTCCGACACTGCGCTGAGTTCTCTCAGTTCACCCTTAACAGCGATTCTACTAGAAAATGTCACCATCAGCATCAGCCCCTTTTACAATGTTATTTTCCCAAGGGCGTGTAACTTATAAATTGCAGGACCAAGAATGGACCCTGGACAGTCTTGCTCCAGATTCCTGATCTTAAGCAACACCCCTGCCTGCTTCTTCTTAGAGAAATTGTTGAACATTTGCTGTTTTAAAATTAATATTCAGATAGTCGCTATAAGTGATGTTGGAGAAGTACTGGAATCATACAAGTGGCTGTTCACAAAACATCTGGTAGAATTAGACAACAATGCCATGGCCATGCTAGGTGCCACATGGTTTAAAACGGTGAGTCCTGAAGTGAAATTTCTGAAGTGATTTCATTGCAATTGTGTTATAAAAGTCTTATGTGGGATTAAGGATATTGTGTGGCAGGGTTTTTCTTTTGTTTTTGTTTTTGTTTTTTTTGTTTTTTTTGCTTTTGTTTTGTTTTGAGACAGGGTTTCTCTTTGTAATAGCCCTGTCCTGGAACTAGCTCTTGTAGACCAAGCTGGCCTTGAATTCATAGAGATCGGCTTGCCTCTGCCTCCCCAGTGCCGGGATTGAAGGCATGTGCCACCACTGCCCAGCTTGTATGGCAGTTTGGTTCAAAAATTATACATCCGAAAGCACTTGATTTCTTTTCTATTTGGGGAATAAGTGTCCTTTTCCAGTTGTCTTCAGATAAAGACAACCTGCATTAGATGAGCGGTGCATTCGGTGGTTATCACCCATCTCTCTGGTGCAGTAAGCCAAGGAACAGTAGGAACCGGAGTCAGGGGAGTTGTGAGAATGCCCAGCCAGGATGGGCATCTGTCTGTGCCCATCACTGCAGGCTTCTTTATCCACACACACCCCCATCATAGGAAAAGAAAGAGCCTGTCCCAGCGATCACGCGGGGGCTTGCACTCCTACAGCTGCTCTGAAGTTCTGCTAATATCAGAAAGTATGCACTAGCTTCCTCTCCATCTGACAGCTTCCTTCCTCAGTTTGTGCCTCATGCTGGCAAAACTTTTATGGCTTCCATAGTCACACCAAGCCGAGGGTCATTTCTTCATCTCTCATTGGCTTTCCCATATTCTGGACCCAGGGATTGCCCTGTATCATTGCAAACCATTGTGTCTTGTTTTTCTTTGTTTTGTTTTGTTTTTAATTAAAAAACTTTTTTGAGAATTTCATTCACAGGTACCATCTTCACATTGTCTCTATCCCTTGTCTCCCCCATGTGCTCCTCTCTTGTCTGCCCTCAAATTCATTACTTCCTACTTCTTAAATTATTGCTGTTATATATGTATACCTACACACACACGCACACACATATATGTGTACACACACCCTCTTGAGTCCATTTATTGCTGTTTGTATGTACAGGTGTTTAGGGCTGACCACTTGGGGTCATCAGGGAGCTTGTCCCTGGAGAAAACTGATTATCCCTTTCTTGGCAGCCATTTATTGCCTGCATGTGTTCCTCCAGGGGCCTTGTGAAATTCCCCTTATCTGTGTTGACATGTCTGGTTTTGCTTAGCAACCATATTGTTAAGATCTCATGGGTGTAGCACCCCTGTTGTGTCTAGAAGATTCTAGCAGCAGGCATCATGGTCCTCTGGTTCCTGCAGTCTTTCCACCTCCCCGTCTGAGATGTTCCCTGAGCCTTAGGTATGGGAGCGGCATTGTATAAATCAGGACTGGGCACCCCACTGTCTTCTACATTGTCGCCAGTTCTGGATCCCTGTAACAGTCTCCAACTGCTGAAAAAAAAGGGGTCCTTTTTGATGAGGGGTGAGAGCCCCACTTATAATATCTTTATAAATATTTAGAATGCAGTTAGAAATGATAGTTGTTTAAGAAAATGGCAGCGGTGGGCTCTCCTCTAGGTCTGTGTCCTCTCCACCGTGGGTAGCTGGGTAGGTTTACAAGGCATGAATTACCTCCTCTTCTAGTTAAACAGCTGCCAGTTACTTCCCAAGATAAAAAAGCCACTTTGCACCACTGGGACTCTCTTGCCCGGCTGGTCACCCTGTGGTTTATAAGCTTGGCAGCTGAGTGGGACTTTCGATTGCTTTTCCTCCTTTGCAGCTTGCATGGCATGTTTTCACACTACATTCTCAGGGAGGAGGCATCCAGATCAGTTCCAGCTCAATTCTTCCATGTCCCATGTGACATGCATGATGTCTTCAGCAATAGGGTCTTACTTTCTTCAAGTTTCAGAGGCATGCGGGGGCAATGGCAATAACTTATGTTGTTTGGGAGACTCTTAGGCTCCCTACCCAGCAGGTAGATAGGAGATTTCCCCATGCCTGGCTTTTGGATTTTGGTTAGTATGTATGGCTCTTGCAAGGAACATTATCACCCTATGTAATGTCATTCCATTTAAATTATATATGAGACACATAAATAGTATATATGTATTGATGATGACGAATTATCAAGTCGGCACAAATCAATAACCAAGCCAGCTCAATAGAAACAGGTATTTTTAATGAAAGGAAAAAGGGGAACTCACTCTACCAAAGTCGCGATCCAATCCCTCTGGCGGACACCGCATGGAGAGAGAGCGTACCTGTGTTCTCTCGATTTTCTACCTGGGGTCCCAGTAGCCACACCCCAACTTGATGTGATTGGCTAGTGGCTCTTCCCCCATCATATTTTAAGGAAGATTGTAACACGGTGTTTCCTTATGACCTTTTCAACCCTCCTTAATATTGTTTTTCCCTCTCTTCTTCCTCTCCCTCTGTGTTACCCTCTGTCTCCCCTCCTTTATAGAGGGGATAGTAGGACACAGTTAGGAAATAGAATAGGATTGTAGGAGTGTTGCAGGGATGCATGTGCTCATCACTACTCTTTAATATATTCCTGGAATTAGTAATAGCAACATCCCTGGAGGATAAGGAGATAGTCATGAAGACAGGTGTGCGAATCAATAACTTGCGTTTTGCCAACGATACAGCACTACTTGCTGAAAGTCCAAATGAGCTGTGGGCCATGGTAAATAGAGTGGTGGAAGTCAGTGAAAACCTTGGTATGAACGTAAACACGAGAAGACTGAGATACAGCACATGGGACGGGTACACAAGGATTTTAACATTGTAATAAAGAATCAGAACCTCAAGCAAACAGTCAGCTTTGTCTATCTGGGAGGAAACCTCAGTTCAAAGGAGGGAACTATTTCAGATGTCAAGAGGCAGATAGGGATAGTGAGGCCTGTATTCCAAGCACTAGAAAAGGTTTGGTCAGCAAGAGACATTAACAACAAAATTACAAGGGTATGAGAAACTTGTCTAGAGCTGCCTTCTTTACAACTCCGAAACCTGGACAATGAACCACTCCTGGGACGATGAACAGCGGCTGAATGTGTTTGAGATGGCACGTCTCAGGAGGCTTCTAGGCATCATATGAAGAGATAGACTGCACCATGATGACATTAAGGAACATCTTCATCTACAGAATGAAGTAAACTACAGAATACAGCAACGGCGCTTGAGCTACTTTGGCCATGTTATGAGAATGAATGACGGCAGATGCCTGAAGATAGCACTGCTTGGAGGAATGCACAGAATAAGGCGAAGAGGAAGGCCCAAAAACGCTGGGTAGACAGCATAAAGGAAGACTGTGGAACCTTGGGTATGACAATAACACAAACATCAGGACTGCCCAGGATAGGAACAACTGGAGAACCACCATAAACGGGCTGCCCGTGCATGCTTAAGCATTACTGGGGCATAAATGGTGATGAGTAGAGCAAAGGTACCATGAAAGAAAAAATGGGAAAGATGGGGGAGGGACTTTAACTGGGGATGGAAGAAGGTATTTTAAGCACATTTAAATGAAACTAAGATTTAAAAAAAAAGAAGAAAGTGATTATGTTCTAAAAATATTGAAATCATCAGATTAAATCCAGAGCACAGATTTCAGTTCAACAGAGGACAGAAAGATGTTTGTCCTCACCATATAAACCTTGGCCTTTGGTATTTGGAATCAAGACTAACTGATTATCTGGTATAAAGTTATGCTGAGTCTAGTTTAGGGAAATGTTGCCACAAAGCCTGACAGAGGTTAAGCTAATTAGAATTAAGCTTCACCATTTATATGTTGGGCCCTGAAGATTGGGACAAGATTGGCACTGGAACAGAAGGTAAATCTCCTAGGATACCTTTTTGGCCAGAGCAGTATTTTAAGCCACAGATAAATGGCCTTTAGTAATAGACTCTATTACTCAGTCTCCAGTCTGTCCCATAGCTCTTGCCCTCTCTGGGCCATCCCCCTGGCTTGATCCATCCTCCTGCTACTATTACCTGACACCTCTTCCAAGACCTAGTTGTCTCTGCATAGCGGATTCCATTCCAGTTTAGCGGCCACAGAGCCTGTCCCTCCCAGTGGTCAGCCCATTAGCCATACTGCACTGCGGGGAAGGTCAATTTCCCCTTCAGTACTAATGATCCCAGGTAGTATATAAAAGATGAGATTCCTGCTTGCGTTGAGGAAAATGCTGGCTTGAGTTCTCCCCCAGAGAGCCTCTCTAAGTAGAAATGTCAAAGGGTTCCCTCAGAAGACCTGCTGGAGAGGCCTTTAGAAAGAATGGCCTGAGAGCCCAGTGGGGCTCTGTCACTCGGCACATCTGAGCATGAGCAAAACATGAGACAGGAACCGGGAAGTCCAGGCGACGTTAGGAACTGGCACACACATTGCATGGAGGTTTTATATGTCCTGTTCTGCAAGTTCATGACATGATTGTGTTTTCATGGCCTTGTGGCTTTAAGTACACAGCATTGTGTGTTCAGGTGGCTATTGTGTGCTGGAGAGATTTCACGTCCAGCAAAGCTCATTCTTCTCTCATCCTAGGAACACAGGGCCCAGCTAAGGTGTGTGTCCACCTGTCCTTTCAGTGAGCCCTCCAAAGACATAGGAAGCTATCTATTGTATATTAACATCCATGGCTTAATTTGATTTTGTCCTCTCTGTCTTAAGCATCCTTACTATACTGTCCAGCAAGACACTTGTGGGCAGTAGTGAGACACTGGCAGGTAGCAGCAAGATACTGGTGGGTATCAGTAGCCACTGGCGGACAGCAGCAAGACACTGGCGGGTAGCAGTAGACGCTGGCGGGTAGCAGTAGACGCTGGCGGGTAGCAGTAGGCGCTGGCGGGTAGCAGTAGACGCTGGCGGGTAGCAGTAGCCCCTGGCGGGTAGCAGTGAGACACTGGCGGATAGCAATAGCCACTGGCGGGTAACAGTGAAACGCTGGCAGGTAGCAGTAGCCACTGGAGGGTAGCAACGAGACACTGGCAGGTAGAAATGAGACACTGGTGGGTAGCAGTGAGACACTGGCTGGTAGCAGCGAGACACCTCTTTAGCTGGAGATAGATGAGGCTTTACAATAGCAACTGAAGTATTCGTTGGAAATATTTGAACTCTCACTCTGGACTAACAATAATAAATAAATGAAAGCGAATAAGTACAAGTACTAAATAATACCCAACCCCTTCTGTCTTACTCCATGGGCACATGATTGAAGTTATTGCTCCAGCAATGGAAACCAACAAGACAGTGACATTGAAAAGCCTGGTTCAGTTCCTTTATCTGCTCCTTAGATATGAAGAAGTCAGCTCAACAAACTTACTCAATGGAAAAAAGATTAACCAGCAAAAACAACTATATACTATAAGAAAAATAAAAGAATAGCCTGCCTCTGCCCTGCCCAAAGTAGAGATGGGGGAGAGATAAGAGGACATGGACCATATCCAGAGGTCTCTGAGTTTTGGTGTTGGTGACAGGAATCCAAGGAAGGCTTGTAGGCGTGGGATTCTGCCGTGCACTCATGGGTCTGGGACTGTCCCCGGAGCCTGCTCCAGCCAGCGCATGGCAACAGTTAGCTTGCAACAGTGCTAGGTGAGCAGCTACACAGATGTGGGGGTGGGCCACTGGGTAGGGGCTGCCTGGTGTGTGACACAGGCTCCAGGGTCTGCAGCCAGCCAAGGCTGAGTAAGGGGTGAGCCCTCAAGGTGGGGACTGGGGAGAAGAGGAAGATGGTGGCATGGCTGGATATGAAAGAAGTGGCCAGACTTGTATTTTCACCACCAAAGACCAAAAGGACTTAAAGCTGTAGGAAAACAAGGGCCATTGGTGTGGAGCACTAGATTCCTGGCAGTGTATAATAAAGGCTTGGCTCAGTGTCTGCTTCCCATGGCCCACCAAGGACTGAAGCAACTGGGATGCCACTCTAGGAAAAGAGGAAGTTATCAGGTGGTCTGAACATTTTCTAATCAACCTTTTGTCTGAATTACTGAATTGAGCCAAATTTTTAGTTGGATTGGACATTCAGTTACAGTCAAAGCTATTGCATCAGATGTGATCAGAATCAATTTTTAAAAAGTGATTAAAACAGAAGCATAAGTAATGTGTGAACCCATCTATAACTTGAACATGTTATGCTAATTTAATGTAAATCTACATTAGATATCTTTTTATCTAGGGCTGAGACCTTTAAATTTTTTTTTCTTTGCTTATTTCTCTTCCAATTAGAGCTCTCAGCTGCTTCTTTTTAGAATAAACCTGCATTCTAATAGAAAACCTACATCTTCAGCCTGTGCTTTCTGGGCTGGATCAAAAACTCTGAGATACTTGCAAAGAAATTTAAAGGTAGAAACTTGTCTTTCTACACACACACAGAGAGAGAGAGAGAGAGACAGAGAGAGACAGAGAGAGACAGAGAGCAATCAACATGACACCTCCTTGGTTCTGGGTGTGTTTTTCTAATCTGTGTCTCCTTTTACACAAGGGCTGGCTCCTCCACTCGGCCAATAGACCACACTGAAAATGTTTAAGCCTCTTTTATTGAAGAAAGTAACTTCTTTATTGGGTTCTGGCTGCAAAGTCATTGCTCAGTGGCTTCCCCGTCAGATGGACACAATCGTGTTTTCAGTTTATTACATTTCTGTCTCTCCCAGCTCTCCCTCTACCTGCCTGGCTCTGACAGTGGTCACATTTAACTCTTTCCCACCCAGTGTCCTGAGAGCTTCTGAATGGAGACCTGAAACTTCTAATAAGGCAGAAGATGCAGTCAGTAGAACAGAGCCGACCTCCTTCCAAGCTGGATGATCTGGGAAAGTGGGGAGAACAACTTTGTGTTATTTGATTTTGGTATTGTTTTCCAAAGAGCCAACGCCACTGACTTGCCAGGCTCTGGTAAGGCTGATTTCATAGTATCGGTTATTATTTGTGGTCTTTTTATTGGCACACTTTTGAATTTTACTTTCAAAGTATTGAAGGGCAGAATTGATAACTCCCCAAAATTATTTGAACCAATACAGTCACTTCTCTCTCTAGTATAACCACAGCTTGGTCTTGCGTTCATTGCTGTTCTAGCTGTGAGCCATGCCTGAGCGCTATGTAATAGGAAACTTTTGTTTAAGGCATGGTGTCAGCTTCTCTTCTAGCACTGCTTTTGAATGCCTTCAAAAGGCTTAGAGACTGAAACCCAGTTTCAAGCATGGCCCATCTTATTTGTAAGTAGAAGCAAATGTCAATTGAGAGCATAATGTGACAGATACCGGGAAAATGTGTCCCCTACTGATTTGTGTCATCATCCCTGGGAAGCTCAGGGAAGGAAGGAAGTCTATCCAGTCCAAACTTCCCTCCTTATAAAACATTGGCACGAGCCTTTCTAATCCTAGGTTTCAAGTCTTAAGTTTTGCTAGATGGTGCATACATTAAGAGTCTGAGGCTTTAAATAGCGTCATATCGCTTCCAGACGCCTGAAGGTTTAGCATGCAAATTAATGTATGCCATTCCTCCTCCCCCTCCATGTGTACAGGAATATGTATGTGAATGTATCTGTCACCTCAGTCATTCGTAGCAGAGAATCAGACGTGTAGTGACTCACTTCCTAAGCCTGTCTTTTCACACTGTAATGGGAAGGGCTCGTGTTGGATTTTATTTCAACTCTTCCTAGTTACAACATTCTCTTAGTTTACTGGGAAAGAATGTTGAATCCACAGGCTTGTTCATGCCCTTCATACATAGATAGAATTGGCTAAGGTTGTATGTCTTGAGAGCCTAGAATATGGTTCCCATATGCATAATTTTGTTATATTTTAATGTATGTAAAGAAGTGGTTAAAAGATTAAAGTCTTTTTGACTAAACTCCTTGTATATACCTAAACTCCGTCTTTACCACTGCTACTCCTTCCAATACCAATGTTTAGAAATCACAGATAAGAAGCTACATAAAACAACAGTGTTACATAGTTTGGACTCCCCAACAGCTGTCCCTGGCTCATTAGTATAAGGTGTGGTCTTGTTTGTGATCTGAGAGCAGCAGGGCTGATTTCCAAGCCTCTACCCACTTTCAAGAGACTATCTCTCTACTTTCCTGTAGGCTTTCCATAGATCCCCGGTTGTCAAAAAAAAGGAAACAAAGGGCCAGAGAGATCTTTCAGTGGGTAAAGCTCTTGCCACACAGCCTTGAGGACCTCATTTCAACTCCAGATCCCTACAAAGCTAGACACAATAATGTATATCTGTAATCCGGGCACACTTACAATAAGAAGAGAGGCAGGAGGATTCTGGGAGGCTCACAGGCCCTAACCACACCTACATAGAGACACACGCCAAGAATCCCTGCCTCAGACAAACATGGTAAGAGGTGAGATTCAAGCTTGACCTCTGACCTCCACATATGTACTGTGACATGCACATGCCGACAGTTGCATGTGTGACTTGCACATGCCGACAGTTGCATGTTTGGCTTGTACATGTAATATGCATGCAGATCATTGTGTGCACACACATGCACATACTACATCACACAGAGAAGATCTTTTTAAGAGAAAAGACAGGAGCAGTTAGTAGTCTTCGGGTGTGCTATGTAGACATACACAGAATCCCTCCTATGCCATTTCTTCCCCAGAGCAATGACGAGCTGTCATTAGGCTTAATTCTGCTTCTGCCCTGCTGGCATGAGAGCCAAAACTAGTCTTCCCTTCTTTGCTGGGTTCTCACACCCCATTAACACTGTCACTAATTCGTCACAGTGACATCCAGGAAAGTTATTATTCAAAGCTAAATTCAGGAAGGGAATTTATAGAGAACAAAACCAATAAGCCAAGCAGCCCTGACATTTAATTTTCTTGGAAACCTTTTCCATTGAACTAGGCAAGTCTGCACACTATCATGTTTTCAAAATGAAAAGTAGCGTTGTAGTAGGATAATCTCATATAAATGATGAGTGAACCCTCTGAAAGAGGATGTAAGCTATGACTGTCCCTCTTCCCTTGCTGTGACTGTCCCCCTTCCCCTGCTGTGACTGTCCCCCTTCCCCTGCTGTGACTGTCCCCCCTTCCCTTGCTGTGACTGTCCCCCTTCCCCTGCTGTGATTGTTCCCCTTCCCTTACTGTGATTGTCCCCCTTCCCCTGCTGTGACTGTTTCCACCTTTCCTTGTCCTTCCCCTTGCTCTGAAATAACAGTGTGGGTTCAAGATTTCAAAGATGATAATGGTAGGTCTTTTTTACTTTGTTCTTTTCCTCATAGGAATGGAATGTTGGTAGAAATGAATTAGCAAGACATTTTATATATTATTTTGTCATAAATTTCACATTTATTCTAATTAAATATGTTTCCCGGCCCTTAAACCCAGAGAATTAATGAATGCTGTCTGTATACCAAGTTATGCTTTAAAATCTAATTTGAATTAGTTAAGATTCATTGGGGACACTGGCTCCTACAGGTGAGCTGAGCATATTGAAGGATTTAGTATTTAATATTCAGTATTTAGAATACATCAGGCTTCCCATTTTAGTCAGAGTAGGCAATGTTAGATGCTTTAACAAAAAACTTTAAATCTCAGCAGTTGAGATGATAAAAAGTTATTTATTTTTTCGAACCCAAACCTAATACAGTTTGGAAACAAGTGAGCTGGAGAGTTAAATAGCCTTTTAGGGGCTCAGAATTTGTCTATAATGTAGGTTGGCTAACCTTGACGTCCCAACAATGGTCCATCTACCTCTTAGTGAAAGATTGTAGAAGGCTCTGCAGGCGAAGGATGACTAGGTCTTCCAAGCCATTGCCTAGAGTTCACCTTAGTGCCAGGGAACTTTGGGAATGTATTTGGTTCCAGGACATAGAGCTAGAAGAAATGAGTTCAGCAAACACAGACTCTCAACTCTACCTTGGCTCCCATCTCTCTTGCCACACAAAATAGTGTCTATAGACCTACTATTACAATGGGATATCGGATGTCACCAGGCATTTATACAATGGATGGGGTATTCATTCCTCATTCCTGCCTCTCCGTGCTTTTCTCAGGAAGATGACTTAGAAGATAAAATTGAGGAGGGTTTCACTGCTGTCAAGGGTAAGCATGTAGAAATAGAGAACCTGCTTGGGTCTCCATGTTTTTAAGGAATTTTGCTGGAAGTGGAGAGAGATGACTGATAGATTGGTAGACAGACTTCATATATGAGAAGGTGAAAAGTAACAGTGATAACATTGATTTATTACTATATTGGACACAAAGCAAGTTGTTCCTCTGTTGTGGAGGAGAGAGAATTCTAGGACTTTGAGATAAGATGATGCCCAAATGAGCAAAATAAAAAGCCAGACAGATTTCAACATTAACTATAATGAGATTAAAAGTTAATCAAGATGTCCATTAGTGGAATTCTACTTGATACCAACTTGAGACAGAGAAGTAACCTGAAGAGATTCACTCATGCCCTACTCTATGCCAACATGAAGTATATACCAAATTCTCTGCTCAAATTGATTATTGCTCAGGAAACCATATAGACACATAAGTACTCACTCACTAAATGAAGCAGACAAAAAGTAGAGAAACATATTTACGGAAGCTGGTAGGAGGCAAGCGATACAGTATGCATGCGAGTATTCGGCTTGTCTACTTTAGCATCTCGCAGATCCTTCAGCAAAGCACAGTGAAGACAACAGTTGGCATCTATGTTGAGTATGCACGTCTTCACAGGGGAAATTGTAGACATAGACATCTTGGGCTCATCAAATATCCTGCACCCAAGAAGGATGCAGACAATGAAGTATTGTTTTCTTATTGATTAGGGTACTGACTCCATCTGCCAGGAAAGGCTGGCACTGCAAGAGAAATCACATCTCCATGGTAACAGATCTCAACTTTTAACTTGACATCACATGAAAATTATTGTTTCTGTAGTCTTGAGGACCGCAATTTTGTGAATGTAGGAGTGACCTTTGATCATGGAGTTTTGTTAGCATATCTGGGCCAAAGGCTAATGTCCAGGATAAAGACCTCAAGACTTTTAATATGTCAGCCTTGATTTTAAGTACACAGGGACAAGAAGCAGCATTCAGATCATGCAAGATTCTATTTCCTACCAATAAGAATGACCTTATTTTTATTCCAGAGGCATCTCAAGGATAGAAGGATAAGATGTTTCACTTTTTGAACTTCCCAGAATATTACCAAGAAATGGGGTGGGGGGAAGGAACTAATTAAAATACTCTGCATTAGATGTTGCTGCCCCCTTTCCTGCTAAGTCAGTGGCCTCCTTTTGTCATTAACCCTTTTAAGACAGGGCAATTCTGTTTAAGGGTAGCCTGAAAACCGGCTTCCCTATGAGCTATGCTACAGAGAATCGTACACTGTCTTTGCTCTATAACTTTAAAGCAAGAGGACTGACCCACTACACCCCTCTTCTCCAGGATCTCATGGAGTCCAGCCCAACCTTCAATTCCTGACCCTCCTTCTTCTGTCTCCTGGGTGCTGAGGTTACAGGCTTGCACAACACACCTGTAACCATATCCCCTCAGCAGAGATAGGGAAGGACGTGGGTAGATAAAGAGACCTGATGTGTGCTGGTCATACTATGTGACAGGCACTGTCCTAGCTGCTCAAGCACTCAGAGACCATTGTGGGTTTTGGTTTTGGCTCTTGTGAATGAAGAGAGGCATTGGCTTAGGCCAGATTAATGAGAGGATCTAAATTAAGCATTTACATATTCCAGTGCCATTGGTGCCTCGTATGAGTCTGTCATAACATACGACTCAGGTATTGAATGAGCTGGGTTTTGTTAGTTAAATAGTAATTCTTTGAAAAGGAAAGGGAATCTTGTCAGTGCCAATCTGGCTTTTTGTTCTGGGTTTTTTGTTTTTAAATCTTTGAGTGCCTTTGAGTGCATGGTGGGGGTCAGAGGCCCTTTCAGGTCCCTCACCTTCTGTTTTGTGTGACAGTCTCTTTTTTTCATTGCTGCTGTGAGTACCAGGCTTCCTGCTCTAAGTTCTTCCCCGTTTCTCCATAGGAACAGCGCTGAGATCATGGACATTGCCACCATCTTTATGTAGGTTCTGGGGATCCAAACTCAGTGCCTCACACTTCCAGTGCAAAGGTTTGACCCAGCAAGTGATCTACCTAGCCCCCAGCTTTATTTTTAATAATAATAATAAAAGCCATAGTCATTTTCCACTCAGAATTAATTGGAGGACATGAGAGCAGTGTCTCTGAACATCACTGGGGTCATGGGTGGAGGGGTTTCTGTACAACACCCAGGTAGAGATGGTTCTATGGAGAAAAATGTGAGGAGGGAAAGTCAAGAAGGAAAGGAGAGGAGAGAAAAGAAGAGGAGTTAATAAAGCACGGGCTCCTGGATTCCCCAAAGCTTGCTCTCCCTATGCATTCTTTGATTCTTTGATAAGCAAACTTTCACCTGTTTTAGTGGGAAGTAGAAATGCTTTTAAGAGCCATTGCACACATCATTCTGATGCATGTTGGGGTAACAACTAACCACACAGCAGTCAGTGACAACCACACCATTGGTCTGTCACTCACGCCACCTCTCAGCTAGGATGGGTCACAGCTCTGCTTGATGTCATCCCATCCTGAAGCCTGGGCAATGATGTCACCTTTACCTGAAAGTTGGCCAGTATTGTACTGCAGAGAGGGGAAATCTCCTTTTGTTAATGGATGTTAATGTTGTTCCCTGAATCTTAATGTTTCCTTTCCAGCTTCCCCCTTCAAGGTGGCCAGGACTCATCGCCAGTGCCCAGCAGGGCATCACTGAAGCATTCTAGGGGTGGTATGGCAGGGATCAGTGCAGGTTTTAGAAATCAAGAGGTAGGGAAGGGGGAAGCAGCTGGAGACTCTTTGATCTGCCCACTGCCAACCTCAGACCCCACTGCGAATGAATTGGAGGGAGAAATCCCAATCCTGACACTCTGGTATTTAAAGTGCCCAACCTGCCAGAGAATCCACACTGTGATCATGCAGCAGAGTGGCTGACCACTCAGCACCAGGCTCTTCAGTCACCTTTAGTCTCCCAGACTTGCCCCTCCCACTCTGTCTTCCTTGGTTCAGCAGGCTTTTTTGCTCTCTGCAGGCAGGCTCCACAACCTAAGACAACACTAGCTGACACTTGAAGGACCAACGCTTGGACACAGGAAAAAGATTAAGGAGGCCCTGACTTTGTGTGTGTGTGTGTGTGTGTGTGTGTGTGTGTGTGTGTGTGTGTTCACTGCTGACATGGAAGAGCCAGGGAAGTGGTTGGAATACAATGCTAATATGCTCATCTTTTTTTGGTCACATTGAGTTGGCATGGTAGCTCATGGACTACCCAGCTGTCGGGAAGCAGCAGAGGGCATCTACAGCCCCTGGAACCCATGGTTTAGGAAGAGGGTCCAGAGGAGCATTGATAGGAAGAAATTAACAAGGGTCAGGATGTAATGGCATGTCTGAGAGTCAGCCCAGGAAAAGGAGACAAAATAATAAACTGAGAAGGACAGGGAGGAGCTGGAGGAGAGGAGAGAGTCTCCCTTTAACTCCACAGGTTGGACTGGTTCTTTCAAGGCTCCTCATAGACTACTTCTCTGGCTCATGTGATAAGGAGCTGAGATGGTTCTTGTTGGGTACCTTATATTGTATATTGTCAACAGAGAGGAAGTAGTACTAAAGGGGTGAAAATTGGGGTCTTTGGAGGGGTGTTTAAGCAATCAATATATGTGACTTCTTATACTATACCTATGGCCATCTCTTTCCCCTACTGGGGAATTTCTCTTACCTGTTCCTTTCCGGGAGCCATTTTGTGTGTGTCTGTGAGAGGCGCACACGTAGAGGTCAGAGAGTGATCTTGAGGGTCAGTCAGTCCTCACTTTCTACCTTGTCTGAAATGGTCTGTCTTGTTTACTGCTGTGAATGCCAGGCTAGCTGGCCTTCAAGCTTCGGGGCGGGGGGGTCTCCTGTCTCTGTCGCCCTTCTCCCAGGAAGGTGTGCTGGGATTACATAGGTGTGTAATTAATGCATCTGGAACTTTGTGTGGGTTCTGGGGATCCTAACTCAGACCATCAGGCTTGCAAGTGCTCTACCCACTGAGCCGTCTCCCCAGTCCCTTTGAGAGCCAATTTTAAATGTTGTCAGGAGGACTTTTGTGTTGTGATAAGAATTTAAGTAGCTGCCATTCATGGTTCCATGCAAACCTGGAATTTTAAGTCTGTGACTGATACTCGTGTGATTGTTTGAGGGTGTCTTAGTTAGGGTTTCTGTTGCTGTGAAGAGACACCATGACCACGGCAACTCTCACAAAGGAAAACATTTAATTGAGGTGGCTTACAGTTTCAGAGGTTCAGGCCATTATCATCATGGTGGGACATGGTGGCTTGCAGCAGACGTAGTGGTGGAAACATAGCCGAGAGTTCTTTATCTTGGAAGCAACAGGAAGTAGACTGTCTCGTTGGGAGTAGTTTGAGCGTAGATGAGACCTCAATGGCAGGTGCCTCCACAGTGACACACTTCCTCCAACAAGACCACACCCACTCCAACAAAGCCTTACCTCCTAAGAGTCACTCCCTTTGGGGGCCATTTTCTTTTAAACCACCACAGTAGGCTAAGGAGGACTTACAGTAGAAACAGGCTAGGGTGGAAATGAGTTTTGAGAGAACAGTTATACTCTGTGTCCGCAGCTTCACTTGGCCCCCTATGTCTCGGGTTTCACACACTCAGATTCAGATTCAGCCAACTGTGGATAACAAATATTGCAGGGGTCTGGGAGTATGTGTGTGGGTTCCCTGAACAAGTTCGGATTCCTTTTCTTTGTCATTACTTCCTAAGTAATTCAGTTTAGCACTATTTACATAACATTTACATGGCATTAGATAATATAAGTGATCCAGAGATGGTTTAAAGTATATGAGAGGATATATAATAGAGAAAGACTATATGCAAATACAGTACCATTTATGTTAGAGGCTTGGGTATCCATACAACTTAGTATCTGAGGGGATGGCTGGAACCATTCCCCGATGGATACCAGGAAACAACACACACTCTTGAAGTGCAGAGGGAAGAAAAGAGGATAGTCACTATAAGAGATTGATAGTAAAGTGGACATGAGTTGAGAGTCTTCACAGGTCAGTGTGTCTGGGAGGAGGAAGGGAGATGCCAGCGTGACACAGAGGAATGTATTGGAAAGCAATAAAACAAAAGATGAGATGTGCTGAGAAAAGCTGATAAATTAGGCAAAAAGAAATCTATATGGGTTCTTGAAAAGGAAGTTTATAGTCTGTGGTGTGTGTGTGTGTGTGTGTGTGTGTGTGTGTGTGTGTGTGTGTGTGTGTGTGTGTGTGTGTGTGTGTTTACAGAAAATGAAGCCAGTAGCTTCAGAAAAAAGAAAACCTGGTGAGAAATCTTTTTGAGGACTTCATGCCAGAAGTGTCACAGGGTATCAATGTTAGTTCATCTTGACCCTGGGAGAGGTTCTAGAAAAGGGTGTAAACCATTGCTCTATAAAGCAGGGCCCCCTCTCTTATGACAAAGGGAATAGAATGCCGACATACAGATCCAGTCTCCAGTGTGGGAAGCTAAAGAAGAGGTCCGTTTTCTCTAAAAGTGGAAAAGGCTTTTGAACAGTTGTTTCTGATTTGTGTTTGTTTTTGTTTGTTTGGTTTGGGTTTTCAAGACAGGATTTCTCTGTAGACCAGGGTGTCCTTGAACTCACAGAGATTCACCGCTGAGACTAAAGGTGTGCCACCATTAAAGCAGTGAGTGAAGAGCACTTCTCAGGACTCCTGTGAACGCTGATGGCACAGCCTTGCATGTTCAAGACGAGTTTTGGGATGGCACGCATGCCTTTTACCTCGCATGGCTTAGTAAAGGACAGCGAGGCTGGTAGCTGACGTCGTGGTTTGGAAGTGTGGCTCCACCGTACGCTAGCTTTATGATTTGGAATCGCCTAGACTTTGAGTCCTCCAGAAAAGCGAGGCCTCCACTGCCTGCTTTATGAGGATGATTTGAAGACAGCACTAAGACAGCGCCACCTGGCATGTCACCAGGTCATCATTACTCAGCAGATGTAAATTTCCTTTTGTTCCCTGCAGATGTAGAGTGCCACCCAGATAGGTGACTTCAACTCTGTTACTGATTAACCAAAAGAAAAGAGATGGACATGTTTTTCCACACAAGCTTTTACATAAAATTGAGTTTATATTGCTACACTGGTAAAATACAAACATTAGATGGACACATTCATAAAATTTAATTACATATTTAATGAAATAAAAATCCTTAGGAATTATATGAATGATTTTTTAAAGAAAATCATACCAACGTCTAATTTAACCCCACCTCTTTACCCATGAATGAATAAATAATTCCACTGAATATTTGCTTGAAATTGTAGAATATATTTATGGCAATTTTATGAAGTTTCTTCCCCAGGGAAGAGTACAACAATTGCTCATTCAGGGCCAAGCAGCCATCCCTGAACACTTGCATGCAAGTAGCGTTATATGACTTCAACAGGTTATAGTTAGCAATATATGTGTATATACAAATGCATATGAATATGAAAAAATGAAAAAAGTAGCCATGAATTTGAAGGAGAGCAGGAGGGATATATGGGGGCATGGAGTGGGGAAAGGGAAGGGGAAAATGTTGTAATTTAAATACAGCCTCAAAACTAAACAAAAAGAAAAAATCTGCTTCTCAGTTATAAATTGGGTATGATAAAATTCTGACTTCTTTAATCTTATTCAGTATAACCAAGATAGTCAGCACATAGGTGTTTAGTGATGGGTAAGGGTGCTCATACCCAAGGGCCGAATACTCCGATATAGTAAAATATAGTGTTTGACCAAGGAACAAGCATTTGAGAGAGGGAGTGTGCGTGTGTGTGTGTGTGTGTGTGTGTGTGTGTGTGTGTGTGTGTGTGTGTGTGTAAAGATAAGGTCTTTCAACTACTGATCAATTATGTAATTCACATGTGATCTTAAATCTGTAAAGAACAAATTAGAACTTTAAATCTTTTATTGATGCTCACAGAATAACAACCAAAGTAATCCTAAAAAGAAAACCAGTTATATTTACTTCTTTATAATTAATAAGATGTTCCCACATGTATTTCTTAATTCAATAGTTACCCTGAGTGGTCCCTAAAGAATGATAGTAATCACACTTTTGCTTCTAAATAAAACTGAGCTTCACAAAATTTAAGTACATTCTATCTCTAAGAGAAGGACTGGGACAAATTCATTTTTGCAACCTGTTCTTTTCCCCACAGTTACAGGCTCTCCGTTGAGCATTCCTCTGGACAACCACCTGCTGTACGGGATTCAGCATAGCTGCCTTTTCCATGTAGGGCTCAGTCAATCCGTCAGGGCAGTGTTCTTCCACTTCTCACTTCTGGAGCACTACATATTTCTGTTATTTTGAGACAGAGTCTCACTATGTAACCTTGAACTCACTCTGTAGACCAAGCTGGCCTCAAACTCAGAGCGGTCCTTCCATGTCTGCCTTCCAAATACTGGAATTACAGGTGTGTGCCACATACCTTGAAGCATTTACTTAAGTTGTTCTATTATTACTAAAAACTCGGTAGTCAGATATTAGGGTAAAAACCTGATAGATCCAAAGAGCAGCAGAGCAACGTTCAGCTGACCCTGCCTCTCTACACTTCCCATGGAAAAATACTGTGAATCTCTCTAAGCCCTCCCCCCCAGCCATTGCCGTGTCCCTTATCTGGGTCCTCCCAAACCCCTATGGCTAATTCTGCTCAACCAGTCACTGACTGCCCTTTGATTCAAAGTATCCTTTATCGGCAGTCTCGGAAGTGCCATTGCGAACAAATATCCCACAACAATACCTGGCTGTTATAATACTTAATCTTACCTAAGTTACTGTAGGTGTTGTTACCACTCCCAATGATTGTGAAGGAATTAGTGCATAACTGAATGAATTATCTTCAGGAATCTCTTCCATGACACTTCCAGTGTTGGGATGAGTCAGCAAAGGATCTCAGAATGTCGGCTAAGAGGAGAAAGGATCTCAGCACAGGCTGAGATGGAGCTTCAAACCACAGCCACAATGCATGGCTGGCCATGGTAAGGACACCTGTCTGACAGTGGTCCTCTCTCTACCATTGTCGTTTTAATTTCTTCCTCCATGATGCTCTCTTGCATCTAGAGCCCACAGTAGCTCTAGAGTTGACAGATGAAAATGGCCCATGAGGCCCTTTGCTATCAAAATGCAATAGCGGGGGAGCACCGCCATTGTTCCCTCTACCCGTCACAGGTCTAGCAGATTCTTTGGCAGCTGTTTGGTTATTGGCCTAATTGATCTCCTTTATATTGATTCTCTTCTCACTGTTCCCTGTCTTCCCGTTTTTCTTTCCCTAACCGTGGTGTTTAGTGACAAGTGATAGTCCAATTCCTGAAGGAGATGGCACTGGATGTCTTGATTGTTGATTCTGGATGCAATCGCTGTAGGTGTGCACTGCTTTTTCCAGTGGTCAGAAGACAGCCTTCATTTGAGTAGGATTCCCACAGAGCCTTTTATCACCCCGTGGCCTATGCGCTTGGAACTTACTGTGTATTAAATTGCTAATCAAAATGGAAACCAGCTAGCAAGATGATGAAAAAACACAAACAGTTCCTTTCCAGGATACACAACTTTAGAAGAGGCTGTGGCCGGATCGATTGATGCGACTCGTTTGGAAAGTAATTTAGCAACATGTATCATAAATTAACATGTTTACGCCTTTTTTGATGTGGCAGTTTCCTTCTGGGAGTCTGTTCAAAGCAAGTCATTCTAATCTTAGGAATACGAATGCTGTGTGTGTCAGAGAGGGGATGGCACTCGGTGGCATCCCAGCAAAGTTACAGCAGCTTTTCAAAATAGGTGGGAAGTGAGGAGACCAGCATTTGGGGATGCTGAAGAAGACCCAGAGTTCCTTTGATGTCCCAGGAGCCTCCACTGACCCAGGCCTCATGTCCCTGCTGCTTTAGTATGGCAAGTTTGCCACATATCATTGTTCCAGTAGGAAGAAAGAACAAAAGGAATGAAAGTTACCTAGAGAAATCCAAGGGGTCTCGAGTCTCCTCTACTGTAGAAAATAATAGGAAAGTGAACTTTGAATCAAATATGTTTCCAGATTAATCAAAATTGGGATTTTGTCTATAGGTGAAATCCAAAGAATGGCTAGAGCAAAACCAGCTAATAATATCTTCCATAGTAATCAACATACTCATCCTAGCAGAAATAAAATAATGGAGTCATGTGTGTTGATCCAGAATAACAGATAATACAGTGAAACATCATGGACTGTTACATAACTATATTGGTTATGACTTGGTCAGAAAAACAGAAACCTCTTCAGGTAGGAGACATTTGAATTCATGGAACTTCTACAACCAGTGGAGGGCTGAGTGAGGTCCAGAAGGCCTCTGTCTTGCTTTAGATCCTCTCAGTGCAGAGCCTGGGGCTAGGATTAAGGGGCTTATTTAGAAGGTGAGCCCAGAGACCAGAAGGAGAATGTGCAAGAGGCGTGGCCAACAGAATGATGCTATTGAGGTTGTGTTGGAGAAGTAGATGTTTGCTTCTATCAGGATCTGCTGGGGAGTGTGGGATACCTTCTAGATTTGTCTCCACAAACTGTTGCAAATAGGAGGGTTGACTTGCCAAGTGTTGCCTCGTGTGTTTTTAAGTAACACATATGTTTGTAAGCTTGGCTAATTCCCATGGATGGCTCTTGCAGTTTTAGAAGAATCCTAAAAGCCAGAATGAGAATGTGTAGTTCACTCTCGAGGTGGACAGCTGCAGGCCCAGTGGGAGCTGAAGCTCACATGGAACCATGTGATTCTGGCTAAAATCAAGAATTGAAGGTAAGAAAGCATAGACCAGGGCATAGAGGTATCTACCATAGAGTGTTTCAGAAAGTAGGCCATCAAAGAGTTGTAGAGGAGAGACCGCTAATGGCCCTGCCTACGGGTCTCTGGTGGGCTCTAGGGAGCCTACACTAGGCCTTCCGTGTCTTGACTTACACTCTCCTAAGCTGCTACTGGAGAATTATGTCTGTGCTCTGTTGCCACCTTCCTAAGTGATACAGATGTCTCCAGTTGGTGAGACCCAATAAGAATCCTGATATAAAGGTCCCTGATGAGTGAAGCTTCCAGGCCTCATGGCCCTGCAGGGTCATGGAAACCATGAAAACTAGAAGGATATGGTTGTCCTAAATGACTGTCAAGGGTAGCTGGCCCATCAGTAGCTAAGGTATTTATAAAAATACCTGTAATCGTCACCTGCATATTACCCCATGGACAGGGAAGGTTACAGGTGTGTGGAGATGGCCAAGCACACAACATTGGGTAGATGACAGAAACAGCAGTGTAGTCCCATTTGCTCATAGCCCAGGAGGAAGGTCACACCCCAGGGAGCGCCTCAAGAATTACAACTGAAAGCAGATGAACCAGAGGCAATGTTCCTAGTGTCAAGAGGACAGGATGCCCCTGGCTCCCTGTGATGCCTGAGGAAACAATCCCAGGGGCGATAGAGGAACTGTGCCTGCTCCTGTTAGTAAGCAAGCTGCTTGGCTGTCAGGTCTTGTCCTTGGAGAGAAAGGAAGGGACGGGTTAGGCCCTGTAGATGTCCAAGCAGTGGGTAGTATTAAACCTGTATGGTAGGCAGTCTTCTCTTGTTTGAGTAGAGACCAAAATGTACCTTATTTCTCTTTGAATTGAAGATAAATGGCTCTCCTGTCACCCTCTCAGTTTGCAATATAGCCTTTTTTGTCTTTCAGTTTTCCTGCCTTTTGTAGCAAGCCCAGGAACCTCGAGGCATAACCTACCCCCAGGGTCAGTTTTTGGTATAGTGCCTCCTCAGAAGGAAAATAGAAAAACAGATTGGAAAAATGCTAAATGAATGGATGAGCACCAACCATAGCCCGAGAGCATGCACAGCAAGGCAAGTCCTGAGCTCTTTGCTGCCTTGGCTCCTTGGTTTCGCGTCCCTGGCCGAATGCCCATCGGTCACCTGCCCATCAGTCATCCTCCCACCACCTGCTGTCCACAGGTTCATCATCACCTGCCCATCAGTCATCCCCCCACCACCTGCTGTCCACAGGTTCATCATCACCTGGTCCCCAGATAAAAGATAAAGTCTCTCCTTGAGTTTCAAACTCATATCTCTGTCTAGCAGCACTGCCATGGCCTTTAGTGGGAAGAATCAGAGTATGTTGAGAGTGAAATTAATTAAAATTTGGAGCTATCATCCCGGTTAAACTAGTGCTGGTTTAAGTGGTCAGTAGCCACCTGTAGGTGTAGCTACTGTCTTGGACAGTACAACTTTTGAAATATTTCTGTGATCTCAGACATTTCTACTGGGCAGCCCCCAGCATCAGTCTGGCTGCAATCAGTCATCCATGCCTGTATTCAGACAGGTACCAAGCACCTACTCTGTACTGGTATTCTGAACACTAGATATCCCCCAGCAGGAGGGAGAAACAAAAAGTTTGCCTTCCTGGTACTTACATTTTGATTTACAAAGCCTACTATGTTTAGATATGAGTGCATATCAGTGAATTAACAAGGGACAGCTTTGGCAAGCAGATGACTTGATTTTTAACTTCCTGGCTCACGCCCAGTCTGACTTCTTTGTCCAGCTTATAGATCCTGTGTTAGACACTGACTTGCAAGGCAGAAATGGGTAATATGTTTGACTTCCCTTTGCATGTTGACTGTCACTGTTAGTCTTTTTGGTTCTGGGTGGAAAGTTTATTTGAAAGTAGTTGTTCTTGGTTTTAATTATTTGAATCAATTCCAGTAGCCTGCGTTTAGAATGTTAGTCCGATGCTGGGAGATGGCTCAGTCAGTGAAGGCATCTGCCACCAAGCCTGAAGGCCTCATGTTGCTTTACCTACCCATAAACCCTATGCCAATAAATTCTCCTTTACACTTGGAATTTCTCAGAGAGCAGTAGCATCCCTAGCCTGAGAAGGTGAGCCACGGAGACGGGTGACATTTCTATATTAGATGCTTCCAGTAAGACCCGTGAATGCCTGTACTACCCCACTTCTGTGTGGTGCAGTTGACATGGACCTTGGGGGTTGATCTGTCTATTCCAACTACCTCTTTCCTCATCCTCTGGAGATGTAAATGATTTGTCAGGGGTCACAACTGTATAATAAAACTCTGCCATACTATAGTATTGAGGCAGAGAAATGAGTAAATAAAGCGGGGGGGGCGGTGTCTCCACTTTAATTCATTGTGCATTTTGAAGGGCTTGAAGTTTATTTCTGGGCTGCTACTCTGAATTTCTGATTATGGCTTGAAGTAGAACCCGATAATATGTATTTCTAGTAAATTTCCTGGTGCCTCTAATGGTGTGAGGACTGTATCCTAAGAACCACTGGTATAAGCCACACAGTTACATTGTTGTGTTAGTAATAGATTAAGGAGAGAGAACTGGTCTACCGTTAGCCGTGGGGGGGGGGGTCTGATGATACAGCCAAGGTATCCATATCAATCCAGATCTAAACTAGGGTTTGGCACCACCTAGTGGCAGACATGTTGTTTTGTCATGGCTGGGAACAGTTATGACTCTCAGATCTCTTAGCTGTTCTGGCTATCTCAGGGTTCACAAACGCTTATCTTGTTACATTGGTCTGAAGACTGAATTTTGAGGCCCAGCAGCCATCTGTTTAACTACCTGTTACTTCTGTATTTGCCTTTACCTCTCCTGTCTGCCTCCCGCCCTTCCCCTGCAGATAATAGCAGCTCTGTGTCAGAAACTGCAGTGGCAAACTGCACTGTGGTGGGAGTTTTCAGCCAGCAGTGGTAAAACTTGTGTAATGTACTCATCTTCGCACACTACCTCTTGGTCGTGCCTCTGGGCATTTACATCCTTCCACATCCACCTATCAGAAATCTGTTTTAATTCCCACGGCTTAGCTTACATTCCTCCACCTCTAAGACTTTTATCCTGCCTCTCTGATGAGGACAGCTTTTCATCCCTCCAAAGGGTGAGACACACCAGTACTTAACTGTGCTTCGGGTCTCACAATAGCGCTTCAGCATGTGTTATGCCTGTTCTACAGGTAGAGGTTCCAAGGCTCCAGAAGGGTGACATGTTTTCTAATTTGTTATAATTACCAATAATAATTAGCAATATTAGTTGTCTAACACAGTTAGCAGAGGATAGATGGCTGGGGGGGGGCTGTGTATCCTATGCAAATTCCCTGTGACTAAGCTTCATTCCCCTCCTTCCCAACCCTGTTTTGTCTTCATGTTGAGACAGGGTCTCACTTTGTCAATCAGGTAGATGGATGTGGAGTTTACTAACTAACCCAGGCCAGCCTTGAACTTATAACCCTCCTATCTCAGTCTCTTTTGTGCTGTGATTGATTATAAGCCTGAGCCACCATGTGCAGCAGTCTAATGACTTTTGATTAGTTATTCTCTCCCCCAGTTAAACGGTCAGTTCTTTGAGAGCCAAGAGGGCCTCCCATTTGCTCTTGTTCACGCCTCCAGGTCCTGCTCCAAACACAGCACTGTTACATTACAGCTGTGTTTGGGGTTTTCAGAGATTGACCTCCTGGCTGCCTTCCACACACTCTGTCACCCTCCACCCTCCACCCTCCACCCTCCACCGGCTTCTTGCAGTTTTCTGTGGGCCATGGCAAGGAAGGGGCTACCATGAGTGCAGCCTCTGATGCTCTTCCCAGCTGGCCTCAGCTCGCCTCAGCTGGCTTCCACCATGGTGCAGGCTGTGGGAAGAAAAGCGCTTACTCCGTCTTCACAGCAACTCATTCCGGTGGCTTCTGTTCCTTGCCTGGCTCTCATCTGTGTGCCTCCCCACACGCTTTTCCTTCTCTGAGCCTCTCTGCTCGGTCCCTCTTAGTCATCATCACGTCACTGTCCCAAACACCTGGTGAAGCACAGCGCAGGAACATTGTGAGGTTAATCAAAGTCAGGGAGGGCGAGAAATCACTCCGCACACTGCTCACGCTGCTCCAAATGGGGACTGCGGGAGAGACAGCGGATCTAAATATTTAAGAAACAGTGACACACTCCTTCTCTGTGTTGAATGTGACTTGCAAATGTGGCTTCATTTGTCATCCCACCTCCTCTCATAAAACTGCCACTTGCAGGAGAGAGAAAGAGTGCATCTGGCCTCGCTGTGCCTGAGCACTGTTTGAAGCTGAGGCAGGAATTCTTCGTCTTCAACGCAGTGACACAGTGGTCCTTGGTGAGGTCCCCTTGGTATTTGGGGGAGCCCAATTTCCTGTGTTCTAAGGTTCAGTTCTCATTCTTAAACCTGGCTAATCCCTAGAGCCTTTTCAAATTGCCCTATCCCAGAATCCAGGGATTAGAATTCCTGAGGGAAGGATTAGGAATCTATTTTTAAAATAGATCCTGGGGCTGGAGAGGTATCTCAGGCAATAAAGTACAGCCTGTGCCTGAAATGAGGACCTGAATTGGGTCCCCAAAGCCCATGTGAAACAGTTGGGCATGATGGAATGTGCTTATAATCCCAGCACCAGGGAGACAAAGGGACCCTGGAATTCTCTGGCTGGCCACCTGGTCTACATGTCAAGCTCCAGGCCAGTGAGATAGCCTTTTCTCCCCAAACAAAGTTGACCAACCCAGAGGAATGACAACACAAGACTGATCTCTGCCTCCAACACACACACACACACACACACACACACACACGAGAGAGAGAGAGAGAGAGAGAGAGAGAGAGAGAGAGAGAATGTGTGTGTGATGGACACCTTGGAAAACCATCTTGACGGTCAGCTAGTTTGGGAAACCATTAGTCTAAATACCTCTGAATGTTTTGTTCTAACCCAGTCACTTGGGCAAGGTAGAATCATCAATATCTTTATTTCAAGCTACGTAAGGTCTTCACAGTTAAGATCAAAGTTACTGCCTTCTGGAGCAAGGCACTGAAATGAGACTTATCAGAAATACTTGACATGTCTTGATTCTGAAGTTTGTGGTGAGATTAGATGTAATTCTCAGTGCAGGTCTAACCTGAGCTAAGTCTATGCAGGTAAAGGAAGTGTATTCTACATTATCGGCCCACACCACTATTGCCCACAATGTTATTGTTTTTTCTCATAATTTTGAGTCCAGCTGTACATTCCATAAACTACATCTCCTGTGGAATGACTTGATATAAATTATGTATTCGGAAATATTAAACCAGAACCACAAATTAAAACCATGCTATCTGGAGAATTAAAGAAGCCTTTCTGAGCATTCAAGTGGATTTAGAGAGGCTAAGGGAAGAGAACAGAAGGGTTTGAAGTTATTGCTCACAAAGTTGACCGAGGACTGTGATCTTGTGAATGATTTTACATACTAAAATCTACTGCCTCTTTTGGCCCACAGACTTCCATATTCTTTCCATATATAAACGGTCTGTTGAAAGTTTTGCCTTGCCACCCTTTGGCTGTGAAAATGTCAGCATACCTTTCTGGGACAAATGCCTACTGCCAAGAGGAAGCATACACATTTGTAGGACTCCAAATTCAATTTCTGGAGATATTTTTCAGGTTCCATAAAGGAAAAAGAAAAATGAGCACATTTACTATGGCTAAGAAATAATCTTTCCTAAGCACTGCAGTCTAAATGACAGCATGCTCTGGTAGTAGTTGTCAGCTTTACAGTATTACTTAATTCACTGACCTCAATATACCGTCTTTAATATCAAAACCGTAAAAGAGGAAGCGTGATATGCATTCTTGGCCTCACACAAGCTCCATCCTGTCTCCTAAAATGAGACAAATGGTCCTAACACATTTGCATGCCAGAAGAGGGGAATCTGTATCATTCTAGAAAACTTTACATGTTGGCACTGTGTGTGTATGTATGCACAGCAGAGGGTGCATATTCATGTGTGTGCAAATGTACATGTAAGTGCATATACATGAATGAACATGAGTATGGAGGCCGGAGGTCATCGTCAGTTATTGTCTTCACATGTGACTCTGCCTCCTGGTGCTGGATTAGCAAGTGCATTTCACTGCTCCCCCTACCCTATGTGGGAGCTAAGGATCCTACTTTGGGTCCTCACTCTCGTACACAAGCGCTACAGCACCCAAGCTGTCTCCCCAGCCCACTGTGGTACTCTTTTCACCCTTGCTGACCTTGCTGACTGCCTGTGAGGAGCCCAGGGCACATGCTTCGCTGTTTCCAACAGAGCTTGAAGTACTTGCTTCCCTTTTATAGACTTTTCCATAACAAGAGATGAATGGTTTGGTGCTCAGCCTCTTGGTGGGTCTGACAGCCGCTTCTTTTAGAGGAGGAAGTATACAGGGGAGGAGGGAAGGGACTCGATTGAAGTTTTCTTCCCTTAAGAGTGAGTACCCAGCCCAGGGTGACTGGAGGAAATGCCCCATCTCAGGTAGCCTGACCCCAGACAGTGTTCCTCAACTTACTAGGACACAGGGGTGAGCCCCTGTGGTGTCTGCAGCAGGAGAGCCTGTATAAGCCAGAAACCACAGGGTCTGTCTTCATTTGGCTGGTAGACTGGGCTCAAGTGAATTAACTGCCAACATTGTTCAGAAGGTAGACCTTTATCTCAATGTCTGAACTTCAACTTCTCCTTAAAATTTAGAGGTTTTTAAATGTTGCATTTAAGAAGAAAGTTCTGTATTGCTGTTAAGCCTTGGCTGGCACCATTCTTACCTCCCTGTCTACCATGAGATCTCTGTTACCTATAAGCTCCTGTATGGGACAAAGAAGCAGCCAATGTAATTGTGCTCATATGACTAACTGTAGGTTTGGAGGAATATAAGATGTTGAACATAGGAGATCTACATGTTTCAAGAAAAAAAAAACAATGCCTGTTTCTTTATGGAAGTAAAGGATTCCCTGGGTTTAATATGTGAAGCAGCTAGCTAAAAGGAATTTAACTATAAATACCATTATAAGTCATCCTCAGCCCTGTGGGCATATGCATTCATTCATGGCTTATGCTCAGTCTGAGAAACCTTCCATCGCTGCCTTCCTGGACTAATTCATACCTCATGCTAAGGCTCTCAGGCAGCCTGCAGAATCTCCTGTTCTGTTTCTCTAGCTCCCTTCATCCTCACATAACTGAAAGCAGCCTTGCTTCATTGTTACCTCATTACTTTACTAGGAAAAGAAAGAGCCAGTGCATGCGGCGCAGTCAGGACTTCATTTGGTTTCCTGAGTCCTCTGCTTTTAAATGTCAGACCCATTTAAAGATGAGGAAATTGCAGCCCAGTGAAGTAACTCTCTCAAGGTCATCCAGCAATGCCAGTTAAGTGACAGGTATCCCTCCCTTCATGTCTCCAAGTGCTTCTGGTGCTTTGTGTGAATTACTATGTAATGCAATGGCCTTAGCTTTTGTCACGGTTGAGAAGGAATGTCCATAGCAAGAATAATCTCTTCATGGTCTATTCAGTGTTTGGGGATACTATTGGTTATTAAAAGGATGTCTGTATAAATTACTTTGGACTATTTGTGATGAAAATCCCTGGCAGAAACAACTCAGGGGAGGAATTACTTTGGCTTAGGGCAATGGCTCTCAACCTTCCTAATGCTGCGATTTTTTAATACAGTTAGTTCCTCATTGTAACGGAAGTTTCTGTTCCACCAGGTCCCACAGCCATTCAGTCCCAAAGAAACACATATTAATTATAAACTCTTTGGCCTATTCGCTCAGGCTTATTGTTAACTAGCTCTTACAACTTAAATTAACCCATAAAGCTTGTCTGTGTTTAGCCACAGGGCTTGTTACCTTTTATTAGTAAGGCATTTTCATCTTGCTTCCTCTGTGTCTGGCTAGTGACTGTGTCTTTGCCTTTCCTCCTTCCAGAATTATTTTAGTCTGGTTGCCCCACCTATACTTCCTGTCTGGCTACTAGCCAATCAGTGTTTAATTAAACCAATATGAGTGACAAATCTTCATAGTGTACAAAAGCATTATCACACAGCACCTCATGTTGTGGTGATCCCCAACCATAAAATTATTTTTGTTTCTACTTCCTAACTGTCATGTTGCTATGTGAATCATAAGGTAAATATGTGTGCTTTCTGATGGTCTTTGTAGGGTTGTGACTCACAGGTTGAGAACTGCTCTAGGGATTCGGCTAATTCCAGACAGGAAAGGGAGGCAGAATGACCCTCACCATGGCTATAGGAATGTGAAGCAGAAGCAGTTCACACTGAAGTGGACCAGAACATGAAGAGAGTAGCTGAAGTTAAGTTCAAAGGCCCACCACCAGTGATTTACTTCTGCCAGCTAGACTAAGCCTCCTAAAAGCTGCAGCAATAGCCTCGGAGTACAGCACCACCAACTGGTGATCAAACATATAAACCCCAAGCCTGGCCACCATCACACCATCTGATGAACTTTTCTTAGTGACAGAGGATATTTGTGTTGATGGAAAATATATATATGTGCACACACTTCTGTTTATACAGGCAGAAATAAATGCACTAGCAGTCCTTTGAAGCTTCATTTGTAGGCATCTTGCTGCAAGAAAGCACTGTCCTCTTCCATTTTAGGGTGAAATATGAAATAAGTCCCCTCTTTCTCCATGTAATTTTGGTTTCTGAGGTGGTTCTTGGGTTTGACGAGCATACACACACACACACACACACACACACACACATATATTTGGTTTTTTGAGACAGGGTTTCACTGTGCATCTTTGGTGCCTCTCCTGGAACTCACTCTGTAGACCAAGCTGGCCTCGAACTCACAGAGATCTGCCTGCCTGAGTGCTGGGATTAAAGGCGTGTGCCATCCCCACCTGGTTCAATAATTATGTTTTAATTTTAATTTTAGTCTTTTGCCTGTGTGTTGCCTGCATATACACCTGTGGAACACTTGCATGCAGTGTCTATGGAGCCCAGAGGAGGGTATCAGAGCCCCTAGAACTGGAATTACAGATGGTTATGAGCTGCCATGTGGGTACTGGGAATCAACCCCCCCCCATCCTCTGGAAGAACAACCAGTGCTCTTAATCACTGAGCCATCGCTGCAGCCCAGTGGGTTGGTAATTCTAGTGCAGAAGTTACAGCTAGTTATCCACTGCTTTGGATCCTTTGTAAAGATAGCACAGACATAAATTTTAAATAAGATCAACATCCAGTGTATGCTCCTGAGAATAAGTTATAAATCCACTTTAAATAGGACACTTGAAGGAAATGGCCCCAGTGCCTCCAGCTCACTTCTGACCCCGAGCAAAATGGAGGCTGTTGATGACATCTGGCCTGGTCAGTCACACCTGGAATTCTACTGTGTGGTAACAGTTGACAGATCACATTGAGCCCTTGCCAAAGCACAGTGAGCAGGCCCTGGAGTAAGGGTAGTGACTTTGTATGTGTTGTCTAAATCTCCGCAGCAAGCATATCTGAAACTGTGTTTGCCCTTTGTATGAAAAAGAAATCCAAGCATTTGCCCATGTCCTCTTCTAAGGACAGAGAGATAGACCCTTTTCTGGCTCCTCAGGCCAAGTTATTAGTCCCTTCTGTCCACTCTCCCCACCCATAAGGAACTAGTTTCAAAGGAAGGTTTATCTGTGTGCTAATTCTCCCTTCATTATCTTCTCTGAGAGCCCTCCTAGTCATGTCTATTACCAGCTCCATTAGACCTGCTTTCTCCTACATGGCCCTTGCTCTTATTTAGCCCCAACTCCCTACTGGCCCAGTCATTATCGTTCCTTGTTTTGGAAAATATTTTGAAGCTCAACTGAAATACAGTCCATTGTCATCACTCACAGTTATTATAGTCTATAAAATGACCATGAACATTGAATTAGTGACTACAGAATCATTTCTCTGAAGGGAAACACAGTAAGAGGTTCCTGGTAGCCTCTCCCATTCTTCTGCCTTATGATTATTACAGAGCCTTGTTTTATGAGCATTTCTGTTTAAAGACAACTTATTTCATACATACTATTGATTCATTAATATTAAACTCGGAGTCAACAGGCCTATAGCATGAGCCCGAACAGAACTAGAGTGGCTTATGTACTCTCTCTGCCAGGCACGTGCCAGCCCCCAGCCCCACCCCCAGAGCTCAGGACACTAGAAGGAATGTCAGCACTGTTCTTGGGGGCCTTTCAAATAGGAAAGTCAGTGAAACACACAGTACAAGGAATACATGGAAAGGACATGGGTGTGGTATGAGAGCAGAAACAAGGCTGACACTCTTGTCCATCTACACTGCATTAGTTGACTAAATTATCTGCAAGTCAGGATGCCCACATGGTGGGTGGAAGCTTTTGGGTGGCTACTTCAGATGGAATTCTTTGCTTGGTGTCTGTTCTCTTGTTGTTAGCACTGTTTCTAAGGAGAAAGGTTACCTTGCTCATCTGATGGGAAAACAAGTAATTGCAACTTTCCTAAATTCTTTGCTCGGTTCTACTTTTAGTGAATTCTGATCAAACCCAGCCTCTGTCATCTGACTTCTTCCCACTCATCAGAATCTTTTATAATCATTGTTCTATACTCAGATCACCTCTCTCAGCTGTCAGATCTGAGGCCACATGTGGGTCCTCCTGGTCTAACTCACTTCATTTAGCATGGTGGCCTCTAGTTATATCGATTTGGTGGCAAATAACAGGATTTCATTCTTCTTTATTATTAATACTCCATTGTTCCTGTAAGGGAAATGAAGTGTATTTTCTCTATTTATTTGTTTTGATGGGTACCTAGGATGATTCTGCATCTTAGGTGTTGTGTATACTGACACAGTAAATATGGGCATGCAAGTATGTCTTTACATTCTAATTTCATATAACTAGCTGCATCACATAGTAGGTCTATTTTATATTCTGATTTTATATAACTAGCTGCATCATATAGTAGGTCTATTATATTCTGATTTTATATAACTAGCTGCATCATATAGTAGGTCTATTATATTCTGATTTTATATAACTAGCTGCATCATATAGTAGGTCTATTTTAGTTTTTTTTTTTTTCAGAAACCACCATATCATTTTCTCTAACTGTATTTATTAATTTGCATTCCTACCAAGAGTGTTAGTTCCTTCTTTCCCATGCCCTCACCGGCATTTGTTACTTATTGTTTAATATATTATCCATTCTAATTGCGCTGAGACAGTATCTCATTGTAGTTTTGATTTTATTTTCATAATAGCTAATGATACTGAATGCTTTTCATATATTTCTTGGCCATTCTTATTTTTTCCTTGAGAAGGTGATGTGGGAAGTCCTTCTATATATGTGTTGCTTTTATTGGTTAATGAATAAAGCTGTTTCAGCCAGTGGCTTGGCAGGATAGAGCTAGGTGGGAAAACTAAACTGAATGCTGGGAGAAAGAAGGCAGAGTCAGAGAAAAGCCATGTAGCTGCCTACAAGAGACAGATGCCTCCACCAAAGCTCACTGGAAACTTGCTAGTAAGCCACAGCCACATGGTGGTACACAGATTAATAGAAGTGGGTTAATTTAAGATATAAAAGCTAGCTAACAATACGCTTAAGCTATTGGCCAAACAATATTGCAAATAATATAGTTTCTGTGTGATTATTTCAAGTCAGGGTGGTCAGGAAACAAACTAGTGACCTCCCCAAACAAGAAGGATTTATTCTGATTCAGTCATCTGCCATTTATAATTGTATCGCTCTGTCAGGTGACTCTCCCATTCTATAGACTGCCCCCTTGCTGTGTTGAGTTTTGATTGCTGTATGTATGTATGAGCTTTCTAATGTAATGTCACTCCATTCTGTTTGCTTTTCTCTCTGTGCTTGTAGGATCCTATGTAGAAAACTATTGTTTCTAAACAGTGTCTTGCAATATTTCCCATTTTGTTTTAGTGTTTTCAGGGTTTGGGGTTTTATGTTCAGGTTGCTGCTATATTTTAATTTATGTTGATAAGTCATGAGATTAAAGGGGTATAGATTTCAATCCTGTGCATATGCTTATCCAGTTTTTTCAGCATTACTGTTCTTTCTCTAGTGTATGAATCTTACGCTTTTGTCAAGGACTAGCTGACTGTAAGAAATATGGACTTAGCTCTGGGTTCTCCATTCTGTTTCATTGGTCTATGTATCTCTGTTTGTTCCAGCACCATGCTGTTTTAGTTACTGTGGCTCTGTAATAGATACTAAAGTATTATAATGTCTCCTATTTATTTATTTATTGGCAGTTGAACCTCACCCTTCCGGCCCATTCTCTATGGGCCAGCCTCTTCTACGGCTGTCAAAGGTCTACTTACTGCCTGAGCCAGGAGGTGAATGGTTCTAGTGTTTACTTATTCTGAGGGATTAAACCTATAGTCTGAAGCTCTAGACCTGCTGACTTTATCTACAGGGACTGTCCCAGAACCGGAATAGTCAAAGTAGATTATTTTTCTTTTACTATGACTTTTTGACTGTTAAAGCCCTCTAATTTCTTAGGCATTCACTCCAGAAACTAATCATTATCCTTAAAGATTTTAAATTACTCCCCAAGGAACCATACAGATATAGTTGATACTTCCTAAAGCATGGTTGAAAAGTAGCTTCAAGGACTGGTGAGAGGCTCAGATGAAAAAGGTGCTTGCCACCAGGTCTAATGACCTGAGTTCCATTTTTCTGGATTCACTAGTCCTGTGACCTCCATGCATGTCACATGTGGTACATGCTTGCACCATAAGCAGTCCCTGCCACACATATACATACAAAATAAATTAAACATAATTTAATAAAACAGCCTCTAATAGAATCTAACTATGACTCTCCATCTATTCAAAGTAATGCAAGTGATCCCAGAGACTCAACTTAGAAGCCATCATTAGAACAGCAAATAACTTCAGATCAGTCACAAAATAAATATACAGAAGTCAATAATTCCTATGTCAAAGTAATTAGAGAATAAAATGGTAACAGGAAATCTATCACAGTGGCAAAAGATACATGTAAAATGCCTACAAATTTGCTTGATAAGACAATAGGATGTAAATGAAGAAAAGCCATTGTGAAATTCCATCAAAAGACTTAAATCAAGATGAATTTTGAACAAATAGTATACCAGATGATGTCTGTTGTTGGGATGTCTGTTGGTGGTCCCAAAATTCTGAGATTTGCTGACTAAATTGTTTCTTTGATAGCTCACTAGTTGCTTTATTCCTTATATTGGGAAGCATCACTTGCTTCTTCAAAAACCCCTAAGCATTTCTAGAGATGACTAAGAGGCTTATGTTCTCCTTGATCAAAGTTAACTACAATTACTTTCTGATCTCCTATTACTTGATCATCTATATATTCATTTACTCCCTGTTTACTAGATATTTGAGTGCTTACTGTGCCCTAAGTACTCCATAGATGTCCACTACCCATTGCTTCTGGCTGCTGGCAGGGGGGGTGGCCTCTGGAAGTCACCCTTGGCTCTGAACATGATCTTTTGTCTCAACTGTCCCTGTGAAGTCCTAGTAGCAATGGGCTATTTTATGAAGGTGTATCCTAAGGTTTCAAGGATGCTCTTCATGGAAGAGCACTGTGGGAGAAGGAATGCAGATTGTTCCTGTTAGTAAAGATAGGGTAAAACAAGAAGCAGAGGAAAGCTAAAGTTCATGGGCATCCCCTGAGGGCCATTTCTTACTCCATCCTTTATCTTTCAACCTCACCTGCCAGCATGTTTTGGAACTGCCTCTTCCTATTTTTTTTAACCACCTCCTTTTTATCATATCAGCCTCTGCTGTTTCTGAACCTCCTCTGTAACCCATCTGTCCAACACTAATATTTAGAAGCTCAAGTATCTTTATTTAATTTTAAAGGAAATTTAATGATCTCTGCCTCTCTTTCTTCTTCTTAGGGGTGTATTATCTTTATTTACCTAGGATGACATCATTAAAGCGTTATGGTACTGAAAAAAGAACTTCTCACCCTTGGAAGACATTCTGATATCCACAGTGGCACATTTTAAAATATTTTCCTTTCCCTTTACTGCATTGGGATTTTGAAGATACGAAGTCTTTTCTAAGCAAATAAGAGAGATCTCCCACTATAATCTCCATAAAATTAATTACATTGAAAACATTTAAACGACAATAAGACAAATTATCAAAAACAATGATAATAAAAAAGTAACTGTACTAATGGTTTAATATAAACACCACTCCAATGGTAGAATGAGAAAACAGAAACTGAAAGTATCACGAAGTCTAGAAACTCATTTAAGAATAGAAAGGCATTTAGAAAATAATGAATGCAATATAAAATACTAAGAGAAAAATACAGAGAAATATTTTTGTAACAAGAGACCAACAAAGGTCTTTCTAACCATGGAAAAATGAGCAGCAATCTTAATAAATTTGTTTTTTTAAATGCAGGATATCCCACATAGGGGTAAAGCTCAAAAGCACTGTGCTAAGTAAAAAGTGCCAGGTGCAGATGCCATGTATTGTGTGATCGATTATATTTATGTGAACCTAGAATAGGCAACTCTAAAGGCCACCAGTAGATTAGAGGTCATCAGTGACGCAGACAAGTGACTAACAATGAGTAGCATAAACACTAATGAAACGGAATAGGTAGTGATAGTGGTCAAGCAGCTTTTTAAAATAATTATTGCTTTGAGAATTTCATATTTGAATATAATGTGGTTTTGTCAAATCCATCCCAAACTCTTTCTGCTGTAACCCCTCCTACATCCCTCCTACCACTTTTTCCTCCCCCAGGGAGTGTATGCTTTCTTTAACCCATTTAGTCCACTTAGTACTGCCAGTATCTACACATGTGTGAGGTCATCCACTGGAGTATGGACAACCTATCAGGGGTTGAATCCCTGAAGAAACTGACTCTCCTTTCTCCAGCAGTCATCAGTAGGATTTTGCGAGCCCTTCCCCATAAGTGCTACTATTTGGGTTGGCTTGATCTTGTGCGGGTCTTGTGAGTGCAGTCATTGCCACTGTTGGTGCTTGTGCACAACAGCATTACATTCGTTACACCTTGAAAACACTGTTTTGTGTCAGTCTCCCATTATCTCTGCTTCTTATGATCTCTCTGCCCCCCTCTTCTGCAATGATCCCTGAGCCTTGAGGGGAGAGGGTGTGACATAGATTTCCCATTTAGGACTGAGCACTCCACAATCTTTTATTCTCTGCACATTGATCAGTCGTGTGTCTCTGCATCAGTCACCACCTACTGCCCATGGAAGCTCTCTGATAAGGGGTCACCAGCTAGTCACATGCATTAAAGGCAGGATTTTATGATATATCAATTATGTCTCATTTTTTAAAAGATATTAAGGCAAGTTAGTTCTAATTGGGGTGTTATAAGAAAATGAAAACCTGGTATGCTGGTAAAGAATGTCAAAGATTATAAATTCTAACTTTTTAAGATAAATGACTGTTAAGCATATAAAGTATAAATTAAAGCAATAAGATGTAATATTTATCTGGAGGCATGAAAAGAAATTCTAAGTTTCTATTCTTGGGTAGAATGTAGTCTAAATGGTTATTCTATGATACTGGTTCTCAAGAGAAAATTTATGGTTTCTCCAAAGCCTTATATTGTTTCCTTGCATTTTCATTTCTAGGAATGTCTCCTAAATAAATATTTGCTACCTAAATGGCAGGTAGTAAATTCCTGTTGGCACAGCAGCATGCGTCTGCTGCTAGGAGAAAAATTCAGAGTGAGAGTATATAAAACACCACAGACATATGGAGTTCATGCAGAAGCCCAGAGAGGTGCTCTCCAGAGTCTCAGTGACCACCTCATATTGGCAAGATCCTATCATTTGTGCTTTCTTAGTTATTCTTATCTATATTTTCAGTTAACTGTGATTCCCAAATACTCCATAAAAGAATCCTTTATAATAATAAATTATTTCTGTTTTTTTACTTTTAAATGTTACTTATTTTATTTTACTATTTTGTTTGAAACAAGGCCATGATATGTAGCTCAGGCTAGCCTTGAACTCTTCCCTCCTCCTGCTTCTGTCTTCTGGGTGCCAGAATTACAGGTGTGTGCCACCATGCCCAGCTAAATTCATTCTGCATCCCGCATTTTCAATGTGAGAAATCTTTCTTGTTTTGGTTTAGTGAACCCCTCAGCAGAAAAGAGATTAGAAAAGACAAAGACCCTTGTTCTTCTCCTAAGACTAGACCAGTGATCTCAACCTTTCTGATGCTGTGACCCTTTAGTACAGTTCCTCATGTTCTGGTGACTCCCAAACACAGAATTTTTGTTGCTACTTCATAACTATAATTTTCTACTGTTATGAATCATAATGTAAATATCTGTGTTTCCTGGTGGCCATAGGTAACCCCTGTAAAGGGATTGTTCAATCACCCCCCAGGGGTCGTGACCCACAGGTTAAGAACTATAAGACTATAGTGTCATGAGAGCTATAAAAATCCTTCAAAGCCAGGTTCTCATTCTCTGCCCATGGGGTTGTCTTCAGAGTTGGGGGTGTTAACATGGTTCAGGGATTTGGTCAAAGGGTCAGTGGTAATGGTCTAACATAGACCATTTCTATTTCAAATACAGGTCTGTGTGCACTGCCATGCTCACACCCAAATGAAATTCTTCTAATTGGGAATGTGTGCCCCTTGGTGTAACAATTTCTTCTCCCGTTTTCCTAGACAGAATCATGAATAAACTGGAGGCTAAGCAGGACCAGATGATACCATGAAGAGGAGGTTACAGGCCCTCTATTGCCGACTGTTAAGTAAGTTCATGCCACATTCATTCTTTACCTGGAATATGTGAAGGTTGTCACTTGTTGAGTGCCAGGATCTTTGTGGAGTGTTGTAATGAGGGGTTCGGGCTGCATTCCCGGCGCCGGGCCCCTTGTTCTGTCCCACCTGGCTCCTGGTGCGTACCCGAAATAATTACACAGAAACTGTATTCATTTAAATCCTGCCTGGCCCATTATCTCCAGCCCCTTATTGGCTAACTCTCACATATTATTTTAGCCCATCTCCATTAATGTGTATCGCCACTTGAGTGGTGGCTTACCGGCATGAGTCTAACCAGTGTCCATCTTGTGCCGGAGAAGCATGGCATCTGCGTCTGCCACACTGCCTTCTCTCTCACAGCATTCCGTTCTATCTACTCCGCCCACCTAAGGGCTGCCCTATCAAACGGCCAAGGCAGTTTTCTTTATTTAACCAATGAGGGCAATACACAAATAGAATACCCTCCTACACCAGTGGAGGGTTGGGTCTGCTTCATCTAGATAAGCCACCAAGCATCAAGTCGCTCTCATGTCTTAGGCATCCATCATACTGTAAACTTCATTATAATTCTAGTGTGACTTAGTTCAAAATGCACATCAAAAACATGATCATTCTTTGTTCCGTGATATAATATCAGGTGTTGCTGTATGATCTTGTGTTGATTCCTCATGGGAAAGAACTGGTGGATTGTATTTTCTGGATTTTCATTCCATGGAACCAGACAGGCTTTGGGGACCACACACCCTTTGGCTTGGAATGTGGTACGTTAGATATGCGTGATTCTCAAATAGTGAGTGGAATCAATGTGGTTTCTTGGTTTTTATAGCAGAATAAAGAGTATCACTTTCCGTGTGTTGCTTATGCACTTTGGGGTTGTGTCATAAAGAACCATTAATGGTGGTACTTGGGATGGGAATAGCTACTGAGTTGAATGGAAAACCCAGTGCAGTCCATGTTTTTGATGCTCTGGAGATCTCACTTGGCACAACAGACACTGGCCACTCTGAGTCAGAGCGAAGCCAGTGAGTTGGAAACCTTGAGGATGGAGTGCATTGTGTCTGTAGAGCCTGGTGGGGACGTGGATGGAAGACGGGTCTTTCCTAAACCAAGCAGTGTCTGACTTTTGCTGAGAGGATAAAATGAATCAAATGAACACGATTGAGATGCAAATCACTAGGCAGTCAGCCCGCAGAGTTTCCAACCCAGGTTAGATTGCTGTAGCCTGCAAAGCTCTTTATCTGCACACAGTTTGGGGCCAAGCGTTTTAATTGGCTCTTTTCGTCTGCTGAATTCTAATCCCAGAAACTCATAAGGCTAATTCAGCCTGCTGGAAAGTTGCCAGGCTGTATGGGGACCTTCTTCTGTTCTTTTTCTGTTTCCTATGGGACCATAGTTCTCTCTCTCCCTCCCTCCCTCTCCCTCTCCCCACTCCCTTTATAAAAGACATGAGTTAGTCTACCTTGATGGAGAAAGAGACCTGTGAAAGATAGACTCCACATGTGTTACATCTCAAAGAAGGGGTGCTAGGCTTCATTGCAGGAGAATTGGGGCACTGCAAAACAGCATAGCAGATTTGAGAGGTAGAAAAACATTTGAGGAATCCCCTTAATGCTGATTGTGTGTCCCAATATCTGCATATTACTTAAAGCCATGCATTATCTGAAAGGCATTAGATAAAGTATTCTGCCATTCAGAGTTAGGCCTAATGCTGCACAGCGTCCATTCTCCTAAACTCTAAACTGAGCACCCTAAAAGCTGGAGGGGTGAGACATCACCTGGATCACTGTAGGCACAAATGGTCCATGTTTGCAGAGATGCCGAGAGACTCAAATAGCACTGCTGAAGCAGCTCTTCGTTAGTTAGGAGGTAGGTCATAACCATCACTAACCCTCCCTGATTATTGACATGTATAATAACTCATATAAGTGTGGTAGTGTGAATGTAATTGGCCCCCATAATCGTATAGGAAGTGGCACTATTAGGAGGTGTGGCTTTGTTGGAGTGGGTATGGCCTTGTTGGAGGAAGTGTGTCACTTGGGGGGAGAGGGGGCTTTGAGGTTTCCTGTGCTCAGAATACAGCCCAGTGTCTGAGTTGACTTCCCATTGCCTGCAAGATGTAGAATTCTCAACTACTCCTCCGACACCACACCTGGCTTTTACGTCGGTTCTGGGAATCCAAACTCAGGGTCTCATACATCCACAAGTACCTCTTCCTCAGTCTAGTCCAGTCTAGAGCTTGGATCATAACGGGACTCCATAAGTATTTGATTTTATGATCATTCTCCATAAAAATCTAAGACAACATTAATGCATTGCTATTGTGTGAACCACATGCTGTCAATTAAATCTTGCACTGTAGAAACAGGTGCATGGGTAATGTACATGCTTAGTAGCTGGATTGTGGGTAATACAGTCCTCAAGTCATCACTCAGTTCTCCCTTAGGGCCAAGCCTCAACAAAGCCATCTGTAGTCCAGGCTTTCGCTTCTGGTGGGTCCTTTGAAAGCTGGGGAGAGATCTGAGGAACTGTGTCATCACACACTGAAGTCGGCTTGTGTATTCTGTCTTTGTGTTTGCTTCTCGTGACAGTGAGGGGAAATCTTCCCTTAGACTAAAATCAGGGAACTGATGTAAATTTTAACGGGCACGACCTTTAGGTCCAAACAACTACTGACTCTAAATCTCACCTTTCAGATGTTACAGGCAACCATACTGAGGGGAATTCCCAAGGTTGGGGGAGTGGGAGCTTCACCCCTCATCCTTTACAGAAGATGACACTGACACTGCCTGGTCCTATGGAGTCTGGCAGTGCTGGATTCTGGATAAAGAATGAATGAGTTCAAATCCTGGCTCTTCTAATTATTGGGATCAATTTCCAAACAACACAAAGCAATTAGAGCATGCTTCCATGGCTTAACAGCTGCTGGGTCCTCTCTCCCTGAGGCTTTGCCCTCCCAGCAGCTGATAAGTCTTGACCCTAATTAGTGACTGCTGTGGGAACATGTTAGAGCTTGGGTTTCTATTTCTTCCTTGCTTCGTGCGGAGTGTTTATTTATTTGTTTGCTTACTTTAAAAAAAATTAAAAATTGGAGGCCAGATAGTTTTCCCTTCATGAAAAGATTCACAAGCTCTCTCTAGGGATAGGACAGGTCTCTGTATCTCTGGAGTCATTCACATACATTTGAGGCAGAAATGCTGTCTAGTGTGACCCTTAGCCTACACGGTCTTTAAAGGGCTCCTAATTGGTTTAACACCTTTTACATTGTAGGTTGTAATTCTTAAATTTATTCAAGTAAATGGTTCCTTTCTGTCAATGAAATCTTAAGATATTTTTTCCATCGTAAGCGATGTCAGTAAAGACTGAAAAACAGCTTTATGCCTTGAACTGCCAGGGAATAACAAGAAAAGTTGTGCTCGCGTTTCAGAACCCTCTTGACTCTAATAAATAAATCCAACCTTCTATATGAAAGACCCTCTGCTAAAATATATGGGAGGAGAAAATGTAGGGTTTGGATGTAAAGGATATACTCTGTACAAAGTGATTTCTCAACTGTGATGCCCAGATGAAAAGTGTAATATCTTCCTTGATATATACTCATGAGACATAAATGAAAAGGGCATAAAAATATTCCAGTGTTATGAAATGCCCTTCAAATATGAGCTGTTGCATTGTCAGAAAACAGTAATATTTAGTAAATAACCTTTATTTGCTTAGCAATCCAATTTTAAAGAAAGGAGAGAAATAGTCTATATTACTCTGTCCAGATGCCAGCTCAGATGGGTCCCCCTCACCCTCACTCTGCATAAAGTACATAAATTGAGTTGATATATAGATATAGATATCGCTTTGTTTGACAGCATGTGTTAAAATTTTGGAATTTTTTTCTGAAAAAGAGAAAGTTAAGCAGGGTTTTTTGTTGTCATTTTTCAATTATAAAAAGACATTTTCCCCATCAATTCTATATTAATTTGTAATTGACCTCAAGAGTTTTCAGAGACGTGAGTCACTGGCTATACTAATGTGTGGTAGATATTAGAGATTATTGAGGGCAGAACCCAGGAAGCTTCCAAACCCAGGACCCATTGGCTCTGCAGCCTCTCCATCTAGTTCCTCCCTCCCCCCCCCTCCCTCCCTCCCTCCCAGCCCTGCCTCTGCTTGAGTCATTGGCAGCCTTTTCCTTTCAGCTGCTCCTCACTCTGGCAGTTTGCCAGCCCCTCCCCTCCTGGGGTTGGTCCTCTCCCACTCAGGTATCCTGGCGGTGCCTCTCAGGTGAACTTGGCTTTGCTCAAGCTGCACCAGAGCACTCCCAGGCGTCATGGCTTGGGGAGTTACCCCAAGAGCAAACCAGAATCATTTCCTCAGTACCTGCTAGAGGACACCCCTGCATTCCTATTTGCTGTAGAAGGTAAATGAGAGGGGAGGGCTGGGTGCTCTGAAGTGAAACAGGGCACAGGAATGATAATGACCAAAATGCCAGCTGCTCTCCTGAAGATCCCTGTGAGGCGTGGCCAGCCCCCCACCCTGAGAGAAAGCCAGCCTGACCACCGCCGGACAGCCGGAGTGACAAGGGCAGCTTACCTGGATACATGGAGACCTAGCTAAGCAGTTCTCACCACAGCAAAGGAGAATTCCTTGGGAGAGAGGAGACTCGGATAAATGGTCAACTCATTTCATTTATATGTTACAGTTATTTTGACCATAAGTGTTAAGTGTAAATGATTGAACTAAAAAAATAAAAACACAATAACTTGCTTCAATAGGCTAGCTATAGAAATTTCATCCAGATGGGAATGCAAGCTGGTACAGCCACTTTGGATGTCAGTGTGGCGATTTCTTACAAAATTAGGAAACAACCTTCTTCAAGGCCCAGTAATACCACTTTATATATCCAAAGGTTGCTCAATCGTGCCACAAGGACATGTGCTCAACTATGTTCATAGCAGCATTGTTTGTCATAGCCAGAACCTGGAAACAACCTAAATGCTCCTCAACCGAAGAATGGATAAGGAAAATGTGGTACATTTATACAGTGGAGCACTACACAGCAGGAAAAAAAAAAACCAACATCTTAAATTTTGCAGGCAAATGGATGGAGCTAGAAAACATCACTTTGAGTGAGGTAACCCAGATACAGAAAGACAATTATCACATGTACTCATTCATAAGTGGTTTTTAAACATAAAGCAAAGAAAACCAGCCCACAAATCACAATCCCAGAGAACCTAGACAACAATGAGGACCCTAAGAGAGACATACATAGATCTAATCTACATGGGAAATAGAAAAAGACAAGATCTCCTGAGTAAATTGGGAGCATGGGGACCATGGGAGAGGGTTGAAGGGGAGGGGAGAGGCAGAGAAGGGAGAAGAGAAAAATGTAGAGTTCAATAAAAATCAATAAAAAAAGAAATTTCATCCAGAAAAAAAATAACCCATATTTTACTTGGTCTGATATTGTCAGGATATTCACTTTTCTCATGACAAGTGTCATAGAGAGAGGTGAGTCCTGAGGGAGCTCTGTGGGTCAGTTTATCAAAAAGGGTCCCCAGGAATAATGCATAGAACCATAGAGAAGTGGGCCTAGGAAGGGCAGGAAGCCTAGAAAGAGTGGGGCTTCTATCTTACAAGCTCTGGTAGGAGACAGCTCATACTTCGGAGTATCTCCCTTATGGAGGCAGAGCTGGAGTCTGTATTCCTGGGTATGTCAGGCATCAGTTGAGTAAGACAAGGGCAAGTCAGGCACTGTTCACTTAAGCTTGGGGATTCGCATGTTAACGTACATGTCGAACGTTCAGGATGATCCCGTAAACACTCTGTCCTCCCATTTTTCTGAGTGTAAATTTAGTAAGAGATCACATGTCTTCCATTGCTGAGAACCTGGTCTAGAGTAGCGGAGAGGACTGTTGAAGGTTGGTGATTAAGCAGTCTGCCATTGAGGCACCAGCTGTACCCCTTGACCAGAGCTGTAATTGAAATTGCTCCTGTATAGAACACCCCTACTTTATTGAATTATAGTGATGAATATAACCGGGTAGTTTATTTTATTCCTCCCCCATGAGACCTACATTTCTTTAGCAATGCCATCTCATAGATGAGAAGAAACTCTTTTCGGTTGGTGGTGATGGGGACTGAACACAGGACCTTGCACATACCAAGCAACCATTCTGCCTCAAAGCTATATACTTATCTTTATTAGCCATTATTATCTTTATTATTGTTTGTAGGGCTGGAGGTTGAACCGAAGACCTTGCCCATGTAGGCAGGTATTTGGAATCATTACCAATCTCAAAATCCAAATTTCCTCCTAGTCTATGGATACTTGAAAAAGTTCTAGGTCCAGTAATATGGCTCCACAGGGAAAGGTGCTGGCTGCCAAGCATGGTGACCTGAATTCAGTCCCTGGGACACACATGGTAGAAGGAGAGAACTCTCAGAAGTTGTCCTCTGACCCCTACATAATGATGGGTTTACACACACACACACACACACACACACACACACACACACACACACCAAATAAATGTAATAAAAATTTAAATCACGGGCTTATGAAAAACAAAATTATTTATAGATTTCTAAGGCAAGTTACAATGTAACTATAAAGGAAGGAGGAAATAGCTGTGCAGATGTTCCTGTGGGGACATCTTGATGGACACACATCCTTATGTATCCAATAAGAAATCAAGACCTTGACTTCAATGCTCCATGAGACTGAACTGGGTGGCTGCCAGGTCATTTACTTTTGGAAGAGAGCAAAAGGACAGAAGAAGAAAGGAAGTGTTAAGAGACACTGTTGCTAAATCTCAACAGATATTGACCAGAGTGTGGCCATTTGCTGCCCTTTTCTTTCATCCTCTGGAAGGAGCTTTATTCTTTAGCTTATATGGAAATCACATTGTCACAGTCAAAAGGACAACCCACTAGTAATGGCCACTTCTTAAATGGATAAATAAATAAAGATACTGTGGCCACCCTGAGTGGATACGCAACATGGCCAGGCCCTCAGCCTGGTTGACATGCGGGAAGCAGCTTAAGTGCCATGAGGCCTGTGCCCAGCCACAGCAGGCCTTAGCTTGTTCTCTGCTCATGGCTTTGGGGCCAGTCATTCATCCCATCCTGGCCTTCCTGTCCCCTGCAGTTCAGACCCTAGCCCCACACCCCAGCATGTCACATCCTAGTCTCTCTGCCACTTTGCCCTCAAGTTCTACATGGCATTCAGGTAAGCGATGCTTCTCTTGCCTGGATCTGTTTACCTGGATCTGTGTCCCTTTGGACTGTCAGCTAAAAGCCAACACAAGCTATTTTCAGCCTACAAAAATGCCAGGCCCTTGGGTGTTCCACCCTCTCCTGGTGACAGTGGCATTAGCAGTGAAATGAACTGGACAGAGGAGCAATGAACAGGCTGTTGGATAGTCAGAGAGAACCACAATCACGATGAATGTCATTTGTCTTCCCAGACATACAACACAAGCCACATGGCTCATTTAAATTTTTTTTCTGGTAGCTACATTTGAAGAAAAAAAAACTAAGTGAAAAGAAATGAGTGAAATAAATCCAATTCCAATATCACATTCTATTTAATACACTGTGCTGTGTCCTTACATGACTCTGGTCTCAAAACCGTGACTAGGGGCACCAAGGGAAGGAAGAAAGGACAGACACATGGACAGAGAAGCTGGGATTGGATGGCCTGGGCTCTGATGGAGAAGGTGCAGCACCCAGGAAGCTCAGTGTGCTTATTATATGTAGGTGACAGAGAAATGGGGTTATTGCTTATAGCTGAAGGAAGCAGGATTGCATACACCAAGGAGATGAGATCAGTATACACAGCTGAACAAGGAGGTGGGTTTAGCTAATCTTCATAGAAGCATTCTCTCTAGTGGGGCAATCTTCAGGCCTTAAACATTTGGAAGGAGAAAGTAAGAAAGGTATGGTATACATTCTCGGCGCATACTGTTGCCCTTTGCACCAGAATCCGAGGAAGGCCTGTCATCCCTCTGAGCTCTACCTGGAGTATGTTTCGCCACTCCTATGGGCCTGAGACATCGGGGTCCTTGACAATGCTGTGTTAGTGTCAAACAATGCACATTCACTCAGGACTTCCCTCAGTGCCTGCACCGGTGCATCTAGAATGCTGTTTCCGTATGAGGTCAGTACTCCAAAGTGCTTAGTCATTTTGCTCTCCTCCACGTGCTCATTCCAGTCCTTTGAAATCTCACGGACAGGTCTGCAGCACATTTCAATTTAAATACTAATTTTTGGTCCGGAGTGTTTCGCATTTAGATGTCATAAAATTGTTAGTTGCCGGGGGGGGGGGGGAATGCTGCTGGGAGATGGCTCAGACAGTAAAAGGCTTTGCCACTCCAGCGCAAGGACATGATTCTATCCCGGCGTCCCTGGAGAATAAAATCCACATATGGTGACCTATATTATTTTTATTATTATTATTATTATTTCGGTTTTTCAACACAGGGTTTTTCTGTATAGTTTTGGTGCCCGTTGTAGAACTCACTCTGTAGATGAGGCTAACCTCAAACTCACAGTGATCCATGTGCCTCTGCTTCTCAAGTGCTGGGATTAAAGGTGTGCACCACCACTGCCCGGCTGGACAACCCATATTATAATCCCAGGGTTGGCAAGGTAGAGAAGGAAGATCCCCGTGACTTACTAGGTGGCCAGTCTAGGTAATCAGTGAACTCCAAGTTTAGTGAGAAACGCTGTCTCAAAACACAAGATGAAAGGTGATAGAATACACCCAGCATCAACAGCTGGCCTCCATGGGCACACATGCAAGTACTCACACATACATGCTTGCATGCACACAACAAAAAAGCATACATATGTTCATATACACAAGCACACATACAGATACAAAATGGATAATTGGAAAAGTGGGTTTTTTAAATGAATTAAAATTAAGGGATATTTTAAAAATTTGTTCCCCTGTTACACTAGCAACATTTTGGGTCTGTTTCAATTGCTTCAGACTGTTGCTTATGAAGGCCCGGCAGCTCCTCCTGCCTTGTATCACTGTGTGAGGACAAAGTCTCATGTGGGCAGAATCCCTGAGACTGTGCCTACAGATTGTCAACTTCTTGCCTGACGTGTAGAGAGGAAGAAATGGAGAGATCACAGACCTTGTGAGCAATGTTGTTTAATCCTGGTTTGGTCTAGAAAGGGCCCTCACAAGGTCCATGGATCACAGTTATCCAGGGCCAAACACAAAACAGCCCTCTGGAGACATCCCCCAAGATGGATCCACAGAGAGTGCAGGCTGATTCCAGAGGCTTCATACCCACACCATGGAGACCTAAGAGGCTTCTCTGCCAGAAGATGGATTTCTCAAGCCCCTGGAAAGCCCTGTTCTGAAGAGGTGCATTCTTAAGGAGAGGGCTTGGTTGGCCTCACCCCTTCAGGCAAAGCCTCTTCATGCCAGCCCCTCCTGATTTTCCTGCTGCAAGCTTATTACTCACAATTCCTAAACATATTGTTTCATGATCTGTAAGTCCCTCAGGAGAAGAAGGGTCAGTGTTATGTTCTGAGTCATCGCTGTCACAGGCTTCTGTCATGGCTCTAAGTTAATTACAAAATGACAGTTCTCTGCTAAAGGCATTAGCAGACTAACTCTAATTGAGATGTCCAGGGCCACATGCCCAGATGTCCAGGGTACCTGATAGACGCAGCGCTGAAGCTTGACCTGGCAGAAGTTACCAAGAGTTGAACCCTACCACAGAGAGAGCTTGCAGGAGAAAGGTCTTTCCCAGTGGAACAAACTGTCCAGAATAGAATCCTTAGACGGAAACATGACTTTAGAATTTTCTTTGTAATTCCTGGGGAGACGAGGAGATTCCTTCTGTTTCCATTATCTTTTAACACGCTATTTTTTAAAGACAATTCTATGCAGCCCTAGTTGATCTCAACTCAAGGTAGTTCTCCTGCCTCAGCCTCGTAGGTGCTAGAATTATAAGCATGTATCCCTCTATACCTGGCTTCTTTGGGGAGAAGGTGAGAGGTATTATCTTATATAGACCAAGCTGACCTCAAACCCTGATAAGACTAGCTTTGGACTGTGCACACTGCCTTTACCTCCTGAGTGCTAACATTTCACCACTTCAACACGCTTTAATAAAAGAACCTGTTCTGTGTTAGACATGATACTTAGAATGAAGAGGCATGAGCCCAGTGATGGGGTATAGCTCAGTGACAGAGTGCTTACCTGTCTTATGAGAGAGATCCTACGTTCAGCCTGTCTTATGAGAGAGATCCTACGTTCGGTCTTCCAGACATAGAAGCTCTTCCTGACCTGAGAGCTCCAAAGCTGGTCTCGGAGGCAAAGGCTTCACCAAAAAAAAAAAAAACAAAAACTCTAGCACAAACATTATTCCTTGTCTTCCTCCTCAGACAGAATACCTGCTAGATAGCTCTGTGAGAAACTCTAGGATTACAGATACAAGGTAGACTTTCCACTGTCCAGAAGCGTGTAATCAAGAGGACAGGTACAAAATAGGAAAAGAAAAGATGCCACATTGTAGGATGTGGTTTAAAAAAAAAAAAAGCTATAAATCAAGCCTGTTCTCAAAAGTACCTTAGCTAGTGGAAAGGGCAACACACGGACCCACTTTCTGATTCTTTGTCGTATGTTTTAAATGGTTCCAAAGGTGGGAAATGGCAAGTATTTGTCCCCAAAACCAATACTACAAGTGGCAGGAAAAGCTTTTTGTACTTACCAAATGGTTTCCCGTCCTCACTCAGGACAGCTCTGGTGACAGGCGTCACTTTATCACCAGGTTACCATTGAGGAAATGCAAGCCAGGCGTGGTGGCGCTCATCTGGAATTCCAGCTCCAAGGAGGTGGAGGCAGGGGAATCCTGAGTTCAAAGTCCTCCTCAGATATATATTGAGTTTGAGGCCACCCTGGTGTAGGAGGGTCCTTCTGTATTTGGGTTGCTTTGTTGGTTAATAAAGAAACTGCCTTGGCCCTTTGATAGGGCAGGACTTAGATAGATGGGGAAAAGAGAACAGAATGCCGGGAAGGGGACAGAGTCAGAGAGAGCCACCCGCCATGAAGCTCCCAGGTCAGACACGCTGAATCTTTCCCAGTAAGCCACGACTCATGGCGACACACAGATTATTAGAAATGGGTTAAACAAATATGTGAGAGTTAGCCAATAAAAGGCTAGAGCTAATGGGCCAGGCAGTATTTAAATGAATACAGTTTCCGTGTAATTATTTCGGGCACCGGGAGCCGGGCGGGACAGAACAAGGGGCCCTGTGCCGGGAACCAGGCGCCGGGAATGCAGCCCACGCACCTCTTGCAACACCAGCCTAAGTTACCTGTAACAGGAGATGGAAAGGCAGACCCAGAAAGCCAAGTGTCATGCCGAAGACAGCAAATTAGGAGGATCTTAGACCCACGTTCTCTATCTTGAGGCCCAGAATTTTCCTACAACTGCTCCACCCTCCCATATTTCCAAATCACAGCCCTTGCAATAGGAAGATTATACAACCCCCTGAGGAAAGTGGGGTTTTTCCTCACAGCTCTGGCAGCCCCAGCCAGTGGACTCCTCCCCCGTTCCTCTTGAAGTCTGCATTAGCTTGTTTTAGCAGCCTGGTGGTTGGTTAGTGAGGCTTGATGTCCACACCCCACCCCAGATCTGTGTGAAGATACAAGTAGCAAGATTGACTCTGAACTCAGACATTGGCTGGGCAATATTTGGCAAAGAATTATTGCAACCTAGAGGCATCAAAGCATCAGACCATTTCTTTTGTAAGCCGATGAATCTGTAGCTCTCCCCCCACCCCCACTTGTGCCATCCTTATGTCTGTATTTTTAGAAATCCTAGGTTATTATAGAAGCTGTGAAAAAAGATGGGAAAAGAAATCTGGCTTCTAATGTAACATCTGCCTAATTATTTCTTAGATTAAATTTGCTTTCATCCAGCCCTCAGCAGAGGCCACACCTGCCCCTGCTGCTCAGTGAAGCTCCTGCCCTTACCAGGTTGCCAAGGGAACTCCTGGATGAGGGGGAAGTTTTGTGTCATTGCTGGCTCTTCTCCTCATCCAACTGATTCTGGGTACCCACTGGGTCTGAGGAGTAAAGTGAGGAAAGGGCACACCGAAGGGTGGATAGCTGGCACTCAGAGTGTGAGGTGCCCCTCCCTTCCCTCCCTTAGATTTCCTCCCTTTCTCCATTAGCAGGACAATCTTCATCAGACCTCAGAAGACTGCTCTAAGCTCATCTCAGGGTTTCCTGCTTAGTCTCTGCAGATATCCTCTTCTACAAGGAGTTTGATTTGCTCTCCCTTAAGCCCTCACACTGAAGGCCTTTCCTCCACAGAACGCTCACCTTACACTGTGACAGGGATGCTGACTCACCTTGGTTCTTTGGGTGTTGCCTCTGCTCAGACTCTACAGCTGAGCTGGTGTTACTGGCACAGATTAAGGTATAATGTTCTAGATGCTTGTGGACATTGTGGATGCGATGTCACCAACAACACTGTCTGCAGCCAGGTTGCTTTCCTTCTGCACGGCCTTAGCTCCGCCACATCCTCAGTGCCCGCCTCCATGATTCTCCTCGACACACAGCTCACTAGTCTTTTAGTATGCAGTATTTGAAAAAGTGCAAATAGTTTCTCTCCTTCCTCTGTCCTTCCTTCTTTCCTCCCTTCCTTCCTCCCTTCTTTCCTGTCTCTTCTCTCTTCTATTTTTTTTTTAGTTTGTATTCCTGCAGGAGAAGGTTAATTCAGTTCAGTAAAGAGAATGGAAGTGAAAATAAATATTTTTGCAAAGCTATGTATGCTAGCGCACACCTGTGATCCAAGCACGCAAGAAACCGAGGCAGGAAGAGTGTGAGTCCCAGGTCTTATCAGTATCCTGTCTCAAAACCAACCAATTTCTGTGTAAAGAAGTACGGAAGAGTAAATGAAGAACTCATGGAAGAGGTCATCGCCGAATGCAGAGTTATTATAAACAAGCATATGAGCAGATGGAGGAGTTTGTGAACCATCCTCACTATAACAACAGTTTGATGTCACTGTTTTGATTTGCTGTTTAAGAAATTTACCATAATAGCGTAAGAATCTTCAGAGACCCACACTGGAAAGCAGTCGGAAAGTGCTGGTGGTTTGACATTTGAAGAATTGCAAACATCTTGCAAAAACCCTTTGATTGAACCCTGGGCTTTCTCTGCTTACTATACAGTTTGTCGTGTGTCCAGGATCTGAGATTCAGCAATGGCTCTACTCATTGTCCCTAAGTGTTTATATCAGAAAGACTTGGGAGAAAGCAGCCACACCTTAGTGATGTGTTTTCAAGTTCAGCAAAAGCACCTACACTAATCAAATCAGCTACTGAGTTTTCTGTTGCCATGACTACTCTGTTGCCATGGATACTCTGTTGCCATGCACGATAGCCCTGAGCATCCTTTTCCTGCAACTGATGACATTTCAAACTATGGACTCAGCTACCAGAGGCTCTGTTTTCTTAAATGCTCTTTTGGCCCGAATATGTTTTCTTTTAAGGAACTAAGAACTTTTAAACTCTGAATATGTAAGTGGTTAATATGCCTGCAGTAGAAAAGTTTAGTAAGAAAAATAAATTTTAGTTTATGAAAAATACAGTAGCGATATATATTTAAGCCTCAAAAAAATATGCCTTCTTGGAGTGTCGGTACAGTAATCTAGAAAGAGAAGCCTCGGGCTTGTGTGTGCGCAGGGCTGTGCTGATGGCAGGCTTTACATTACGCCCCGGTGTCAGCCAGTCCGCTTGTGCTATTGGCAGTAGCTCATCGGGGTGTTTTCAGATTTTCAGATAGGTCTGTAATGGGGATGATCACTACTTTGGGTCTTCCCTGCTTCTTCAAGGAACCCTGAATGCAACTGAGTCGCATGAGGCATCATCATGAGCTATAACTGGAAGGCGAAGGAGACTTTTTTTTAAATAGCTATCTTCTCAACCTCGATATACTTTGCTTCTCAGTTTTCTTCCTTTTTCTCTCTCATCTTGAAAAGCAGGTGGATTTGACCTGGAGCCATTGTTTTAAAAATGATACAGCTGATTCCTGGGGCAAGAAGCCCTGGGCTTCTGTTTCTGTTGAGGACTCTTATTGACCATGCAGCCCTACTGGGTGGTAGTAGTGAGCTGGTGACCTTTCAGGACTGAAGTCGGTGCACAGCCAGCGATTTCTGTAACTGAATCAGATCGGAAGATGGTCATGCCTGCATACAGCAAAGATCTGAGTGCCTTTATAAGCTCTGAGGGAATAGCACTGTCAAACAGTAGATTTATTTATATGTATTATTTATAATAATATATTTATATATTTTTAGTAGTTGTAGTTTTGTTTGTTTAGTTGGTTGGTTGGTGTTGGGTTTTGTTTTGGTTTGGTTTTGTCAGTAGATCATTGCCAGTGACAACACCTAAACCACCATGGCCTAAAATAAAAACAATGCATTCATTTAAAAAAAAAGTTGTTTTATTTGTTTAGGTTAAGGTGTGTTAAGGTGCGTGTGTGTGTGCGCACATGTGTGTCACGGTGTGTCCGGAGATCAGAGGACAGCTACTGGTTGTCTTCTCCAGCTGCCTGCAGGATCCAGGAATTCAACTTGGGTTGCCAGGCCTACACAGAAGTACCTCAACCCGCTGAGGCATCTCTCCAGCCCACAGAGGTTTGCTTCTCACTCACAGGTCTCAGCTCTGACCACCTCTGAGGTGCGCTTAGGAACTGAAGGTTCTTCCATCTCATAGTCCGACCTTCATCAGTGCCTGACCTCCAAGATCATGAAACAGGAGGAACCACATTTGTCTCCTCCCCAGCCTTGAGGTGATATACATAAGCATCTGCTACACCATGCGGCTCTGATGGCCCCCTCCAGATGCAGGGAGGTGGGGAATGTCTGTGGTTTGGCATCCCCTTGCAGGAACAAATCTACTACGAGAGGGAAACACACATCATGAGTAAAAACCTAGTCATTTCCATATCCTTTGCATTAATCATAAAACTCTAGCTAGAGAGTAACCAATAAAATGAGACAGCCTGTCAAGTGTTGGATTTGTCTGACAGCCTGTAGCATAAAGAAAAATTAAGACACAGCAAGTTCTAATCCGGTTGCCATGGAGCTCCTAAGCACTGTGCCATTGTGATGGCCTCTCCCATTATGGAGTTCTGTTGCCGTCGCTGTCATCATCACCATGTCTCCTGGTGTGGGTGGGTGTCCGGGAAATCCATGAATGAATGATCAGAAATACTGTAATTTCACGTTTTGACAGACTTGTGAGGGAAATATTACTTTTCTGAAGTTGAAAAAAAAATGGTGAGACATTTCAACTCTGCTGTACTAGTATTGAAAGACTAGGGAGTGTGGGGTGAATGGAAGTGGGCCCACTACCTAAAATTATCCATGTTATGTGCTGCATGACACAGGGACAGCCCTTACATTGCGGGCTGCGGTAACGGGTCCCCCTAGAGTATGTGACAAGCCAATGGAGGACCTGAATGAAAATTTTAGTGGAGGAATAATTAGGAAAACAGAAGATCGTGGTTCTGCCACCATAGCTCAGCTGGTAGCTTCCTTTTGGGCTGGGCTGAGGTTACCTCAGATCAGTCCTTTTCTTGAAACCATCTGTGAAGAAGTCTTGTGTCATATAGCAACTGTTGTTAATTTTTGTGGAGAGATGGGAAGAGCTGAGAGCATTACAGGAAGGGGGAGAAGCCATGGAGGGTGATGGGCATAGAATCCTGTCCTCTTTAGAACCACATGGATGGATGGGTGGCCTCTCTGACCTCTGATCATCCATCTGAGAGACAGAGACTTAGACAAGCTCTGTGTGCCCATTGATGATGGCGGAGAAGCTCGCTGAAGCAGGTGCAATTTCCCTAACAGATACATTTCTGTGGTAGCCCATGGCAAGAGCAAATCACCTAAAAGTCAGAAATGCTGAATTCTGATTCTGGCCATGCTGGTAACCTGCTCTCAATCCTTTTACCTACTGAGCATTGCTGGACCCACTTAGAAGGCATTTTCATTTATCCACCAGCATTAGGTTTCTGGAAGAAAAGAAGCAATAGAATGAATATCTACTAAAGGAGAATTATCGGATTGGTTATATGCAATGCAATCTGGGTACTTGGACAATGGCTGGATGCATACAAGAGAGGTCAGAACCTGGCAGCACCTCAGCCCGTATGGCCAGATGCCTCAGTAATCCCGTCAAAATGCCAAGTGCCTAGAAGATTCCAGGAGAGCCCCTGGTAGGCTCTGATGTAATACCAGTGGCAGGCAGCTCAGCAGCAAGACAAGTTGGGTAGTGACCTCACTACCAAGATGTGAAGGCAAGCCAGCAAAAGCAGAAGCATTTCCCTAAGGCCTCTTTAGATCTGGGCATCCTGAGAAGGTGCTGCCTGCGTTTAGGGTAGATCTTCTGACTTCAAATAACCTAATCGAGAAAATACCTTCCACGTGTGCCAAGAGGCTTGCCTCGGGGACGATTCTCGTACCATCACAGCACCTACGAAAACAAGTAATTACCAAGTAATCCGTAGAGTTGCTCCTTCTGGTAAGAGGTGTACTGTGAAAAACAAAAATGGTGGCCTGGGTGTCATCAAGTCTACACATTGCAGTCGTTTTTAAAAAAAAAAATAACATCAGAAAGTGAGTGTAAGTGAAGACATGTGGTCTTCTCCCATTAGCTCTCCCCCATCATCACTGTTTAGGAAAGTCCTTACCTTTCCTGTTGTGGCAAGGGTCATGCAGAAAACCGAAGCATAGTGCCCCTCTAACCAGCTTTATGAACTCTACCCTGGCTGCAGGAGGAGTCCTCTATGCCGCTCATTAACATCATTGGCCATGTTACTGCTGGTTAGCCGTAAGTCACCTTGAGAAATGTGCTCTCAGTGGCTAGTGGATGTTGCTCAGGTGAAGTCATTATGCATATAAAAGAATATTTTTAAGACAGTAATAGGCCTGATCTCGCAGAGCTTCTGGTAAATTCTGTAGAGTGTGGGAAGTCACCCATCAGAAACTTGAAAGACTAAATTGTAAAAATGGCTGCAGCATCAATGGGAGTTCAAGTATGTCTGTGAAGGAAAATGTGTCGTTGTCCTGTAAAGGAACATGTAAATGATGTTTGGTAAGTATTTACAGGCCAAGGGATTGTCCAGAAACAGATAGTGCCTGTGACAGGGGAAGCCAGCGTGCAGGCCCCTCAATGACTGTGATTTTGCCATGACAGAAACCTCCATTGAGCAGCTAGAGTCATGGATAGACCCGCCCTCTCGTGATCTAGGTTTTTAGTCCATGTTAAATATGCCATGTGAGTAATTCCAGAAAGGGATCTAAATAGACATGGCTCCTGTGGCTAGATTGATAACCAGCCACCATATGTGAAGAAGCTGAAATTGACAACCCAGCCAAGGTCCCAACCACATCCACATAAGCCACTCGAATCTGCATTATCTTGAGACCAACCAGGAATGGGGATTTTTTATTAGAGAGGCATTCAAATAAGCAGCCTCCAGATGGTTATGGATTAACTCCAGCCATGTATGAGATCACACCAAAGAGTTGCCTGATACATAAGGAAACAAGCCAAGATGTGCACGAGTCAGCCAGATAGAGGGTTGATTGATTGGCTGACTACCAGTTAATTATCAGGTACCAAAACATGAACTAGATTGTATTTTTACAGTCCACTGGTGTCCAGTAAACTACTCTGAGTGGCTTAAATGCTCATTTGTTTTGCTTGGGGATTTTGTGGGCTGAGCGGTGGGTACAGGAAGAATGGTTTGTCGTGTCTGAGTCATCTGAGCCCTCAGCTGTGACCTAGGGACTGCACTGGTTCACTAGTTGGCTGCTGCAGATCTCAGCTGGCTTATGTGGCTATGACTGAGACCTCATCTTGGTTAGCCGTCCTTTACCTTTCGCATATGGTGGCTGGTCCCTAGAGTATCTGCAGGAAGACTCTGACAGAATCCAGATGACGATTACTCACCCAGCCCTAGAGTGGCACGGCATCGCTTCCATGGCAATCTGGGGGAAATGGGCAAGGAGTTTTAACTCTTGAACATTAGCAAAGCTCTGAAAGAGCACTTAGTACTACAAATATTGGCCCGGCCATTCTAGAAAAAGACTTACTGTCATATTATAAAAAAAAAATAGAAATGAGTAGGTGAGAAATGATCTAAATTGACCAGCCAGAACTAATTAAACATGTAGTCTAGCCAGGTGGGTTGGCACATACCTATAATGCCAGCACTGAGGAGGCTTGAGGCAGGAGGATCACTGCAAGCTGAGAGCCATCCTAGTCTACGTAGCAATTTCCAGATCATTCAGGACCACATAAGAAGGTTTAATGCATCTGTAATTGGGAGGTTTCAAAAAGAACAGAGTAGAGGCTGGGTATGGCAGTACATGACTCTAATTCCAGCATTGAGAAGCAGAAGTAGGCATGTCTCTGTGAGTTTGAGACCTGGTCTCTATAGAGTGAGTTCCAGGACAGACAGGGTGACAACAGTGAAACCCTGTCTCAAAAGAGAGAGGGAGGGGAGAATAATGTGAGGACAATGACTTGGAATATTTTCTAGAATACGTGAAAGATACAAATAATATATGAATGCTCAGATTAAGGTAACAAAGTGCCAAGAAAAGTTATATAACAAGAGCTCCATACTCAAACAGATGAGCAAAATCATCTCAAAACAGTCCAGGCATAAAGACTCCTAACAAAGGAATGCCATTTACACTGATGGGTGACTTCTAATGAGTATTTTACAGTATTGATAGCAAGTGACTGCCAGTTTGGGATTAATGGGCCTGTGAAATAATCTTTTAAGAGGTGTGGCAGTTTAAATAGGTATGGCCTCCCTAGATTCATGTATTTTAATAATTGACCCAGAGAGAATGTCACATTCCCAGAGTTAGGTCATGGTGTGTGGTGTAGAGGAAGTGTGTCACACGATAGTAGGTGTGGAGGAAGTGTGTCACTGTGGAGGTGGGCTTTGAAGTCTCATATGCTCAAGCCATGCCCAGTGTAGCACACAGTCTCCTACTGCCTATGGATCCAGATGCAGAGCTCTTAGCTCCTTCTCTAGCTGCCTGTGCACTACCATGCTCCCCTTCCCACATAACAGTAATGGACTGGACCCCTGAAACTGTAAGCCAGCATCAACTAAAAGTCACTATGGTCATGATGTCTCTTCACAGCAATAGAAACCCTAAGACAAGATGAGAGGGCAACAGAAGCAGTTTTGGTTTTTTAACAGCATTTTCACAGATTTTGAAGATTTTGAGTTAAAAAAAAATCTTCCAAAGATATGCTTTACAAAGAAGAAAAACATTTCCTGGAAGGACGGTCATAAATCAAGGAATATTCAAACCAAGTGTGGTGGCACACACTGGTAATCCCAGTGCTTGGGAGGCAGAGGCAGGAGGATCTCTTTGAGTTTGAGGCCAGCCTGGTCTATATAGGAATTTCCAGAACAGCCAGAGATACATAGAGAGATCCTGTCTCAAATAATAATTTTAGCAATGAAATATGTGAGTGCGAGAGTGAAATCTTTTCTTCATTAAGCAGTATGATAATGTCTGTCCTGCAGAGTTGATGAAAAGCAAGCCTATAACATTCTGTAACTACTTGGAGGAATTTGGAAAATTGAGTCATTTAAGTTTCTTGTATCATTCAAGAAGATAGAAAATGCATTAATTTTTTTAGACAAAGTAACATTGCCACAGAGGGAGCAAAATTTCAAGGGGACCACTAAAATGGTAGAAATAAGATTCATGAATTCCAAACTCATCAAATATACTCAAGAGAATAAGAATAATAGAATTTTCAGAGCCCACAAGAACACAATCAACAAGGGAGAAAACGGGGCAGAGAGAAAGCCGACAAGACACACTACATCTTCTTACCTGTCTCTAGGGTAGAGGCAACTGGAAGTCTTTATTGATACCTTTTGAAGCCATTCTAATAATATTCATGACCTAGGTCTTCTGCACAGTTCCTGTATTGTTCAGTAGCTCCTCTCTCATGACCCAAGATGTCACACTCTGGTGAGGAATGAAGTACTTGTGGAGTTGTTGAAGGATTAACTGTAGACTCGTAAACCATCCCAGAGTTGCAGGAGATGGGGCAGCATCATCAAGAATTTATCAAAGTGATTCATCTCCATTGCTGTGGACAGATTACATTCTCATTCTGTCGCTGAGAGTTTATAGCCAGCTTCTGAGTCATCGCAAATGTATTGTTTATAATCCTTAGGAGAGCAGGACCATGTTACCTGATTTTGGAACGTTGCTTGAACAGTGGAGCCTGGCTGTATAAAAATAGTGTCTCTGGTAACTTCATCTTCTTGAAACAAAATCTGAGAAAGTATCCTGTTTCTCCTTCCCACTCTTTGGTTCCACTCATCTTTTATTTGATAATATAAAGCTGGCATTGACAAATTAGGCTGAAGATAAAAGCCTTGATCTACCTCAGTCCTCTTCTCTTTGGGAGTCATTATTGAATAAAGAGAAAAAAAAGAGATAGACATTAGTAATGACACTGGTTCCTTTGTCTACACTGGGTAAGTCAGTGCTGAGAAGCTGGGAACTGGGCAGAACGATGCGATTCGAGAGATAAGTGTGGGGACTTCTCTTGCAGATGGTACCCCATGTACTGGGTACGCAACACTGAGCAACACCCCTCTTATAGAAGTCAGTGGTCCCAGCAACCTTTACCAGAACCCCAACATGGAAGAGGATCCAGTAGAGAAGGGATCTTCAGTATGAGGAGTTGCTTTCATGTCTTCCCTGGGGACCTTACAGGGAAAGGTGATGGGTGGAGCAGGTCTCAAGCCTTGAGTCCCATAGTAAAACTGCCTCTCACACTTGCTATGTGTTAAGTGTTTACGCCCCCCTCCCAAACTCACCCTGTAAAAATTTTAACGGCTGAGGTGACATTATTAGGAAGAGAGCTTCCGGAGGTGAATAAACCATGCGGGTGGAGCCTTCCCACCCTTCATACGGGGCTAGTGCTCTTATAGCTGGAGCCCTAGAAAGTTCCGTCAGCCCTCCCACTGGGAAGACACAGTGAGAAGACTTGTCTGCAGCTGCCAGAAAAAGTCATCCGAGAATTAGACTCCCTTTCCTGCTTTCAAAACCTTCTTAGGACTCCTAGATCTAATAAACTGTATCGGTAGTGCCAAAGAGGAGCCTGGGAGGCCGTGTGCTACAGAACATCATGCATTTTCTATGCCTGTCGCTACCGTTTCCTTCTTTTCCTTTGTTACTAAACAGGAGGAGGCATGCCTGCATCTGGGATGCTCGGTGAGGCAGTGAGTGCAAAGGTCGGCATAGCGGCATGTGGGGTATCTGGTACCCACATTGACTCTTCTCTCACCTCACTGCCCCCACACTCCTCTGGCTCCCCTATTCCATATAGGATTTTGCTGCAGGTGTCCAATAATTTGAAGTCAGCTTCTTTATGGTACCAGGGTTTGTAATTGAGCGTAGAGCCCTGTTAGTTACAGGCCACAGCCTCACAGGGGGGTCCTTATTGCTTCAGGAATTATTCTGAGAGAAACGATTTCTCCTTAGAGTTGCTGTGAAGGAAACAGTCTGCTGAAGGGAAGCACCTCTGCTTCCGTGTGTCTGGAGAGACCTTAGAAGAATTCGAGTGCAGGGAGAATTCAGTTCAAGGGAGAAGGAAATTTTGCCCTTTGTGCTCTAGTGAAATGAAGATATCTGATACTTTCAGTGTGGCAGGCTCACTTGCCCTTGAGCTAGCAGACAGCCCTATCCCTGTTTCTTTTTCCCTGGCTCTCTTTTGATTACCTTCTCCTTCATTTATTTTGCCTCTTCAAGTAAGCATACAAAGCCATGGCTTTCCCTTCCACACATCCATGTCGTGTGACCTGACTTCACTCTGCCCTTTGTCACAGCTTTTCATCCAGGCTAGCAGGCTCACTCCCCTTTCTCCTAGTCTCCAGTGATACCTGCCTGCCACTTAATGCATCCCTGTTCCTGAGTCGAGGTCCTCGCAGTTCAGTGCTGTGGTGGCTTTGAGCTCTGACGGGGCTGTTCTGATTCGCTACTCATGCTTCTGCAGCCTGGAATGAGAGGCCATGCCTTGCTTCCTGAGGACTGGACTTAGAGTGCTGTGCATCCCCCATATGGGGGTTCTAGGAGAACCCCTCCCTTATGAAATACTGGAGCTATTGAGAAGTGACGACTCTGATGTTCTGGGCTTGCCTTCCTTCATGACTCAGTTGTGGGATGCTTAGAAAGCACAAGCTTCACGTCTTTATTTTAGCCGAAGGTAACATCATTCCTCCAGTGCGGATGAAGAAGCAGAGGCCCAGTGAGGTTAAGTCATACACTTGGGGCGAAGTTGGCTGCAAGTAAACAGTATAATTAGCCTTCACCCCTAGCCTCTGGCTTCAAGCTCCGGCCTCCTTTGGCTAATCTATATCAGTACTTGCAGGGAATGGGTTCCCAAAACGAACATGTGAGCCTTGAGAAGAAAGAGTATATTCGAGTCCTGACATAGGACTTGGTGACTTCACAGAAAGACTCTTTACCAGTGGTGCAAAGGAAAATCTCCAGTACCCACAGAGCGGGTATGATGTTTGTAAACAAGCCTCAGAGGAATAGGTCTAACAGGAGCTGAGCCCTCCAGAAGACAAAGAGGGAGTTCTAGGTTGCACTGAACAGGTGAGTTCTCACCTCAGGCTCTAGGTCCCTTGAGACAGAGCCCAGGAGAGAACCTGCTGAGCTCAAAGTCAAGGAGACTTAGAAATGTTTTTGTGGGCATGACAGCACAGTGAGGCCCCTACTATGTAGGACAACACAGCAACTTATGCACGCACGTACACCTTGAGCTTGCAGTCGGGCATCTGCCTCACACTTAGTCCAATTCACAAACTGCGTTCATTGTCACTCATAAACTACCCACCAGCAACTGTTTAGATCTTGCATCTTCAGTAAGAATATGAAGCACCTATTGCATGATCAGCATTATCCTAGTAACTAAGATCAACGAGACCTCTGGAGCTTGTAAACTATCTGGGAGCTAGAAAATAATAATAATAATAATAATAAATTGGACCAGGAGAACCCCACTTTGGAGGGAATTGACAATGTTATCAGTATAGCAGGTGGCAGGTCATACTTGGTTCTGTGGTCAAGAAAGACATCCCAGAAAGACATTTCAGGCTGAAATATGCGTGACAGAAAGCAGCCTTCCCTGGCCAAGATTAGGAGAGAATATTCTAGGAAAAGGGTGCTATGAGCAAGGCCCCAGGGACATGTTTGGGTATAGCTGGAACATAGTGAGGCAATCTGGAACCCCTGGGTACACAGAACATGGACGAGAGGGGCTGTTTGGGTTTTAAATGCAGATAATTAAGAAGGCATGATGGTTAGACTTCATTGTCAACTGGATTGGATTGAGAAGGACCTAGGGCATCAGCAAAACACTCCTCTGGATGTGTCTACAAGGATGTTTCCAGAAGGAGTTCCCTAAGGAAGGAAGACTTAGGACACGCCTGTGTCCTTGTGGGAGTCTTTACAAACAGACCATCACAAAGTCACAGCTCTCTAGGTACCACGTAGGTTAAAGGCGATAACAGACACGGCCACCATTTAATTTCTCCGATGCTTTTGTTCTGTCTACAGCATGAAAAATTGAGACCGTTTCCCTGACGCATTGCTCAGGGGGAAGCAGGGCACCGCCACGCTTTTGACTGAACACCTGTGCCTATTCTCTGTGTCCCCAGTCATCTCATAGACTGACGGCCCAGGTGCAATAGAAGGGAAGTGGAGGAAGCCCATCAGAGTGAGGCTATGACTATTTTTCTCCTATTTATTTTTATCGATTCTTGGTGAATTTCATATCACACAAACCAATCCCACTCATTTCCCAGTTCTTCCATATCCTCCCTCTGCCCCTGTAACCTCCCCACAAAGAAAACAGAAAATAGAAATTAAAAATAAAATCTTGCCTTGAAAGCAGTGGTATGTCATGGTGTCACAGTCGTGGCACACAGTCACCCTTTTGTCCGACCAGCTTTGCTTGCAAATGTTGATTACATTGAGTCATCAGTCTGGTTCAAGGCCACTTGCTTCTGCTATACCATTGATACCAGACCCTCACCCAGACTCCTCTCAGATGTCCTGCTATTGCGCTGGATCATGCAGATCCTGCAGCTTTGCTTCTGCAGGACTGGCCCCTTCATGTGCTACTCCAGCAGTTCACAGAGAGGGTAGGCGTTGCAGTGGACCAGCACAAAGCCCAAGATCTGGGCCTGGCTGGTAGCTGAATTGATCAGCCTGCCAGCTCTCCCACACCCATGCCACTGGGGCCAGATCTCCTGCACCCACATCATCAGGGCCAGCTCTTTACACCCACACCCAGCCAGCTCTCCTGTGCTGCCCAGACAAGGAGTAGGGCCTGAACCACCTCTCCTGAGTCTACATCGTGCTGGCACCACTATGTGATGGCTGATGGGGGTTGGCTTAGCTTAGTGCGGTACTCAGTTATCAGCATGTCCTCAGATGGCAGCCCAGACCAAGGAGGTCAGCATGGTCATTGGTAGTGATACAAGCCATGGACATCAACACAGACCCATACTGTAGAAGGGCCACAGACTCAGGCTTGGCCCTTGGCAGCAGCAAGGGTCCAGATAGCACCATGGGCTCAGGTGGCAGTGCAGACCTGTCACATTGGGCTGTTCCTTGTCGCTTTTGAGTCTCCAGATCTGCCTCTCTTCACAGTGCACAAACCATTCCACTTCTTTTTCTCTCCCATCTGTCCACGACATGCTTGCCCATCATCGTGGTACCCGCCCCTGCCCACGCCAGGGTGGCACAGGCCGGGCCTCTGTGGCCTCTGACTGTCTTGGGGAAAAAATGCTGCAGGCATTGTCTCTGTGTCTCCTGGCCACTATGAGGTGAGCTGTTCTGCTCTGTCACATTCTCCTCACCATGATGGACTGAAGCTCTCTGGAACTGCCTATCCTTCTTCAGTCATTTCTGTTAGGCATTTCAGCACAGCAACAGCGAGCCTGGCTACTGCTGTCGTCACTGGGGAATTACAAACAAAGAAATAACATTTCAAAAACATAACTGGCTGCTTTGTGCGACAATTATATTGTTTATAGAGAGTGAGAGTCGTGACAGCATTACTAGTTAGGAGGGGGTTACAGTGGTCAGGCACAGTAAAGTGGACCGGTGTGGTAGTCATGGAGATGACACAGAAGCTCTGGACACATTTTGGCCAAATCCCCCATTCCCACCCCCGCTTTGCTCATGTTCAGTCAGCCCTCATGGTCAGCAGGGTAAAGTGTCCCAACCAGAAAGGCCTTAGGTCCAAAGTTCCCCGTTAGTTATTTGTGGTGCTTGTCGCTAATTGAGATTATAATGGAAAGGGATTAGAAAACATTTGGTGATCTCAGTGTGGCCGGTTATTACAGCACCTGTGGTCCTGGGGAAGTTGGAACAAAGGGATAGTGGGAAACCATAAGGAAAAACCAGGACTCCCTCTCAGAATGTGGGAGCTGTTTTACTCACTCATTCACTCATTAAATATGTAAAACCTTCTGGATCTCTGTGGACATCCGTTCATGTCTGTGATAGATGCAACAGCCCTTTAATAAGCCCTTTGAGTGGCTTGCACAGGAATAATCCAGGCCATTTCCCTAATGTGTTCCTGAAACCAAGACAGACATCTCTACTCTGCAAATTCACTCCTGAGACTTATTAGTATCCTGAGGCAGAAACTATTCCTGGCTTCTGGGGTGTCGGGATACTCCCTTCTTCCCTTACCCGAGACCCAGGCTATGTTAACTGATCATCGAATATCGCCATTTTAAGACACTTATTTCCAATAAATGTTGGTGGATTGAATTCCAAACATTTTAATGAAGCCACAAATCAAGAAAGCACAGCAGCTTTCTTCAAATGTGCTTACAGCACGTTCTCCACGAGGTAGCAGGTTTCCCGTGGTGTCACAGCTCCCGCGTCAGACACTCGCATGCTCTCCCAACCTTAGACCAGCTCAGTGCAAAGCCAGTGTGGAGAAACTTGACTTTTCTGGCTCAGATCCTGGCATGTTCATGTTGTGTTCCTACCCTGCCTCAGACTCATCTTGATCATACATGACATTAGAGTTTTACATATCAGAGGCCAAACCCTACAAATAATCGTCTCCATTCTACCAGGAAGTCCTTGGCTCTCAGAGCAGCTAACCTTCACTGCTCAGATCATGTCCAAGTTACTCCCAGCCTCCATTCAGTGGACCCTCACATTCCCATTGGTAGAAATCTGCTACTGTTACCTTATGAGCTAAATGAACCAGTGTCTTATCCATGGGCCAAACTCCCCCTTGTATTTTTTTCTAATGTCTTGAAATACTCACTTTTAATCTCATATTTAATACAGTCTCAATTTCAGCATATTGCATCTGCTCTATATGCTGTCATGTTTTATTTAAGGAAATTATTATAAAATGGGACGTGCACAAGCTTTGCAGATTACTGAAGAGGCTGCCCTACGGGCAGATTCTTCTCCAAACTGTGTCTCTCTCATGATCCCCTCCCACTGTCATTTACAGAGCATCTGTGTACCAAGCATTACCATAGTAACAGAAAGATCATTCAGACAAAGATGGGAGACAGCGCTGAGGTTCAGTCTCATTGGTGAGCCCACCAATCAAGATACAGAGCACAAAGTCCTCTGTCCATAGTTTATCAACCGCTGACACGGATGAGAGCCGTATAACACGAGTAGATGCCAGAGAGTTCAGTTTATATGGTACTTAGGAAGCCCCCACTGTGTGCCGAATCCTACTGGATGCTAGGGATGCATGCAGAAGATATAGTTGCTGCCTTCCAAGAATTTACATTCTATCTAGTATTTGTACCCTTTTCATGCAAAAAAAAAAGTTATTCTGGAAAAAAATCTTGACAAAATTTTCAACTAGAATCCTTTTTTACCAGACATCTTTTTTTCTCAAAACTCTTGAGAAGAATGGACCCTCGGGTTTGGAGAATAATATGAATTTTTTGTGTGTGAAGACCCTGCCAATGAGACAAAAATGGTGGCCTCCCTTTGAAATTAACAAGCCTTCCAGGGTAGGGCATCTTCTGCTGTCAGAGTTATAAGCAATGGTTGCGAACAAATTGAATGCCAGTTGCTTTGTGCCCCTGGGAGGGCCCTGGCTGGTTGAGGTCACCAAGCTGAAGGAGAAGGCACCAGAGTTACAGGAAGTGGGCAGCCTGTGTGATGAAATAGGGCATGCTCAGGTTTCTTGGAAAAGATCACGGAGAAACCGCGCTGGTAAATTAAAGGGAGAGAGCTGGAGTGAGAAATTCACTCCTTCCATTTTCTCCATTAAGCAAGTAAGGAGCCAGGAGCTTTTGTGCCTCTGTAGCAAAGTTACTGCTTAAATATGAGCCACCATTTGCTCTCTGTGGTGCTCTTCATTTTTATTCTATGCTAATTACAGGGAGAGTAGGGTTAGTCGCTCCAGCACTTGAAGAATCTGACGTGTAAGTTTAACAGGGAAATACATTCTCTGTCTGTGAGCCCTACCTTCTTGCTCCTTGACCACTGGCAAGGCAAAAGGAAGGAAGCATTTGGAGTGGTAATGCATGGCGATTCTAATCGTCTAAAAGGTTCTAAAATGTCTAAAGGGTTGAATTGGCTTTTTTTAATTTGTAAGGGTGAGCTTTTAAATAATCAAGTGGTCCAGAATTTGCTGTAGAAGAATGCACATGAAATCAATACCACCCACAGCAGGAATTAAAAGCCTGCAGACAGCACCGAGCACCGTGGAGGCGTGTCAGTCTGTCCTGCTGCATCTCTTTAGACCACACAGCACCTGATGAACAGGATGTGACAGGAGAGCTAAAGAAGACACAGCCCATTCTCTTCCTTCCTCTTCTCTCAAGCCTAAGACACACTGTTTTGGAGCGGTTATTTGCTTTGTCTAAGGAATGGTTCATTTCTCATTCTACAAAGGGAGTACTGAGTGTGTCTCTCCCAGGAAGGTCATGGATCCGAAGTGAAAATGCAGGCGGTTCGAGGGTCTCCTTAGGCAAAGCAGAGAACGCCCTCATCTTGACAGAAGACTAGCCTTTGAGCGCTTTCTCTGTTGGTCCGCATCCTATCAACCATTCACATTCCCTTGACTGGATTGCTCATGAGCAGAAACCACTTTGTAGTTGCTTGCCTGTGCTTAGAATTCCATTCTACAGACTTGGAACTGTGACTTTTCCTGCAGGAAGCAAGCTAGCATATTACTGAACTTTTGTCCATAGCGACCCTACCATTTTGTGGCAAATACCATTCCTTCTACAGTGTGCCATTATATTCTTTCCTTTCTATGTCTAAGATCAACTCATCACAAAAAAAAGGAGACAGTGGCATCCAAAGGGCACTCCTTGTCTTTGTGACATTTGTGACATAGGTAGTGATTTGTGGAGAAACAAGATGGTGGATTTTCCAAGTGCCTGCTACAAACAGACTCAGGCCCGGGGCCAACAGTTATCTACAAAGCAAGCAGAGGTGAAGTTGCCGTTGTTGAGGGTGGGTAAGGTGATTGAATAAGTTGTGTGTGATTAAATACAGATGTGTCAATCAGAAATATCAGCGCAGGAAAAAGAAATCAGTCTATCTGCGGGGCCACTGGCAGTGGCACCAGGATTTATCCCTACTTCTTGTACTGGCTTTTGGGAACCTGTTTTCTTTGGATGGATACCTTGCTCAACCTATATACAAGTAGGGAGAGCGTTGGACCTTCACCAAAGCAATGTGTCTTACCCTCTCAGAGGAGTGGATGGGGATAGGTGGGAGGAGAGGAGGGAGTGGGAACTGAGATTGGTATGTAAAATGAAAAAAGATAGTTTGTTTTATTTAAAAAAAAAAAAACATCAAATGTAACTCAACTCCTGCTCTGTGCTCTACGTGCTATGTGGTATGGTTCACAAGCCGGGCAAGGGGCTGGAGATTGGAACATACACACACAGAGACAGACAGAGACATGAGTCATCCTTGAATTCCCCAAGAATGCCCCCTTGAATCAAGAATGCCAACTTTATTGTGTCCCAGGGCAGCTTATATAGGATCTCCTTGACTAATGGCTAAGCCCTAACTCTCAGCTAGCTGCAAGCCCACCAGAAACCACTCCCCTGCCATCAGGAACTCCTGAGGATCAGCTGCAAAACAAGTTGATTGCTCAGAGCAGCTGCAAGCACAGGAAAACAAGCTGCCGACAGGAAATTCAGGGTCTGGGGTCCACAGTCCCCAACAATCAAAGAAAACTTAGAAAAAAAATCAGTATCAGTATTTGGAGTGGAAACAGACTGTATGTAAGGAATTAGATGCATCCAAAGCCATTGAACGGAACAGGGCAATTAAAGGAAGAGGCTGTGGAAGGTCCAAGGCCACATCCCGCGGTAGCGTTCCAGAGCTCAGAAATGGGGACTGATTCTAAGACCCGGTGTAACTGTCTCTACTCACCAGCCGCAGTAACCAAGATGCTGCAATGCTAACTACAGCCGCCTCGTTCTGGTCATACCTCCCTGCCCGGCTCTGCCAGGCGCAGTGAAAACAGAGCAGTGTCTCCTCACTCACCTTCCAGATCTCCCCCAGCCTGGAACACACACATCCTAAATGCACACGAGAGCCTGAGAAACACAACGCTAAGCTCTCTAGCTGTTCTGTGTAGAAGGAGCCAAGACTGAGGCTGGGAAAACCCAGTGTTCACTATTTCCCGTCGTGGGAAAGTAAGTCACTGGTGCCTGCATCTGCCTGTGTCCGGGACTCAGCTGTTGCACTGGATAATCAGACACCAGACAGCATCACCCTGCTCTCCCAGCTTGTTTCTTTGGGGATCGTTTTACTGGTTTTCTTGTAGTGGCATCAAAAGACCATGCTGAGGAGGTGCTTTCCAACCTGGGTCTCAGAGTTGACCTTTGGCCAACGTTACTGCCAAAATCAGAGCACAGGTCATGAGCAGGTTGCCCATGGAATATTCAACTGTACTTGGGGATGCCCTTTACCAGCCAGAGAAGTTTTTTTTTAACTGGTTCATAGGTGATAGAATTATGCTGTCCAGTATGATAGCCACTAGATAGATGGAATTATTTAAATTAAATTAGATTACAAAAATTATAAGTTACATTTAAATCACTCTAAAGCACCTGGGTCTACTGGCCACTATTTTGGGCAGTGCTTATATAAGAATTTCTGTCACTGATGAAAATTTTATTGGTTAAAATTACCTTGGGTTTTTTTGGGGGGTCAGTTTAAGGAGAAATGGATTTGTTTTAATTTACAGCTCATCATATCGTCCATCATGGACAGTCGGAGCAGCAGAAGCCTGAAGCAGCTAGTCACATGACAGCCATAGTCAAGGGCAGAAAACAATGAATTAATGCCTGCTAGTTCTGGCTCTTTCTCTTCTACAACCCAGAATACCCTGCCAAGAGAATGGTGCCACCCACAGTGGCTGGGTCTTCTTACTTCCCTTAACATCACCAAGATAATCCCACACAGGTTAGGACCACAGACCACCCTAACCTAAATAGCATCTCACTGAGACTCCATTTCCAGATGATTCTAGATTGCGTCGAGTTGACAATTCAAACTGACCACAGCAGACACTAATACAGCATATCTTCTCCCTGAACAGAAGTTACAGGCATTGTCCTAACTGTACATCCTTCGTAAGCATTCTAAACTGTTGCTATGATAGCACATTGTTTCCAGATCCCAGTCCCCTTCCAATGTTCACCTCTCGTTTACTTTTCTGTGACTCCCAAAGTTGTCCTTTGAGGGACAAGGAACAGCAAGAGTATGATGATGGCTTTTTAACATCTCCGATGTCTACCTGAGGGATCAGATGAACACAGAGCTGCTGAGAAGCATTGCGGTCAGACAGAGACAAAACAGGGTCTTTTGATGACATGTTCCTTTCCAAATTTCTCTTCCCAGACAGCTTTCTGGCCCTGCCTCTGACGTTCTGGCTTTGATGTTCCACCTTGAAGCTATAGACTGTTTCCTTCTTACACACTGTCCTTGATGAGTATGTCCTTGATGTGTCCTTGAGGATCATCCCAGCTCTGGTAGAAGTGAGCTGCCCTGTGTGATAGCCCCTGATACATGCAATTACTTAATTAGAACTAGAAAAATTTGAAGCTAGAGTGTTTGAAGTCAGCCTGGACCACACAGTGAGACCTTGTCTCAAACAAATAAACAGAAACTGTCCTTGAGCTCCCAACGGTGGGCTGAGAGCATCCCAGGACTGGACCAATGACTGCAGCCTGCAATGTTCAGAGCACGGGTGGAAGGGATGCGGGTGTCATTACATTGGCTGAGGCTGTGGTGCAGTCATTCAGAGTCCTGCGTTCCAAGAACCTCTGCGACACGGTCTTCTAGAATTTACATCACAGCTTTTTCTCTTCCCATCTCTGCTGGCCATCCTTGGCAAGCAGAAGTTCAGCGAAAAGTTTCCAGGTGTGGGTTGCCATGAAAGGTGCTGGGGTGGAGAGCTGTCTGCTAGGGTGCTTCTGTGGAGATCATGGAAGTGGATGGACCGTCCTGCTGTTTTCTCTCCTGGTTCTGTATTTCTCATATCAGGGCAAATAGTAGGGAAACTGCCTACTGTATTGGTGAGCTTGTCATAGAAACACCTTCCCCAGGTTAGAATTAACACTGCTTGTGTTTGTTTATGAGACAGGATCTTGCTGTGTAGCTCAAACAGGCCCTGAACTCTTGATCCCCCTGCATCTGCTTCCTAAGTACTAGGGTTATAGGCATGTACCACGAGGCCCAGCTTAAAATTTAGCATTGTGTTTTGGGCTTAAGACAGTGGGGGGGATGGGATGTCTGTCTGTCTGTGTGCACATGCATGCTATTATCCACATAGGTCCGAAGAGGGCATCAATCCCAGGGAGCTGGAGTTCCAGGAGGTTGTGAAGCCACCTGATGTGTGTGTTGGGGACTGAGCTCAGGTGCTCGGCAGGAGCATCAAGAGCTCTTAGCCACTGAGCCACCTCCCCAGCCTCTTAGCTGTTTGTAAAAGTAGCTGTATATGAAACATTTCTGTACTTTAAAAGAAAAAGCATCAAAGACATCATTCATTATACTGTTTGTTGTCTTTATGTAAGCACCTATAAAATAAAAACATCTTAAAATTCAGTACTGGAGAAAAAAAATATCTTTATTGATAAATATGTATGCTGCTTTCATATAGGGAGAGTCACACAGTCCATTCAGATACGTTTTTGCCTTAGCTCCACCGTGAAAGCTCTGAGAAAAAATATTTTCACTTACAGTCATTGCCCTATCCTAGATTTTCTGGTCTGATGTTCTTCTCTCAGGCAGCCCTGTCCTCATGCGTGCATGCCCATGTGAGATATGGAGTTTGTCTTGTGACTGGGAGCTGTTAAATCTCCACAGGTGCTTCTGAAGTGTTGCCCGAAGAGGCTTTGGAGTGAGTTAATGAGTGAGTTGTGTGAACAAAAACTAGAAATGAGGCTGTTAAAGGACCTAGGTTACAGCTGACCTGTATGAGACTGTGGGTTGCACAAGCAGGGGCAGGTGTCTCCCAAGCTTTCAGGGTGACGGATGAGTTGCTGCTCTCTCATAATCCCAGAGCAGCTGGCGTCATTCATTTCTTCATCCAATACTCAGTGGTACCTGCTATGTGCCAGGTACTGCAATTGGCATGAAGATGCCAAAGCAGCTTATCCTTCTGCCTGTGGAGAGCGCATCGCCTGGTGGAACTGTCAGACAAATAGATAATGATTAGACATTATAATAAACATGGTGATGGAGATGTGCCCAGCATATCATGGCAACCTACAGAAGTGGCACTTGGCCAAATCTTAAGAGTGGAAGCCATTAAAGGCCTCCTCGGGAAATTGAATGGAAGGCTGATTCTTGAAGGATGAATAGGATGGGGTGTCCTAGAAGAGGAGTCAGCACTGTGAGAGCTGTACACTGTGTCCAAGACAGGTGTGCATAAGACAGGTGCACAAAACAGGTGTCATGAGGCAGGTGTACAAAACACTGTGCACAAGACAGGTGTACTTGACACTGTGTCCAAGACAGGCGTGCTTGAGACAGGTGTATAAAACACTGCACAAGACAGGCGTGCTTGACACTGTGTCCAAGACAGGCATGCATGAGACATGTGTACAAAACACTGCATAAGACAGGCGTGCTTGACACTGTGTCCAAGACAGGCGTGCATGAGACAGGTATACAAAACGCTGTGCACAAGACAAACAGGTGTACAAAACACTGTGCACAAGACAGGTGTGCTTGACGCTGTGTGTAACATGAAGGGCCTGCTCGTTGGGGTTTATGTCCCACCCAGTCCCCCCAGCCGTTTAGTCCCAGAGAAAAATCACACAGAGAGTCTATGTTAGGTTATAAACTGATTGGCCCATTAGCTCAGGCTTCGTATTAGCTCTTATAAGTTATATTAACCCATTATCCCTATCTATGTTAGCCACATGGCTCAGTACCTTTCTCAGCGGGGCAGGTCACATCCTGCTTCTTCGGTGGTCTGCCCAGGAATGCCGAGAGAGCTTCCTGCTTCCCAGAATTCTCCTATTCTCCTTGCTCCACCTCTACTTCCTGTCTCGTTGTCCCACCTATACATCCTGGCTAATGGCCAATCAGTGTTTATTTAAATCATGATTGACAGAATATGGGCAAGTCTCCCGCACCAGCTGTGCACAAGACAGGTTGATTACTGCTATACAACAAATCTGCCCAAGCACCTTCAGCACCTGAAGACAATATGCAGCCCACCTGTCCAAGGGCCAGGAACTCAGGGATGCCTCAGCTAGGAGGTTCTAATTCAGCATCTTGCACACAGCAGCTGTTGAGATGTCAGCAGGGCCTGCAACTCTCAGAGCTGGATGAGAGCTAGAGGATCTGCTTCTAGAACGCTCCGCTGGTGTGGCTGTTGACAGTGAGCGTCAGTTCCATACCATGGTCATCTCTTTGTCAGTACACCCACATGACAGCTGGCTTCTCCCAGTACGTGTGGAAGTGTCTAGGTGAAAGAAAACCAAGACATCTTATCACTTCATTATCCAAGTCCCACAAAATGCCTCTAGGTACCCAGATCAGCCCTGTTCAGTAGAGGAGGAGACCACACAAGGGCATGAAACACAGACCATTAAGGAGACACTGAGTCTAGGCACCACCCAACGATGTAAAGCTTGAGGTGGACAGAGGAAGCTGGCCAGATGTGGAGCCCAGTCATGATGGAACCCAGTGTCCAAACATGGACTCTGGGGCTATAGCAAGGGAATCAGTGATGTCAGATCTGGGCAGAATAGGGAATGGGCTTGGACAAGCAGGCTGAATGTCCAACAGGATGACGTGAGCCTATCTCAAGCTGGCTGTAAAGATATAGACCATGGCTACTCAAGATGTGGTCTGTGAACAGATGACATTGACATCACCTGGGAGCTTGCAGGTGTGCAGAATCCCAGGTTCCGGCCCAGATGTGCTGAACTGAATCTCATTTCTGTGACCCCGTTTGAGAAATGCCTTAGTCTTTAGAAAAGACTGCTGTGGATACAGTGATGAATGCTGATGCTAAGGAAGTCGGGAACCGAGGCTGACTCCTGAGTCATCCTTCCTTCAGAACTGGCATAGGCCCTGTAAACAGTTTTTACTAGAGTCTACAGAATGGATCCCAAGAGCTTTGGGAATTTATACACTGTTACTAATGATGTGAGATGATCTTATACTGAGACTTCCTTTTTATTATGAATTATAACCATGTAAACAAATGATGCCCAGAAGGGAAACCTACTGAAAGCTACCACCCCACTGTGAAGAGTGATAGGGTTTTCCAAACAGCATGTTTGTTTCATCTTCGAACCGACATAACAGGATACTTACATTTCCAGAATTGGGACCATGAGGCCTGAAATAGGAGAATAAAGAGGAACTTGGAAAACTACGAGGTAATTGCTCATTCTGGAAAGTTTCCTGATGTCCAGATGACCTTCCCAAGCATTATCTTTTCTGGAATCAGACACGGAGCCAATTAACTCCTGGGCGTCTCACAGCACACGTTTGCCAGGAAATCCATTGTTTGTGCTATGGCCAACAGGAGGCCCGTCCAGCAGCTTTTGCACTTCAGGACAGTCACGTTGTGTGATGTCCTCTTGGCCTGCTGACTGGCAAGTACCATCTGTCATTGTGTTTCAAGTGTCAGGTTGGTGCCTCCCTTCCCCTTTTGCAGTTAGAAAAATTATATAAGTTAATTATGGATCTCGAGACTCAGATAAGCCAACTCCATGCAGCAAAAGACAGGAAAAAAAGGGGGAGAGACAGGAGGTTAGGAGGGAAAATGATAGGAAGGAAAAACCCTACCTCAAAACACTAACAAGCCTTGCACTGTGAGGTTGCTTTATTCGTGGAGAAGACAGAGGTCCTCCTGAGATCTTTGACTCCTTTGGTGGCTACTGATTTAAGACTTCTGGCAGAGGCCAAGTCTCATTCTTCTCCTACTTGCGTAGGTTTCTCTGCTACCAAAGAAGAGATCCTTTGTATAAACTCACCAAAAGAGCACAGAGTGGCTGGCTCCAGACACCTCATCCCACCCACCCCCACTAGAAATTAAATGGCTTCACTGGCATATATCCAGAAGAGGAAGAGCCAAGAGGAGACTAGTTCTCTCTTCTTGAACCTTCTTCAGACTCTGTGCTCCAGCCCCAGATGGTTTGGTTCCCAATATGCCATTGGCCAGTTGGGGTTGGCATCTCACAGTGAGACAAAGATGTCCACCAACCTCTATGCTTTACACATCAACAAATGCAGAGTTCCCATGGTCAATTACTTGACCCGTGGTGGGCAGTCTCTGAGCTGTCTGTCTCCATGCTGGGCTTTTGAAGACCCTGCCCTTGAGTTGACAGAGGGGTTCGCTGTGCGACAGTGCCCTTCTTGAACTTCAGGGACTCCCAGGTCAGCACCCCACTGCACTCTCAGGGAGTGTTGAAGATAATGCCTTCTCTGTCCTCACATGGAAATGAGTTCCATGTGACAAGAGATGGTAAGTTACTGCTGAGTTGTGTAAAAGGTAGACTTTATTTTCTTCCCTTGCTTGCTTCCTAAGTATTGTACCCTGATTGATTAGAAGTTGACAGTTGAGTCAGGGGAAGCTATTGCAGGGAGGAAAGAGGTGACTAGGAGGAGTGAGAGAACAAGAGAGAGCACGATGGGGAAGAGAAGGGGAAAGCCCAATGCTACAGTATCATGTGTCTTCTCCCATGTTTTTTTGTTGTTTTTTTTTTTAAGAAGCAATACCATTTTGGGGGAAGAAGAGAATTGGTGGATGCAGGACAGTAGTGTATAATGAGAGTGAGTAATGGACAAACACAGTAACACGTGGATGAAAAGGCCCTAATGAGTGCTAATTAAAAAAATTCTCCAGGAGTTGGAGAGATGGCTCAGCAGTTAAGAGCGCTGGCTGCTCTTCCAGAGGCCCTGAGTTCCCAACAACCACATGGTGGCTCACAACCATCTATAATGTAATCGGGTGCCCTCTTCTGGAATGTAGGCATGTGCCGTATGTGCAGGCAGAACATTGTATACAAAATATATAAAACATTTGAAAAACTCTGAAATAAATGTTTGCTTTTGAAAACATTCTTTGAGGGATCGAAGAGATGGCTCAGTGGTTAAGAGCACTCACTGCTCTTCTGGAGGACCTGAGTTCTGGTTCCAGTGCACTCATTAGGCAGCTTACAACTGCTTGTAACGTCAGGGGTTCTGATGCCCTCTTCTGGCCTCTGTGGGCACCTAGACGTGTTTACTGTGGCATTCATTTACATAGACACCCACCCATACATATAAAATAAAAATAAGAAGAAATTATGGAAGATCTTCTTTGAGAGTCAAGAGAATCAGATGTCCAAGCATCTGTGCCCTTCCCCACCCCTGGCCAGCGTTCAGGTCCCCCTGCCCTGCCCAGATGCTTCATTTCATGTCACTGATCATGTTGTACAGGATGATGTCATTCACTTACTGTCCTCTTCCTTTAGTCACCTGGGTGCACTACTGTATCCCTGGCACCTGGAGAGTCCCTGACCTGTGGTAAGCACTCCATGCGTACCACTGGGATAGGTGGGTGACAGTGAAACTCCAAGGTAGTAACTCGTACACACAGTCAACAGGGACAGTATGGAACCTGAACCTAAACGTTCAATCTTTCCTGCCCTGCCAGTACTTTGTGGCTGCTGGAGTGGTGGGTAGAGTCTGGGGTTTATTGGTCCCAGTGGCAGAAGGTATTTTCTGAGTCCCGTCCACAAGTATCATGAGCATCGTCCGTGCTCATAGAGATCTTGGCAGCCAGAGGTGGTTATGACGTGGTTTTCTTGGTCATGAAGGCCAATTTCTACTGCAGGATTTTCTGAGTCTTAATAAACTGCTTCTTTGGAGAACGCTCCCCCACTAGACATATATACAGTCTTTTGAGCTCCCAAATCAGCCCTCAGTTCTGTCAGGAAAGGTTTCAGAACCTTGTCCCAAGCTCTCTTTGATGCAGCCTGGGAAGGAGGATTCCTAGTAATTATCAGACCTCTGAAGCTCCTGAGCCATCCTTTTGATGGAATCACCACTGACCTGTGAACCATCCTGGTTCCTTACTCTTTGGGCTTGACCACTCTGGTTACTTCAGATAACCAAACTGTTCTCTTGAGGACCCCCAAGCCCCACTCCAACATCTGTCCAGTCCTGTCATGCTCTTGTCCCTGCTCAGACCCTTTACCATCCCAAGGGGCCATGGTCAGTTGCAGAAAGCAGATGCGATTGAGACACTGGTTGAAGAAGTAACGCTTTGCTTTAGGGGCACTGGGATTCCCCAAGACAGGAAAGCAAATTGGGAGGCTATCTGGGGGCAGGAAGGGAACCAGTGTGGGGTGGGGCGTGGGGAAGGACTGTCTGGGAGAAGGGATCTATATGTGTGAAAATGCCATAATGAAGCTCCTACTTTGTATGCTAACTTCAAATTTAATTTCTAAGTGAAAAAACAAATTTTGCCCTAAAAGGCAAAGAACCAGGCAGCAGGAAGGAACCTGAAAATAGGCAGGCTTGAAAACTCTGGAAAACCACGCTGTCTGGGGAGCTGAATTAACTGCGTCATATTGTCATTAAAAAATATTGATTTTTCTTTTTTTGCCCACTGACGACTGTGCTCCAAACCTTCCTGACAAGGCCCACAAACATGTCTATTAGTAGGCCTGTCATTTATTCAATAGGAAAATTTAAACCCCGTGTTGCAAAAGTGATGGCTTGGAAATAATCTCCAACACCGTGTTAAATCTCCAGAGAAAACTGCAGATGGTTTCTGCGTCTTTCTGCCCATTGGATGCTGCTCACAGGAGAGAGGGAGAAATAGCAGGAGTTCACCACATGGTTCAGCTGGATTTCACAGGACTGCCCAGCTAGTGTGAGAGTTCAGGAAGTGTCTCATTTGCGGAGAAGAGGAGATTAACAGGCTCCACTGATTCCCCTGGGAGCCAGCATGAGCCAAGCTTGGTGTGACAGTTACAGATGGTCATGAGCCCTCCAAATTGTCCCATCCTTTTCTGGTCAGCTGGTCAACTTCTTCCTTGTCTCTGTGCATCCATCCTTCTGAGTCCCTGCCACGGTGAAGCACACCGAGTGAGCAGCAGAGCCTCTTAAGGACCACTGTTTTCAAAGACATCAGATTCTCAGATGCAGGAAGCTTGGCAAATCATCAACAGCCATTGGTAAAATCAGATCATCTGGAAACTGGGTCATGAGGGTCTAGGACAGCACATCGGAGCTAAGAACTTAATGCCTGAGCTCAGAGCTTAAGTTCTCCTGAAGGCCATACAGAACCCAGACTATCATCAATAACAATGGACAGACTAGTCCCCTCCCCTGGGGTGTTTTCTGTCTTAGACATTCATTTCGTGTCTGATACTTAGGGCACTGAAGAGTTACGCAGAGTAACGCCGATTCAGCTTTGTAAGAACATCACAGATTTTTTTTTTTTCTAAAGGAAACTTCAGTATATCTATCCAGTGGAAGGAATGTTGTTTTCTTTTTTTATAACAAGTAGACACAGTGTTACCCAAACAAGAAGACTTTCTTTCGTTTGACATTCTGAAGCCTTGGGTTTTATCCATAACTGGAGAATTATGGCCATGGTTGCCTAACAATAGCCAAACACCACTGAACCCACCCCCAGCACCTTCCCCTTCTTTCCTGGACCTGCATTTAGCAATCCTTGAACAGGGGAGGGGTTGGGGCTGCTCACTGCAAAGGAGCCCTCCCCAAGGCTCTGAGAGCCTCTTCTGCATACCTATGTCCTGAGTGAGTCTTAGAAAGACTGTAAATCCTACCCTGGGCTTTAACTTTTTTGCAAAGTGGGCAATTTTAGACTCATTCGCCTCATTAATTAGCAAAATGCCTCATGTTAGAATGCTCTGGTCCTCCCGTTTATAATAAAGGCTAAATTCCATTCCCCTTTGTTTTAAATGACAGGAAAAGAAAGATATATGGCTCACTCCCAGGATAGGGGAGAAAGTAGACCCCTCAGCCTTAGCTAATAGCTGAGCCTCTAGGGCTTTCCTGCCCATTTGCTCCTGACAGTGACCTCCCGGGACTTGTTTTTCTTGTCTTTGTTAAAGACACTCTGGCTCGAGAGGTTAGCCTTTGCAGCTGAAACGAAATTTAAGCCCAGCCACCCTGCAACTCCTTGCCACCCTGACGGTTCCCAGACGCTCAGCCGGTTTGTGTGATTGAGCAGAGACAGCCAGTGCCTTCGGACTTCCCAACCTACCTGTACATCAGGTGCCTCCCAGCCCCCACCTTCACCCAGCTATAAATGCCCCCTCACTTGACCCTGGCCATTCCAAGATACGGATGGGCATAGGTCCAGTAACTGATACCACTCATGTGATAATCTGAGTCCCCATTGAGACTGGCAGCAGACACAGGACATGAGTTTTTCTTCCTTGTATGTATGAGGAGGGGTGTGTATGGAGGCTAGAAGACAATCCTAGGATTGCTCCTTAGGAGTGGCCTACCACTCCCTCAACCTTGAGCTCGTTAGCTAGGTGAGGCTTGCTGGAGACTATCTTTCTGAAGTATGGGACCCTTGCACCCTTTCCAACGGTGCCAGACACACCCGTCCTCCTCTGAGATGTGATTTTTCCATCCCTCACCTGTTTCTAGACGAAGGAGGGGCCTACATCAAAGTCTGCATGAAATCCAGTGCTCCGAACATGCTGAGAGATATCAAATAGAAATTGTGAATGAAAAATCTTTTTCATTTGCTTCTCTGATTCTCACGAAGGCAGTCCTTGACTTTCCTGCTTCTTTTAGCAAAAACCATGAACACTGACTGCATTAGTTCCAAATCCAATCTTAGAAGACGTGATGGCTAATGGATATTTTGGAGGGAAATAGAAAAGACAGTAAGCCAGGAGTCAGATGACAACTCCAGTCCTATACCCAAATGCTCACGTGCGCCAGGCATGTTCTCACCCATGTCCCTAGCTTGAAAGTAAGTACCATGGTTAGTTATTCTCAAGAGCAACAAAATAAGAGTCACAAATATAATTTTAAATTTTCTAATCGTCACATTGAAAATGAGTTAAGGCAGGTGAAATTAATCTTTAGTAACGGATTAGGCCTATTGTATACATTCTTCCAGCACGTCACCTGATAGTTTACATCATCTTTGTATATTAAGTTTTTGAAATTAGTGTGTATTATATACCTACAGATCACTCAAGTGCAGAGAAGACACATCTTTTGGCTCATGCCTAATCTGCTGGCCAGGAGAATGATAATTTGATTTCTAGTTTATTTCTTTCATCGTCCCTTATTTGAAACTCACAAGGTCAGATGTGTAATTTCGAACTTCCCATATTCTGAAAAGCTAATTTTTTACATATTATGTAAACCCCCTTGTAGGGGCAGGTTCTGGAACAGCACTCCATAATCAAACAAATAAATATTTCTGTAGTGAGATAAATAAAGGCAATAAATAGCATCGCAGAGGCTGCTGCTGCTGCCTAGTGAGGTACAAAAAACTCACAGGGCTTTGTTTTGTTTTGTTTTAAGGATTTTGCCTTTTGAAATTACAAATAAAGCACTGTGGGTCCATACCATGCACGTTGCATGGGCTTAACTGTGGTGTGTACTTAGTTCTCTTATCAGAACTTGGCCCAGCATTAATACAACAGTGTAGTCAGACACTCGCTAGTGATGGATGGGACACTGAGCCTTCTTGTCCCTTAGTTTGAACCTCACCAGTGACAGCAGCTGAAAGGGGATTCAAAGGCCCAGACTTCTGACTAGCAACTACTACACAGGATGCCGGTTCACTAGAAATAAAAATTTAGGATTAGCCTGTCGCATTCAAATTTGGTAAAGTTATCAAACATTCAGCTGGACCGTGGTGTCCTTGATGGGCTCACTCGGGTAACTCTTCCATGTCAAAAGCTGCTCAGCTAGCAGGACACGGCTTCCTGCAGGGCTTGCCAAGGAGGAATGGAAAGAAGGTCATCAGGGTCATCCGGCATCGTGTCTGCTCAGGACGATGCAGAGCAACCTCAGAGGTTGGGGAGAGTGGAAAGATGGCTTCTTTCGCTCCAGAACCCACACTGCATATGGCACTTTCCATCCTTGCATAGAGTAGTCACTGCAGGCGGCACTTTAACGAGCCAAGGCTGTTCTAGCACACAGCCTTCGCTGCCCCGAAATCCGTAAGAATCTTGTCAGGTCATGAGCCACTAATCAATCATGCAGTCTCTGATTTGGAAGCTTCTGGACCTCCACCAAGGATTCCAGAAAGAAAACCAATGAGAGCAACCTGGCAATGATCTCAGATTTTCATAAATAACGGTTGGGGGTAGTGTATGTTTATTGAGAGCACAACTCCTTCTCTGAATGACTCAGAAATTAAGAGGTACCTAGAGGAAGTGCTGTATTCGGAGCTGTCTGGGCCATCCAGATGAGCCTGCATTTGTAGCGGGTTTCAGCTGCTCTGAGCAGGTGCCTTCCCAGCATCCCCTGCTGCACACAGGCTCAGTGCATCTCAGTGTCACCAGAGCTGAACAGATGTGACAGAGAATGGCATGGAGCCACTCATTCCACAGGTTCCCAAGGACTTCTGTAACAGCCTGTATGCTACAGTGATTCAGGAGGGCCAGCATTAACCTGGCAACCATCCCAGATTACAGGAGGTTAACAGGGCACACCAAGCCCTGCCCTGTGTTGGCCTTGAACCCTGCCTCAGGCAATAAGTTTCTGGAAAGGCTATTATGGACACAGCTGGTTAGATTGGGATAAAGAATGTTTCTTAGATTGAAAATATTGTCACTGTAAATCTTGCTAGGCATGGTGGCACACGCCTTTAATCCTAGCACTCGGAAGGCAGAGGCAGGCAGATCTCTGAGTTGAGGCCAGCCTAGTCTACAGGGTGAGTTCCAGGACATTGAGGGCTACACAGAGAAACCCTGTCTCAAAAATAAAAAAAGTTTTGGCCATCATTGTACTATGGTTATATAAGAAAATGTCTTTGTGTCAACATCAGTGTGAAAGGTTACCTTTATAATTTCAAACGCTTCAGAAAAAAATAAAAAAGCTATCTTAGACATGTTCACATAAATGGGGCTAAGTTATTATTCATAAATATGTGAAAGGGTACAGAGGTTATTTCAACTTTTTCTGAATTTTTTTAATTAAAAACATAGAGAAGAGTGGTGGCCTGACCCCATCTAAAACCAAGTGTTCCCAAGGGACAGCCACGGGGGACAAGAAGACCTGTGCTGCCTCCCCGATTCAGGAGCAGCTTGAGGCGGCTTTAGGCCTCTCACCCTTGACCTGCACTGACTGATTTTCAGGGTCTTAGTGAGGGGCTCCACATAAGACCAGTGCAGCCGAGCCTCACTTTCCTCATCCTGGAAATGGGGTACTGTCACCTCACAGCCTTCCTGTTAGGGTCAGCGGTGGGGACGGCAAAGCACTAGACTAAGGCTGTACCCCCCCCAACCAAATGTATTTGTGTTTCCATAGAAACACTGCACTCCAGCCTGCTGGCCCAAGGGTCCTTTGCTTTCACTGGGCACAAGGAAGCAAATATACAGAATTGGCGCTCAGGTCCTGCCCTTTCTGAAACCCTCTGATTGCAAAGCCTGAACTCCGAGCGGTGTTCCCAAGCAGGGTTGGCTTCCCAGTGGGCAAAATCATTTTGGGCCAAATCACGGCAAGCTCTTCCTAGAACGCTTTGGAAAATAATTTTCTTCCTCAGCTGCCACACGGCACGAGAAGAAAGGTCAGGCTATGGGCTCAAAGGTTTGCAAAGGATGAAATGAGCACAGGACTTTGACCTTAAAATGAATGACCTCGCAAAACGTGGGGGGTAAAAGTAGAGAGGAAAATTATGTGGGGCCATGAGTGAACTGTAACGATCCGGGACTCGGATCAAAAGTCTTGGATGAAAACGCCACTATGAGCCAGGTTATTTGTGAAATGGGAACCCTGATGCTTAATCCAGTCAGTGGACTGAACAAAATAGAAGGCTGTAGGTAAGTTGTGGGCAGTAAGCCCATCTAATCAGTGGGTCCCACAACTCGGGGTAGTTAAGCAGTGGCCTCTCTCTATCCTGGAATCAGAATCCGTTTGAACCTCCGTCCCAGGTCACTCAAGTGTCTGTGGAAGTGTGTGACGCTCTGAGCTAAAACACCTCCCCCAAGTTGATTCTTAAAGCAGTACCTTTGAGAGGCCCAGCAACCAACTCAGAGCAGGGCCTTCAGAATGGCAGATGGAGCAGTACCACTGTTCCCAGTGTGGTCTGTTCAAGGTACAAACTAGGTCTTGCCCACATGTGGTGCCCTGCCCCAGCTTCTGCCTCTGCACAGAGGTCTGAACACATGGGGGTGGGGGAGGTGGTAATGCCTGTCTGCAAATGGATTACAGCTGTGCATTTGGGCACACCTGTCAGTCCTAGAGTCTGAGTTGGTCTGAAAACCATGGTGTCCGTCATAAGAACACAGTGGTCTTAAGAGAAGGGGTGTAAGGACCCAACCCATGGTCAACAGCAAGGAGGAATCGGGACAGTCTGTCCATTGCCCTTTGCTGCCAGAATAGAAGGCTGCCGTGACCCCACATGACCCTGCATCCTTCTGTTGGGTAAAACAAAGGTTCCAAGTTGTCAGTCGCCTGCACATACTTGACAATGAGCCCAGACTTGGTTGGCTGAGTCTGGGTGTCAAAGGCAGGAGCTAGGGAGCTGTTACCTATGCTCCCAGCACTTAGCGCACTATCTGGGCCCACTGAAGTATCTGCTGACTTCATGAAGCCATGAAGCCTTCCACTCTAGTGCCTTAGAGACATTAAAGCACTCAGCCAATGCTTGCTGGCTGACTGACTAGGACAAGGTGACCTTCCTGCTAGGCATTTATGGGCTCAGAGCCTGTGAAGGTATTTCATATGAGCGTCACCAACAACATGATTGATTCCGAAATATGAAAAATAAACTGTAAAGCCAACCTAGCATGTATAAGCAGTGGGCTAGAAATAGTATGACCTCAACTAATCAAGTGCCACTTGACCCTTCGAGTTCCATAGACATTGTATGGGACTTTGAGATGTGGAAGTGTTTTCTGTTAAACGTAGCATGGAAGAAGCCTTTCAGAATTGGTGTGTAGATCCCTGAAGGGCTTAGGGTGACCCTGGTCATATCGGCCACGGGGAGGTCCTGCCCTGCTCACAAGTGACAGAGGGGGTTTGATGTTGTCTCTTTGAAGGGGACAGAAAGGCTCGCAGGTAACACCCCAAGACGGTGGCAACAAACCAGGATGAAAAAATGACTGTGGAAAGCTGGGCCCTGGGTGGTCCTCCTGGCATGTTACTTTGTGCAATCTTTTGTAAAGAAGGCTTTTCTGCTCCTTGCCTTCCTTCCCTGGTCCTGATGTTGATTAATGAGGGCCCTGCATCCTGCACATTCTCTGTTTGTTTTCTTAATCACAGGCTATGGCTTTGGGGAGTGGGTTTTGAAGAGGGGAAGAGTGGGGATCAGAGATTCATCAGCCCATCTAGCTTCCCCTTTCCCTTTAAGGAGATTGTGTGTGTGTGTGTGTGTGTGTGTGTGTGTGTGTGTGTGTGTGTGTGTGTGTGTGTGTGTGTGCGTGCGCACGCGCTCATGCATGTATTCACGCATGTGCCTGCAGATTGGGATATAGAGCTCTCAGCTACTGCTTCAGCACCATGCCTGTCTGTCTGCTTCCTACCATAATGATCATGGACTAACCCTCTAAAGCTGTAAGCAAGCCCCCATTAAACAACTATCTTTATGAGAGTTTCTCGGGCTGTAAGCAAGCCCCCATTAAACAACTATCTTTATGAGAGTTTCTCGGGCTTGCACATAGAGGCCAGAGGTCAAGACCATGCATCTTGCTCAGTTGCTCTCTCTCTCCACTGTACTATTTGAGATGGTATCTGTCGCTGAACCTGGCGCTCACCAATAGCTAGCCAGAGAACTCCAGAGATCCTCCTGCCTTTGCTGCCCTAGTACTGGGGTTATAGGGCCCTGCCACAACAGCTGGCTTTCCACGTGGGTACTGGGGATCAGAACTCAGGTTCTCACGCCTGTGCAGCATGCGCTTTAACCACGGCAATCTCTCCAACCCTGAAGAAGTAACTTTTGTTCTAAATTTCAGTCCAGTTATCACCTAGATAGTGTACAGAAATGAGTAGAGTCGTAGTCCCTTCGCTTTTAAGACTTCTTATCATATAGCTCTTACAGCATAAAAACAAAATTTAGTATCTTAAAACAACCATCTTTGCCATGGGCCTTCTTGTAAGGGGTGGCCCCTCAGAGTTGCCTCAGGACACACCCTGACACCAAGTTCTCAGCACACAGGTGATATATTATCCCAGAGGGATAAGGTGGAGGGAGGGTATGCCTATGGATCAGACAAAGGCAGATGGCAAGCAGCAGGTGTTTTCTTCGGGAGTAGTTTTTTTTCCACATTTAATTTTTTATTATTGCATTATAAATAGTACCATTCAAAATTTCCACCTCCTCCGCTCCTCCCATTTCCCTCCCGCTTCCCCACTCCCTCTCCCCTTTTCCCCTCCAGTCCTAAGAGAGGGCAGGTTACCCTGCCCTGTGGGAAGCCCAAGGCCTCTACTGCATGTACTGGCTTTTTGGGATCCTAGTCAGTTTGGATTCACACCTTCCTAGGCCTGGGAGTAGTTTTTTTAAGGAGAAAAAGGGTAGCCTGTGCTAGGCTAAGATGATAAGTCCTGGTTGGACAGGTCAGCCAGTGTAGCCAAATAGTGAATTTTGATTGTTGGACCTTGGTGTTTAGTCTCAAGAATGAGTTGGTGGCCAAGTAAGGGAATATACCTTAGGGGCTAGCTTAAGGGATATAATCTAATGATTTGGCAAGGGAGAAGGAAGGGGGAAAGGTAAAAACTCTCTGCAATGCTTGGGCCTGCTAGAGAGCCCTTCCCTTCTGATTCAGGCTAAATCTCATACACATTCATATTCAAAATGGGATTGAAGGGCAGCTGATCTGAGATGACCTTGCTTGAGACCACCCATCTCTGATCTCCATGTTTCACAATCTCTGGCAGACTGTTCAGCCGTGTTCACATGGAGGCTTAGCATGTATCAAAGAGGAGAGACTCAACCATTCAAGACTTCTTGGAGTATAGCCTCAGAGCCAGTACCCTTTCCCTTCCTTTATACTTTATTGGCCAAAGCAAGTCACAGGCCAGGCCATGTTCGAGGGGTGCAGAAAACTTTAGCTGGCAATGGAAAGGGCTCCAAGGCTATGTTGCAGAGGACATGAACACTATGAGAGGAAGAAATTAAGTCAGTTTTACAACCTACCCAGAGTCCCACACAAGGTTACGTTCATGATTAGAAAGGGTAAATGATGCTTAAATTGCCAGCATGAAGAAAGAAGGAGTGAGTATCAAAGGACTTACATGTTTAAATGTAAGGAAACATGAGAGCCAAAGTCTGGCTATTGGACACTGAAGTGTACAGAAATGGTGTATATTGGGAAATGAATAATATAGGAAGGGGTACAAGGAAGGAGAGAGAGAGAGAGAGAGAGAGAGAGAGAGAGATTGCAAGAGTTATGTTTCCTGGGTATCCCTTGCAAGAGGGATAAAAATTAACCTTGGGGGAGACACCGCAGATAGTAGCAAGCAGACACAACCAGTCGTGTTTTGCTACAGTTACCAATGACAGAGACACTTAGTCATGTGACTCAGGGGATTTTGTTTAAGAAAGAGGTACACAGAGACAATCTTCCAACCTCCCAGAGTCCACTGGGTGGTGATGAGCAAGCAGTCCACATTGAGCGGTTCAAGGTGACTCATTCCTGGTCTTGGCCCTTCCACTAATCAGCTCTGTGACGTCCCCAAGGCCGCTTTCCATCTCTGTGCTTTAGTTGTCTACTCTGCCAAGTGTGAGAGTGGCTTTGAACAGCCCTACAGTTTCTTTCAGTAGTACCATTTGGATTATGGGCAGACGCGCCCAGAAAATGATGGCTCATACCCAAAACAATATACACTGGGGGCAGTGCAGGAGGGCAGATACTACAAAATAGAATCCCAGGATCTAGCTGAGTTTTTTTTTATTGGCAGACCTAACTTTTGGGGCTTTTCTTTTGTGTAAGAGTCAGGGGAGATCTCCTAGGATTTAGGAGACTCTCTCCTGGTTTTTTCCCAGTGGTGGTTAAAGCTGTGGTGCTCCCTGCTGGATTCGGAGACCTGGCATCACTGACAGAACGCTCAAACGCTTAACACAGTTGTCTTGTTCCTTCTGTCCTGTCTTCAGCCTTTGGTGAGGCATTATGTTAGTCACTTGGATTATACTATGACAAAATGCCTGGCAGAAATAACAAAGAAAGAAAGCCTTGTTTTGGCGTCTGGTCTCTGTTGTAAGAGGAGCAGCCTATCTAAGTTCTGCCCTATCAAAAGGCCAAGACAGTTTCTTTATTTAACCAATGAAAGCAACACAAATGCAGAAGGACCTCCTATACCAGGTCTCAGAGGGTCACAGTCCACCATGACAAGGAAAGCCAAGGAGAGCCACACAGTCCATGGCAGCAGAATCCAAGGCCCCGCTGTGTCATGTGGTTGAAAACCAGGAACTAGGGAGAAAAGGCCAGAATCAGAAGTGGGAACAGTCTCTAAAAGTTGGCCCTTAGTGACTTCCTCTGCCAGGCTTTGCATCCTAAAGACCTTCTACACGACATCAGAGCCAGGGAAGCAAGCATTCAAAAGAAGAGCGCATGAGGAACAGTTCGGGTCCAATCCATAGCAGGTACTTTGCGGTATTGTTTGAAATAATGAAAGGTGGGAGGGATGTGTAATAAAATGGGTACAGATTCAGAGGTCTTCTACAGCAATTAAAAGGATCGAACTTGACCCATATGAACTTAGAATACTGCCCGAAAGAGAGAGATGAATGAGAAATGCCCAACGAAGGGACCCAAAGAGGGACCAATAGTGGTGGTTGAGTAGTTAAGGGCTAGGGAGAGTAATAAGCTTTTGCCCTTTCTGTACTATTTAGGGCTCAACAAAATATAGCCATTTGTGCAATTTTAAAATGTAGTGGGATTTTGCAGAGTAAGATGTTGTGGTTATGAAACCCCGCGTGACTGACATAAGCAGGTAAATAAAAGGTCTCTTGAGAGCCTGTCCTCCTCTGATTAACAGCCCAGCATCTTTGCAAGGAGATTGATGAACCCTCTGATCCACTGGTTGAGGAGAAGCATGGTGGGGGGGCGTTGTGCAGACACCAAAGACTGCAGGAAATCAACGCCCACCTATTCCATCCTGCACAGGGCCCTGACAGCCTTCACAGCTCGGGTCTTCATTGCACCCACATTCCATTTTCATCCTCACAGCTCACTCTGAGAAGTGACAAATTTCTCACAGACAGCACAATTTAATTACAATTTAATTCTTACAGTTTAATTACAGGGAAATGCTTCTCCCTCCCCTCAGAATCTGGGCAACCAGAAAGCTCACGTGACCAGCAGCTTTCCTCCGTAGTCTGCTTTATGAAATTGAAACAAATAAGAGGGACTCGGGGAACTCTTCCAAAAATCCCTCTTTCGAGCCCTGCAAGGGCCCCTGCAGGCAAAGCGCAGTGCTCACACCGTCAGTGGCTATGGTAATCGGTAGCGTCTGCTGACAGCTGATGTCAAACCATTGCAATAGATACTGTGGATTCCCAAGGTGGCTTTGGAGATTTCAAAGAAAGATAAAGTTAGAAGTGATTTTGAGTCATGCATTCTGTACTTTTTAAGAGCTACAATTCATCTGCCGGATATTTGGTACCATCTCAGAAGCCAGAAAAAAGAAACGAAAACCTCGACAGTGGCCTTTGTAGATAAAGCAACACCGGAAAGAAGCCCTGTGCAGTGTTCCCAGCCAGTCCATGTGGACCGCTGGACACCAGACTCACAGACGCATGTACCTGGTGGCTCCTATTCTAGATGACTCAGTTGTGGTTCATTCTAATGGTAGTGTTTGGACCGGTGGGGTGTGGGAAGTAATACGATGTCCAAGGGCTGGAAGTAAGTTTCTTTTTCATCCTCCCCTTTGGTCTCCTCCGTTACCTGCTCCCAGCCAGAGAGGTAGCAGGCAGTCCTAAATAACACACCGCCATGTCAGCAGTGCTTGGATCCTCCAGAGCATCACCCTGCCTATCTCCACAGTTACCTCCTTTCCTCCTGGATAGTAGTTCAGATGTCCTAGAGCCTAATTAGCAAATGAACAGAAAAGACCATCTCAAGGGGTCAGTAAGAACCAGTGTCATTGTCCTCTCTCAAGCTAACTAGCTTCCTAAGTCTCTCCTGAATGGATGATAGTACCCATTCCTACTTTGTCCATGTCCGTGTCTGTGTGTGTCCATGACTTGAGTTCAGATCCCAACCCCCATATAAAAAGCTGATTATGGACACACATACAGACACACGCGCACACGCGCACACACACACACACACACACACACACACACGCGCGCGCGCGCACACGCGCACACACGCACACACACACACACACACCCCTCCGGCCCCAGAGAGACTTTGAATATTAAAGGAGTCTCAAGGAAAGGGATAGCAAAGAATCTAAGGTGCAGAAAAAAAAGAATTGCCACATTCATCTTTCCCATGTTTATGAAGGAGGCTTTGAGATGTCATTCACATGTCGTTGCCTGCATCAGCTTCAGGCTTCAGCCAAGTAGCAGTGATGAGCTCTCCGGGACATTGCGGTCCTGAGCTTGCCTGTGTACCCAGTGCATGTTGTTACTGCCCCAGATCTGTTACGAGCTGGATCATATTACTTTCCTCTGAGTAATATTTTTTGTTTCCTTCTCTAGTCCAGTGTTTTCCTCAGATTGGCGTCTAGTTAATTCACACTTCAGTGTCCTGCGTCTTGCTCAGCATCTGGATGTTATGCTCCCCTTTACATTAAAACAAGGAGAGAAATTGGGCATAGACGCAGGTTAGTCTCCAGAAGGCCCATAGCAATTTTAATAATTCATTACTGCATTATGGAGTACTACACAGCAGAAAAAAATAATGGCATCTTAAAACATGTGGGCAAATGGATGGATCTAGAAAACATCATATTGGGTAAGGTAACCCAGACCCAGAAAGACAAGTATAATATATACTCACTCATAAGTGGCTTTTAGACATAAAACAAAGAAAAACACAGCCTACAATTCACAACCCCAGAGAACCTAGACAACAAAGAGGACCCAAAGAGAGACAGGTATACATGAATCTAATCTACATGGGAAGTAGAAAAAGACAAGATCTCCTGAGTAAATTGGAAGCATGGGGACCATAGAGGATAGGAGGGGGGAGAAGGGAGAGGAGCAGAGAAAAATATGTAGCTCAATAAAAACAATAAAAAAAATTCACCACTCCAAACATTTCTATGGAGTGAGTGAATCATCTCCCTTCCCCCCCCAATATTCTTACTTATAAACTTCCTTTAATAAAGAGTCAGCGCTGACTATATATCCAGGGGTAGAGTGACCTTGTGGGTCCATTAACCCAGTAAAGACTGTTTAAATGCGCTCTGAAGTAGCCGCAGTTTGACACAATAGTGTGTGTGTGTGTTTGCTCCCTGAACAAGCTATTGACAAATGTGATTTGACTGGGTCCCTGTCCTCTGGAAGTTGTCGTGGAGGTTAATATTGCCACTTTCAGCCAGCTCATTCTGTCTGCCAGAATATTTTCTTTGGCTCCTTTGTATGAAATTGCTGATCATCTGCAAAGAGGTAAGGAAATTATGATATAATTAGTGACAGATGACAGTAAGCGTGGACACTATAGAGAGGCTGTGTGGAATAGGTTTCGATGCAACTGCCCAAACTAGACATGCCTGTCACCTAAAGAAACAGATGTCTGTTACCAATGGTTTAATTGTAGATTTTACCCATGAGCTAAATAAAACTCCAAGAATTTAGTTAGTCTTTCATTCAGATGGTTCAGTCTAACACACTCTTAAGTCAAACGCAGCTGTGCCCCTCACATTCAAACATGATTCAGGGCAGTTCCAGGAAATCTGGACACTCCACCACAGATCTTTCCTGATTCTTCCACAATTGTGCTACAACAGATAATTTCTATTCTGATGCACTTAATTAAGTAAAATTCCATAATATCCAAAGTGCAAGGAGGTAAGAGGGAAAGATCTGTATGCAAAGAAATCAGGTTAAACTTGATGTGGCTTTCCTGATTATTAAAAAATAAACATTTTAATGCCATCTATCCTTGCAGGTGAAGACAGAGAGGTTTCTTATGAAGAAAATGTTTGCTAAATATAGTCTGCCCTCTGTAGCCATCCACAAGTTCCTCACCAGGGGATTCAGTCAAACACAGATTAAGGATAAGATTGCAGAATACTTACACCTGTACTATGTACAGACTTCTTTCTTATTATTAATTAAACAGTACAGGATAACAATTGTTTAAATTATATTCAATATTGTAAGTCACTCGCATGATTTAAAGTGTCACGAGGATGTTCAAGAGTCATATGCAAATAGTGTTCCATCTTATGTAAGGGACTTGAGCATCCTTGGATGTCGGGTGAGGAAGACTCCAGAACCAATCCTCCAATGACCCTGTGGCTTGCTGTATCTTGTCCATACTGAACCCACCCCATTCCCCATGAGCATGGGGCACTAATATACCACATTCTAGCTGCATCCCTAGAGGAGGCCGTTAGTATATATATACTGTCATACGGTACACATAGGGTCCTTGTCGCTTCCTGTGCTAAATGCTTACTTGTATTAACTCCCTTAATTACTATATAAACTAACAAGCATTTTTATTCTGTGAAATGTTTACAGAGCCAGGGAAATGACTCAGTGGGTAAAGGAACTTGCTGCCAGACCTGAAGGCCTAAGGTCAAGCCCTAGAACCCACAAAGTAGAGAGAACTGGCTCCCATAAGTTAACGTGTGACCTCCACAAGTGCACCGTGGCACTCATACACACACAGAGACATACACAGACATGTGCACAGGACTAATGGATGTTTTAATGTTTACATATTTGCTAGGATAGCAGTGCACAGCTGCAATCCCAGCATTTAGAAGCTAAGACAAGAGGATGCTGAGTTTAGGAACAGCTTAGGCTATATGATTGAGTTCTGTGCCAGACTGAGCTAGATAGTGAGACCGTCTCAAAAACATCAAGCAGAATATTTCATGTATTGAAACAATCATAGATAAAAAGCTGGGATTTTTGTCTATTTCTAGGAATCAGGGCATGTGTGTGAGGCTGGTACAGGATTGCCCGTGATTTGATATTCTGTCAGACTTAGTGATAGGAATTGGAGATTTGCCTGTGATTTGATATTCTGTCAGACTTAGTGATAGGAATTGGGGATTTGGCTTTTATTCTGAACACTTTTATATTGGCTTGAAATTTCTGTAATAAACTGTAGTATTGTCCCACCCCATGGTCATGGTGTCTCTTCACAGCCATGAAAACTCTAAGACAGCTCCCATCTGAGTGCTCATCACCAGGGAGTGAAGCTGCTTGAGGAGGACTATAAAGATTAGGAGGCGTGGCCTTGCTGGAGGAGGTGTGTCGCTAGGAGTGTGCTTTGATGGTTTAAACGCCCATACCAGGCCCAGTGCGTGCGTATGTATGCTTGCTGCCGACAGATCAGGATGTAAAACTCTCGGCTGCTGCTCCAGCGCCATGCCTGTCTGTTTGCTTCCCATCATAATGGTCATGGACTGGCTCTCTAAAGCTGTAAGCAAGTCCTCAATTAAATGCTTTCTTTATGAGAGCTTTCATTGTGGATCTCCGTTCAGCCATAGAACAGTAACTAACACGCTGGGGTAGTCAAGTCATAAGGAGAAGAGACTTACATTGGCTCTCAGGTTTTCAGTCTCATTTGGTTGGCTTTATTGCTTTTGGACAGATAGTGGGGCAGAATATCATGGTGGGAAAAATGCAGTGGGCAAAGCTGTTCACCTCATAGCAGTTAGGAAGCAAAGAGAGAAACAGGAAGTGGAGTCCAGGTTCTCGAATATGTATCAATGACACACCACTAGTAATCTAACTTCCTCCCACTAGGCCCCACCTACTGAAAGTTCCACCCTGTCCCCATACTGCCACAGATGAGTAGACCTTTGGGACCCCTCTAAGAGCTATAATAGGCAGGGAAGTGACATTTTAGACAAGGTAAACAAAGAAGACCACACTAAGATGGCAGTAAGATGGTAAGACCAGAAAGAGTCAAGGGGACTGTCAACCACTTGGTTATCTCTTGATGGAGAGAAACCACCTTGATGGATTGATGCTTGCTTAAGATAAAATAAAACTGTGAAAGCCTTGACGTAAAATGATAAGAAACCAAACAACAGAAGTAGTCTGCATCTCATAATAATGCAAAGAAAAGTTTCCTGGAATTCCCTCTCTGTTCACTTTGTTCAGTGAACCCTGAACTTGCAGTGTGTAGTAACCAACGCAATAGGGAACCAGGACAGCCCAGTGCTGTACCTCAGTCACAGTGGACCTAGAGGGATCTGAGACTCTCATGCAAATAAGAAGTCATGTGACTGTGAGCGGAAAAGCTGAATGACCCAGGCTAGATGCTTCGAGGCTAAAGTGGAACCCGTGCTGCCTCCCTGACAGCAGCTGCTCACAGTGACAATGAGCGATGCCTTGCTTGCTTCTGTATGGGATGTTTTATGAGATGAGAGTTGACGGCCATGAGGGGAATTTTTTTCTTTTTAATTGAGCCATGCCTGTAACACTGGAGTGTCGATACTGAAGATGTTAAAAGCCGTTAAGAACTATCAGTCAAAACAAGCAGTGGGATGTTTTCCTTCTGGCACCCTTTTAAAAAAGAACTTGTAAATGGAACTATGGGTGGAAGACAAAGTTTAAATTACCCATCTCGGAGTTTTTTACATAAAGCTGCAGCCTTGTGGAAGTGCCGCCTCCCATGAGCCTCAACCAAAGGTCCATCCATGGCGCACATCTCCTGTGTTTGTGCCTCGGCTTCTCTGCCCTAATGAAGCCATCGAGTTCATTTCCACTGTGGCTCAGAAGTGGGCTCCTCACCATGTCGGGAAGCCTTCAGCTCCTACCTGTCAGAGAATCCTCTCTCTGCTCTGGATTCCTGACTAGCCACAGCTTAGACTGTCATCATCGTTTCCCTCACCCCCAGCCCCACCCCAGGCCCCAGCAAGCTCAGGAACAATCCCATAGTGAATCATCTCCTACGGGGTAGCTTCCCCCAACTATCTGAATCTCCCCATCCTCAGTAACAACAGAAATCTGTGTTTAGTACCTTTGATACTGATGAGGGCCATGGATGTGGGGTTTTTTTGGGGGGGGGTCGAGAAAGGGTTTTTCTGTGTAACAGCCCTGGCTGTCCTGGAACTCGCCCTGTAGACCAGGTCAGCCTCAAACTCACAGAGATCCACCTGCCTCTGCCTCCCGAGTGCTGGGATTAAAGGCTTGTGCCACCACCACCTGGACATGAATATGTATTTTGACAGGTACTCTGATGACTTATAAAATACCTGCTGGGGGTTCTTGATGGATGAGCTGAGAATCACCAAGACCATAAGGGAAGTGAGGTTAGTTTACACATGGGCTGTGAGGTGTCTTTTGTGAGGGACAGGAATGTGGATGAGAAATTCAAGGAAGTACAGGTTTTCATACTGATCTCCAAAAGCAAAGTTATTAAGGGCCAGAGAAGTAGTTCAGTTGGTAAAGAGTTTGCAAGGCAAGCAGGAGAGCCTGGCCCCCCTAGAACTCTCAAGTGAAAGAGGTGTGGTGCTCAGGGTTATAACGCCAGCACTGAGGAGGTGGAGACAAGAGGACTAGCTGACATCCTAGCCTACCTGATCCGTGTGAGGCCAGTGAGAGATAGTATCTTAAGTAGGATGGGTGGGTGGCTGTGTGGGTGGGTGGATGGATGGATGGATGGATGGGTGGGTGGACGGACGGACGGACGGACGGACGTGATTAGTGCCTGAGGAATTATACCCACTATTGTCATCTAGCCTCCACATGAACGTGTGCCCCCCCCACACACACCTAGTATGAAGAGGAAGCTCTCTTATAAGCTTGTTCTTAGGGCTGGAGAGATGACTCAGTAACTAAAATCACCTGATGCTCTTACAGAGGACCCAGGTTGGTTCCCAGTACCAGGTGGGCATCAGTCAGCTCCAGGGGATCCATCACCCTCTTCTGACTTCCTTAAACACCTGCATTAACAAGATTCATATATAGACAACAGTATGCTTACATACATAAATAAATATGTTCTTAATACGTTCTTCTTCAAGCAAAGGCTTCACTTAGTTCTCTAGAGCTTTGTTGTTTTGACCCTAAACCAAGGTAAGGTTCTTGCTCAGCCCTCATTTAGGTTCATCACTCTGGACTGAGTTGATCCCAAGCTTTCCTTTGTTCCCACCACAGCCAACTCTTGCTTGCTCCTCCATTTGGCACTGGTTGCTACCATAAGAAGAATAGCCAGTGTTGTTGGAACTTGGAACTGCAGTGCTTAAAAATATGGCAGGCAGGACCAAGCCACCCCAGAATGCTCTGTAACTGGCAGTAGGTTTGCATGGCTTTGCTTTTTCGCCTGGCCCCTGTGGGAGCCCTACAAATAATCCCCCATGGAATTTTCTCAAGCATCGTTCCCACACTTTAAAGTGCCAAGGCTTCTCATTCTTTTCTGTACCTCCCCTGCTGTGGAATTCTGTTCTTACCATGAATTTGATCAAGGGAAACTTTGTGAGATCTCTGAGCTTAGGTTAGGTAGTACTTGGCTCCCATTGCTCGTTCATGGACTGTTTTCTTACTTCAACTGGCTCCACAAGACATCCTGTCTCAATTTCTGATCCTATTAACTGGTATCAATAGCCTGATTCACTTTCTATGGCCAAGAGTAATGCATGGGATCTTTGGAGGTGTGATAAAAGTATTATATACTGCAAGCCATGGTGGTTGCTTAGTATTTTAAGAACAGCAGGAAACAGGACCTTGTGTGATTCATCCTTCTGCACTGCCGCTTTTTCTGAGTCATAGAGAAGAGTCGCTTTAGCAGTGGGCCCCTTTCAGAAAATGTGAGCACTCAGTAGAGTTTATGTATAAACTATCTGCCACTCATCAGAGCATCCAGCCCGCTACTTTCTTCAACAGTGAGATCACACATGAAGACATAGAGTCAATTGTGCCTGTCTTCAGACTCCTTCTTCTGAATGTACCACTTCCTGTCTCCTAACACATGCTTAACATGGGGCTCGGTACATGGGAAGCCCTTGACAAATGTTGGCTATTAAATGAACAAGTTTGGATACCAGCCAGCACTGGATTAGATGCATGCTTCAGGCCAAAGATTAGCACAGCACACATTCACTTGTAATTGGAATGGATCTTAAGGATCCATCTCACCATCTTCCTGTGTTTAGTCAGAGCCAATTTTCAAGCACCTAACAAATTAGAACTCTTTATTTTTAGCTCCCAAGTTGGCGGTTGAATGATTTTGCTTGCTAGCCCAGCAACATGAGCATCCGTGGTAGAACCTGTGTCACTTCCTCTTTCTGCACTTACATAAATAGAAGGTGCCTGGATTTTGTGTAGAGGAGTTTTTGTGTCACTGAATCCCGATCTTAGAGCAATGTCTGGTCTGCTTCAGTTTGGAAGTGGGGATTGTCAGCTCGGAATATAGGAGAAGAGCTGAAAGATGGTGTGTGTGACTTTTAGAACTGCTTCCAGCGACAGCTGGTGATGTGGGAATCAGAGTCCACACACTGGGAGAGAAGCTTAGGGCTGGAATGTTGCCATCTTTTGCCAAAGATAGCCCTGAGCAGGATGCCGAAGGTCTCAGATATATTCTGTCTGAGTAGTAACTTCCCACTCACTGAACTGTTCGTCTTCTGTGCCTTATTTGATGTGTATTGGATGAACTTAATTTACTAGAATTGCTTTATTGGATAATAAGCATTTGTATTTCCCCTCTTTATACAGAGTATCTTCTGACAGAAAAAAGGAAAAAGAATAGCATCCAACATAAGGGAGAAAGCTTTATTGTCCAATAAAAATCTTCCTTAGAACTGTTTGGAGTGGATGCAACGTTACTCTAAAATTCTTTCCATGTCTTGTAGGAATGGCATGATAAAAAAACTGAGCCATTTTTGTATTAGTTACTTTGCTTTTTAAAAAATTGCATCTTGAAGAAGCTAAGGAAGATTGTAAGACACAAAAACACAAGACTGTATGTCACAGCCATCGCCCCAGTGATGACTCACCTCAAGATGCTTTTTCTACTTGCTTCAACTATGATTATTTCCAGGCAATTTAATTTAAATATCACTACAAAGATTGGCCTCCTGTGATAATTCTCTTATCTGCAGAAGGATAGAATCAATTTCATTCCCAAGTAACAGGGAAATGTGTTTTTATTGCTTTCCTTATTTTGTAAACTTCTAGTATCATTGACAGAGACTAATTAAAACTTAATGTTTTAGTCTATTAAATGGCCACTACAGAGACAGTGACGTTCTGGACGTGGCCAGCCTTTATCAAGGATGGCTGATTCACAGTTGCTCCAGTCCATCGTTTGTGCTTATTATCATCAGACTGTGTCTGATTCTTGGGCAGCCAGAGGAAGGGACGTAGAGGGGAAGTGGGAAGGAGGGTTCTATTTAGCTAATGTGTATCCGTCATCACAGTTTGTCATCAATAGCTGATAGCTTAGAGTCTGATGGATAGCCGAGAGCCTGTAGACAAAATCAGTCATGAGGGAGGAGAGCAAGACAGCTACAGATGGGTGTGTCCTGAGCAGTGTCTGGTCTAGGTTCTAATACCACTGTCCTGTCACGTGATCATGGGCCTGTTAGGTAGCTGCTTGGCTCCTCGTTTCCTTATGTGTACACAGAGATGGGGCTAACTCCTCTGTCAGCCTGGAAAGCAGTGAATGTGAAATGAAGTAATCCTGAAAGCCCCTTGTGAACTACCATGCCCAAAGTCAGCATTGTATTGCTCTTATCTAGAAAGTTCCTCTTACTCCCCTTTCAGGAGGAAAACCCCAAGTAAGCTGTGGTTTGTCCCAAAGCATCTCTAGAAAAACTAAGCCTTGGCTCCAGGACATGTCAGTCACTAATTACAGAGTCCCCCTTCCCCCTGGAGAGAAGCAGAGCAGAGAGCATGGAGACAGTGCTGGAACACCACAGGCTGCTGGGCCGCCAGATAACATACACCTTGCTCATCCACTGCATAGGACAAAGTCATTACAGACCAGCATTACAATGTGGATTGAGGAACACCAGCTCTGTAGCTGAGAATAAAGCCATGTGGGGTGGGTTCACCAAGGCCCCTTGGGTAAAACATGGTACTATCAACAGAAGCCAGAGCGCTGTGTACAGTGGAATCTCCTGCAGTAAAAAAAAAAATCCAGACTTGGGATTGAAAAACTGAAAAGGACTCTTGTCCAAATTGCTCTTTTCCCCAAATTCTCATCATCCCTTCATTCTTGCTGTTCCTAACATGGCTGATGTGTTTGTCCACATTTAATTTTTGCTTCAAACGTTAACAGAAGTCCTCCTTTTCTTGACTTTCTCATAGTTATTGTTTTACATTTCAAAAAGAATGTTAAAATATTAAAGGTACTTTTAAAGACAAACTAAGCTATAGCAATTAAAAAAAATCATTAAAACTGGCAAAGCAGTTGGATCAGGATTTGAATTGCAGAGTCTCTGCCCCCAAAGCCCTTGCTTCGTTGAGTTCATTAAATGTAAAATAAGCATTGCATCATTTAAGTGGGAATTATACACAGGAGGCAGGCTGCTTAGAGTCCTCATGAGGAATTATCTTTATGCATAAAGGAAACATGTTTCTGTGTGTGTGTTTCCAAAATGTAAGATACCAAATAGCTGGGTTCACCAGGAAGTATTATGTAAATATTAAGATATTAATAACAGGTGTCCAGGCTGCCAAAAAAACCAACAACAACAAAAATAATGAAAAGTGAAGTAATAACCTGATTTTTTTCATTGAGCCTTGTGTTCGTCCAGCCCTCATGGGAAAAGGACAGGTCATAGGTTTAGAGGCTGCGTATGGCTAGACCAAGACAAACCATATGTCAAGAACTGACTTGGAGCCATTGGTGGCCAGTTAAACCAAGAGCAGAGAAGGAGCAACCCCAGAGGGTATGTCCAGGATAATCATGGCAACATGACCTAAATGTGAAGTGTATCTGAGTGACTCAGAGGTATTGACCCTAAGTATCAACCTCCTCTTTCCATAGGAGGAAGAATAGCAAGGAAGAGCCCCTGAGGACGGTGGTCCATCCTGTACAGATGACTGCCCCCACTTCCTCAGTAGGGCTGGTTCTCCAATATCTGATCAAGACAGAGGGTCTGCATTGCAACTTCATTTCTCAGGTCCTCTGTATCTCTGAAAGAGTTCAGAGCAGTCTTGGGCCATGAGCAGCTTTTTCTTACATGTGTGCACATCTGCTGATGATGCTCATTAGACATGCAGCTCACTGGAATTTAATTTAGGGTGTTTCATTTGTGTTCCCACTGTGGTTGCCAGGACAGATGTGTGTGTGTCCCTCTGACTGAGACAGATGTCAGCAATGGGATCGCACTGGAATAGCGCCAACCTGTTTATTAGCAACATTAGATTGCCAGCTGCCTTTCACTTGACAGGGGTTTTCATTTTTGTAGTTAAAGATAATGACAGACACCGTGAGGGAATAAATGAAGACGAAACGAGTTGGGTAAGGTAGAAGAAAACAGCCAGTGGTGGAGAGGTAAAAGGTTGTACTAGTCAGGCTTTCTAGAGGAACAGAACTGATGGAATGAATCTATGTGTATAAAAAGGGGATTTGTTAGAATGGCTTACAGGCTGTGGTTCAGCTCGGCCAACAATGGCTGTCTACTGATGGAAAGTCCAAGAATCCAGCAATTGTTCACAAGGCTGGATGTGTCAGCCACTCTTCAGTATATGCTGGAGTCCCAAAGACGTGAGCGCTAACGCTAGTGAAGGAATGGACTTGCCAGCGAGTGGGGACAAGCAGGCAAAGAGCAAGAGCCTCCTCCTTCCACCTCTTTTATACAGGCTGCCACTGGGTGTGGGCCAGATTTAAGGGTCTTCCTTCTGCAAATAAATGACCCAGTTAACAAAAAATCACTCACAGGTGTACCCAGCTGCTTGGGGTCTTAGTTAATTCCAGATGTAGTCAAGTTTTTGACAACCAAGAGTGGCCATAACGAAGGCACAAATAATCCAGCTGATCCGTGATTCCCATGTGTAAGTTAGGTTCACTGTATGGAAAATACAAAGTCCCAATGCCTACTCCAGGATTTCTTCATAAGTTCTAGGGACTTGGGTGAAATCCCCTGGTGGACTCAGATGGAGCCCTCCCAGCAGGAGGCTTGCGAGATCCACTGGTTGACGGCCTCTGTGGACTATTCTTTTTTAAGTATAATATAGGTGTTTTACCTGCATGTATGTCTGTGTACCATGTACATTTAGTCCCATAGAGGCTAAAAAGAAACCTAGGGATCCCCTGAACTAGACCTGGAATCACCTTAACAGTACTGGGACTCCGAGCCTTCCAGCAGGAAGAGCAGCCAGTGTTCTTTACCTGCTGAGTCATCTCTCCAGCCATTCTGTGTGTTCTTTATATGTTGAAGAATTCTACAAAGAAGGTAGAGGGACAAGAAGAGGGACTGCATCGCCCCTAGATCCAGAGTGCTTTACCTAGGGAGGACATAGCCTCCTGTTGCTAAGATATCAAGAGCAGAAGAGAGGAAGGTAGGCTCAATGTTGGGGTTCGTGCCATCGTGATCTCCCCGTTTCTTCTCTGGTTACTTATTTCACCACGGACACCATCCCCTGGCAGTGTACTTGAGCAGCCTTCTACTTTCTCTGATTCCGACTGCTTATAAAGTTGTCTGAAGTGTAATCACAAAGGATGTCTTGCGTGTGTGACTCTCACGTTCTTTCCGATTGTTGACATGTCCCAGAGTGCCTGACCCACTCCCGATTTTGAGCTGACAGATGGGGGTGACAGTCCCTGTGAGTCCCCACTGGAAAAGCCTGAAGTGAAATGCAGATAAGGACCTTTCTCATGAGGGTGCTAGCGTTTGGTCCTTAGCTGATGTGCCCAAGAAACAATAAGGGTAAATGAGAGCTCTTAAGGTACAGTGGTGATTTAGGCTATGAAAGCACCTCTCTCAGAGCCCAGTTAGCAACTCCTGGCTGAGCCGACAGTCATAAAGCCACTCTAAACAAAACAAAAAAGAAACAAAAGCAAATGTTGTTTTAATTTATTTTTGTTTTCTTTCTTGTTTTTTTATTTTGGTTTTTTGAGACAGGGTTTCTCTGTAGCTTTAGGACCTGTCCTGGAACTTGCTCTATAGACCATACTGACCTCGAACTCACAGAGATCCACCTGCCTCTGCCTCCCAAGTGCTGGGATGAAGTTATGCGCCACCACTGCCCAGCAAATATTTTTATTTTTTCGGGGAGACATGAAAACAGAATAACTCTCTTAGTCTTCCTCCATCAGCCTGAGTATTGACAATCTATAGGTAATTGAGTAGGTCAAGACCTACTCTCCCGGGTTTCTCTGTATGACTTTTGGCTGACAGTATTGAAGGCATTGTCTTGAGCTCTGCACACAGTTAGCTTCCGGGACAGTTTGTCCTGAGGGTTCCTGCTGCTGTGATAGAATAACCAAACAGCTTGGAGTCTCGGGGTGTCGTCTGTCATATTGGGGAGGTCAAGCTGGCAGGAGCTCAAGGGAGCTGGTCACATTGCATCCAGTCAGGAAGCAGGGAGAGGGGAATACTTTCTCTTCTCATTTTCTCTTTTTTATTCAGCCCAGTGGTCTGGGTGGTCTTCCCACCTCAGTTTAGCCTAATCTAGATGGCCCTCACAGACATCCTCAGAGACCTGTCTGCCAGGTGATTCTGGATCCTGTCAAGTTGACAGTCTTAACCATCCCAGTTGAGAAGCTTATGACCATGATGCCCCACTCTCCTGGCTCATGACAGCATCAGCCGAATGCTGCTTAAGGTTCTTTTTTAGATGACATGGTGCCCAAACCAAAGGCCTTAATGGATCACAGAGCATTTCTTTGCTTTTTCTCGTATCTTACCCAGGCCCCTTCTTCCTCCTTGCCCAGGATGACAGAATAGTATAAAAACTGAAGATGGCTTTCCTTTGGGAGAGCCAGACCATCACACCCCTTAAGCCCAGCGCACCCTTTTCCGGTGGCTGCCCCATCCGAGATCATTCTCATTATACATCTGCTCTCCGCCTTCCCTAATTGTGTATGTAATTATCATATTCCATTAGCAGGTTTGATTAAAAAGTCTTCCTGCCACATGGTAGTAATGACTCTGAATGCACTGTCATGGTGAGAAGAAACAGAAATGCATGGTCTCCTTTCCAACATGGTCAGGGAAATTGCAGTGAGGTACAGGCCTTGGTGAGTGGTATTAAGGGCTCAGCTAGAAGCAGCCCATCTCCCAGGTCTGGACTTTCCCTTGTCCATTAGCTCACTGGAACTTTTATCAAGTCATTGAAATCCACAAAAAAAAAAAAGTTGCAAAGGGATTGGCTGGATAGCTAAGCCTGTCAAGGGGCATCCCTTGCAAGCACCTCCAGAAGCCACATAAAGTAGCAGGTGTAAGGGCAGGCACTTGTCATATCATTGCTGGAGGGCTGGAGCCAGAAGGATCTCTTGAGACTCACTGGTCAACTAACCGGGCCTACTTAGCATGCCCTAGGCCAAAGAGAGACTCTATTTCAAAGAAGATAGATGGCGTTTTCGAGGATAACACCCAAGGTTGTTCTTTGACTTCATACACATGTAACCCTCCTACCCTGCATATACACTGAAAGCCTAGGGTAAACTGATTCCTAGATAGAACAGTTGCCTACGAATATACCTGCAGTGCCTGAACTAGCCAATCCTGAGTCTATACACATTTTAATAATATATAATAAATACCTAATAAGGTCTGAAACAGAGAGTAATATCCCAGGTCTACTTGCAGTATAATTGGTAGGGTTGGCTATCAACAAATAAGTGGGATGGAGTGTACAAACTAAAAAGGAAATTGTGTTCAGAAGAATCATCATCACACCATTGGTCCTGTTTGCTGATCCATTTTGAAAAACATGCCTGGCATGTTTTAATTATGTGGGTATGTAAGACATGCAAACAAGGAAATGCCTGTCCTGAAAGAATGAAATCATCTAGATCTCTAGAAGCAGGAGATGCCACAGCCCACCTTGGAAGCTTGGAAGCACCAGGGTTGATGAGGAGAAAGTGCACGGCAGAGCTTTTATTGGGGTTTTCATGGGAAGAAATGGGAGAAGCTACGTAAATCAGGTAATATGAGATATTAGTGGGCTCTAAGCAGTGAAGATAATCTGGGTTACTGGTAGCTGGCTGTGGGGTGATTGTGGGTGTTGAGGTATAGTGTCCTATACTACAGAAGCTGGGAAAATAGTTGGGTATAGAGTATAAACTAAGGACTGGTTCGTTCAGATGCTAAGTCTGTGTTCATAGATACATTTGCCATCTAGGAAACTCACCCTGGACAAAACAGCCCCACCCAAGTACAGAAGCCCTAGACGCCAGAGCATTGGTATAGAGAAGGATATTATTACACAGTTAATAGACTGTCATACACGCAAGCAAAATCTGTCACATTGGAGACATCTGTGTTTCAGGGGCTAGTTTTCACTAAGCATGTAGGAGCCTTAAGGAGCAGCACTAGAAGAATGTCCCTTTTTTCTGTCCCTTTGATATGAGGCACATGCCAACAAGCCTGTATAATCTGTTCTGACACCAAGCAAGGTGCCTCACCTGGAAGAGCCATTCATCTTTCAAGATTTATCCTCAGGACCTAAAGAACACGGAAATGCTTTATATCCTAACAGCATGCAGTCCACGAAGCACAAACTTGAAAGAATGACCGGCAGCACAGGACCCCAACTGGTCCCTTGTGTTGTCTCTGTTCGGAAACGTAGAAATGCATTTTGCTCGGCTCTCCTCCCAGGCATCCAAGGGATCAGAAATACACCACACTGTTTCCTTGCTGTTTCCTGTCATGCACCGTGAGCATCACCCAGAAACCATTATGTGGGAATATTGCATTGAGCCATTGGCAAATTAGTCTCAGTTAATGAGAATCAACACTTGCAGAGCCTCCCTCCGAATCTGTAAGACGGTTTACAAGGACCGGCTGGCTTTCGTGTTGATAATTACTTTGGGGAATTCTTAACAATGCATATTTAGGATATGAGCATGATGGCTTGGATGGGATTATAAAAGAAGACAAGTAATTGAGCATTCTCAGTTTCATAGTCTCTGAAAGCCCAGACAGTTAGCTTCATTAATTTCATTGCCTGCAATACCACAATCCCGATGTTCGGAGCCTGGCAGAAATACATGTTGGGCAGAACCATGTGGTGGGATTTACCCTATCTGTCCTTCCTTGTGGTTCTCTAGTGTCTTTATTTGCATGTAGTAGAAAGGGCTACTCAGAAAGTGGCCTGTAAATTCACCCACCCCCAGATAGGAGAGGCTCTGCCCTTCCTCTACATCTGCTGCAACAGATGACCACCAAGAACGTCACTGCCTCTCCAGTCTGTAGTCTCAGCTGTGGGGTGGCCAGGAGATAGACGAGGAAATCCAGACAGCCATGGATCTTACCTGGAATAAACTTGAGAGCTTGCCACTTTCACTGTCCGAAACTCTAATGTGTGATTTCAGGCATCATTGTGGGTTCTCACAAAACCCAAAGTGACAGGTTTGTGGGACCGCAACAATATGTCCGCACATATATTGCATACTGACTTTTCATGTCCTTACAAGCCTGGAGACACGTTTCAAAACCACCAGTTAGAAATCTAACTTTTTGGCCGGGCAGTGGTGGTGCACGCCTTTAATCCCAGCACTTGGGAGGCAGAGGCAGGCGGATCTCTGTGAGTTCGAGGCCAGCCTGGTCTCCAAGAGCTAGTTCCAGGACAGGCTCTAAAGCTACAAAGAAACCCTGTCTTGAAAACAAACAAACAAAAAAAGGAATCTAAATTTTCTGATCTGTATTTAATATTACTCTCCAGTCTTGAAATAGCTTTCCCCTCTAGGTTCTTTGGGTATCCATCCAGTGTGCTCCACATATGCACTGTGCTTATGTTCAAGTGTGAGAGGTAGCAAGCCTTAAGCACCCCTCATTTCCATCTTTGGTGGATGCCCCCAAGTCTGAAGAAATGTTTTAGATAGAGCCATGGCCGTCATCTCCCTTACCTCGCTGTCAGCTGTCTCCCACTTAGCATTGATGAAATGGTCCACGAAATATAATCCAAACTAAGAGCATTTCAGAATAAAGTTGTTCTGTGGGAGATCTTTACATAATATTTACCTCTGAATTTATATAGATATTCTTCAAGGCCAGCAGTGGCAGCCCAGAGTGCTAGAATAATCACTGTGTATATTCATATATTATTTAGAATTGTCATTTCCAAATAACATCCCATATATTACAGTGATAACCACAGATTTTAAAATATTTTATTAGGATATATTAGATATATGTAGATAATGCCTTCATTATGATATTTTCATGCAAGCATATCATGTGTTTTTATTCTATTCACCCCCTCATTACCCATTGCCATCCCTCATCCCCTTCTTCTTCCAAACCCTTCCCAAATAGTCCCCCTGCTGCTTTATTTTCATGTGACACCCTCTGTCATGCATCAGCATTGCCAGTCAGGGTTCCCACAGGGAACAGCCATCTGTTCAGAAGAGGCAAGTGGGCAAGTTTTGGACCTCTGAGAGGGAGTGTTTCATAATGGTGACACATCCCATGGACAGTGAATCTGATGGGAGACTTCCATAAACCGTGTTTTTCTGATGCTACCCTCACCGTGGGTAGCCAATATGTGAAGTGGTGTCAGGTGTCAAGTCCGTGCCCCCTAAAAATAACTTCTAAATGTCCCAAAATCAAGGAACATATGCACCAAAAGAAACAGATATTTACCCATTGCTCATTCTTAACATATTTGCAATCTTAGTGTGAGATTCCACCTCAGCCGTGAAAATGTGCACACACCCTTTAAATGATTGCTGTTGAGTGGCTGAGCCCGGGCGGACTGATGAGGAATGCATGACATCATGAGGGAGTTCACTTTGGAAACCTTTCTGCCATCAGATATGAAATCAAATCAATTCCGTTTTAACTTACTGTTTTGCTGTGCTTTTCTAAGTTGGAATGAGAGAGAATGGTTCTGTGATAGTGTGGCCACAATTTTCTTCTTGCCTAAGCAGGAAATTGGAACATTGTTTTCTGTTTGTATAGTTTGTAACCGTAGCCATAGCTGGAATGGGGCTTTTTGCCAGCTTCATGTTACATAACCCCACATAGCCATACGGACACCCGTTTCCAGACGGTCTCACAGTATGAGATTCGGCTCTTTCTAGCCACATTAGTGTGGCTCTGCCAATCTAACAACTTTTCTGACCCCAAATCTGAAAAATGGGAATATTCAACTGAGTATTGTTTGCCAAAGTGACCAAATAGGATGATAGTGGGGAAAAGAGAGACAGAAAGATGCCAAGCTTATAAAAAATAGTTTATCTTATGCAGTGATCTGTTCATCAACTTTCCATACGTGCCTCGAATGGGCTACAACTATCTCCTTCCAAAGCGACAGTTGACAGACCTCATTCAGCCACCAACATATGATAGCCTGCACACATCTATAGCATTTTCCTCCTAAACCTGTTTATACTGGCTTTGCTAACAACTTCATTAAAGTATAAATTACATAACCATCAAGATTTTCCATTGTGGGTATACAGAGACATGTAGCAACTCCCATTCTCCCTCCCACAGCCCCCTGGAAAACACTGATCTCTCCAATTCTATTGAGTCTCAGTACAAACTCTCTCATCACGTAAGTAGAATCATTCAGTATTTACCCTACCCACATTGATATTTGTGGTGCATTAACATTTAATTATTTCTAAACCATTTGAGAATGAATTACACATTAGCATGCCTTTTGCCTTCAATACTTTAATAGACATTGCATAAGAAAGTATTCTTTTATGTAAACACAGTGGCCTACTAATGTCATTGGAGCTGACTCTGTCATGATGCTTCCATCTAATTCATTTTCCATAGTCTGATTTTGTCAAGTAGAATGCACCTTATAGAATGTTCTCCTCCTGAGCAAGAGCACACAATTCACTCAGTTGATCCCTCTTTGCCTTTTGTAACATTGACAAGTCTAAAATCCTACTTTCAAAATATATTTAGAAAATCTCCTTCAACATTCAGTTTTAAAAATAATTATTTGAAAATACATGAAAATGTTCTTAGGTTCTTCGTCTGGCATTTCCTCCTGCTTCTGTCCATGTTGGGCTTCCTGACTGGAATGCCACATTAGGTGATGGTATGTCCTCCTCAGGACATGACACCCATCTGTTCCTTGTGCATCTTCCTTTTCGCCACCCAACTAAGGTCACTTTCCCATTATAGTTAGTAAATTTTCTGCGTTCTTTGTGGGCAGACATGTTTAGATTTTTTTTTCTGGGCCCTGGTGGAGCTGTGTCTCTGCTCACAGAACTGCAAGTAATAGCTACCCCCTGTGAAGACAGCGTTTCTAATGGCATTAAAGGCTGCAGACCTTTCTAATGTGTTTTTAAAGCTTTTCCCTACTGCCTGGGTGATTAGCATTAGAGAAACCTGCTACCAATTGGATGACAGTTTCCCTATCCACGGTAATCTAATAGAAGATTAACTCCTTTCTGCCGTTCTATTAATATCTACAGTCAAAGGCTTCCCTGATTTGAATCCTGTCATCTCTGTTCATGCATAAATGGATGGGGCTATACTCCTAAAGGAATGCTTAAAGCTTTGGGTTTTTTCTACGCCATTCTATCAAGATAAATGAGCTTCTCAAGAGAAATGACTGAAACTTTATTGAAAGAGGAAATACTTGGAGAAAACTATTTTTAATCACTGAGGAAAATAAGGAAGACAAATCCAAGATATGTTGCAGCTCCTACCCCTCCCAGGCAGTTAATAGAGAATGACAGCTTTGTGACTAAATTATGGAAATACTAATTGAAGGCAAAAACCAAACAGGATGGGAACTGGCCTTCAAAAGCATTTTGAGATTATTGGGATGATCATGGTGATGGAATGAAAATTCTAGACTACTCTCAGTTCTTAGTCCGATGCTTTCCTAACTACGTGTGTACTTTGAGAAACTAGATACACAGCTGGTCTCCATCAAGATCCATCATTCCCAGTCACCTCTGACATATAAAATATTCTCCATGATCACCAGAGTACCCAGACAGCTAAAGTGTTTCAGGGCTAAAGTGTTTCTTTCACTGGCTCAGGTTTCAGAATGAGGGTGTGTTTCTTTGACTCTTATTTCAGTGCCACGGTGGGTTTCTTTCACTACCTCTGGTTTTAGGGCCAGGGTAGGTTTCTTTGGCTGGCCCTTTTACCCTACACTTGGATCACCTTACCTCCTACCCTTTCAAATACTCTAGGAAGTACCTCCATGGAGATACTTGGCACCACGGTATTCTTGCTGTATGATCTTGAAGTTGTTTAACCTTACTGTGCCTTCGTTTCCCCACTGCCATATGGAAATAATAATGGAATCTTGCTCATAGGTTGTGGGAGCTAAATGACATCATAGTACTGATCAAGTGCTTATAGCAATACCAGGCATACTGGAAGTACTTAATGAGAGTTCAGTATTTTCCTTACCCTGGATCCTTCTTAAGAAGGTGAAAGCGTAGATAAATATCTCATTGTGATGGATGAAGGTAGAAGTGAGTTATTTTTGCTGACACAGTAGCTGATGGGTGATCTACATCACCGAAAAACCACCCAAAGCCTTAGAGTCTTGTTTCATATCCCTGGGGAAGGTCCTGCCTCCTCGCAGGCTTTTCATCATGTGGAATGATTCTGAGGTATAGAAATCTCTTGGAACCCCATCCTGAACATATGAAATGAGATTGGATCGAACTCTGCCCTTGGAAAATAAATAAACAAAAGCATGCAAGTCTCTTCGCTCTGCAGGTCCACCAGTGCTCGGACCTCTAGTAACTGCCAGAAACAAACTTGATGAGCCAGTCCAGATGCGAGCGTGAGTTACACACCCTTCTCTGTCCCTGCCACTTCCAGGCTCATAGCTTCCCCAAGAAGTCTAACACACATGCTGGTTATACCAGATCAAACACTCTCTGAAATAAAGACCCAGGAAGCAGCAAAGAGACCAATCATATAACTCAAAATCTTGAAGAAAGAACATTTGTTTGAAAAACAATTTTACTTTTGCAATACACATTGGCATGAAGTGAAATAGGATACACAGTGGTATCTCTCATCTGTGCATACACACATGCTCTGCAGCTCGGGTCAGCACACATTCCCAAAGTTGCTCTCCCTCCGTGAAAAGCCATTGACCACCCCAAGCCTTTCCTATAACTAAAGGGGAGTGGGAAGCAAATACAAAGACAGTTACTGCTTTTCATCATTCACTGATCTCAGTCTGTTTTGCTGTGTAACTAGGCTTCCCATTAATTACACAAAGCAAGAAAAATAGTAAGAAACATAAACGTGAGGCGGTAAAGAGGATTTTCAGTCAACTCTTCTTTCTGTAGCTTTCCTGCCTGTTTATCAGAACTTAATCATGATGGAAATTAAGGAGACTGCACTTTCAAAGTATTTGTTTAAGAAAAATATGTGCCAGTTCTAAAGGTACGCACTGGAGAGCCACCACCTCTAGGATCATCACTGAGGGAGCGGTGGTCCAAGGTTGACTTCCATCTCAGAGAGAATACTGACCTCTAAGTGACATCGCAGTGCTAAGTTATTAACTAAAGAGGGCTGACACTTAGAGGACCTTTGCCATTGCAAGATGAGGGGTGGAGGTAGGGAAGCGGGGTCTTTTCCTGTGTGAGCATCTCTTCTTCATGGATGGAGATGTGCCAGCACCGCTGGAACATCTGGGAAATGAACCTAAGTCAGAGCCTTCTTTCTATCCTTGTAGGACCCAGCTGGGAAGGTCCCTGGCAGGGAGAATCAGACCTGCTAGGTAGACATAGTTGGCTCTCTGTGTTGAGTGTACAAGACTTCAGAGAGAACCAAAGGGCAGTCTTGGGGAGATGCTAATCATAAGCCAGCAGGCCATCCAGACTAACTGGCCAAAAGGAAGGTGGGAAAAGCCAGATTCTGAGTCAGGAGACAGCCCAAGAGGGGCTCAAGTTGTGGGGTGCAAAACATACCCCATGTGGGAAGAAGGGATCTAGGTTGCCTTCTGAGCAAAGTGGAGAGAGGATTGACACTGGAAAAGCCAGCAGCATCAGGATGGGAGGGTTCATAGACCCCAACAGAATGGGAATTGGTTATGGGTGTGCTGGTGTGACTGGAAAACATTCAAAGATCCTGGGCTAGCAAACTCCACAGCACGTCTGTTACCCATGGATCCAGTGGTCAGAGGATCTTCAGATAATGTATACATGGCTGTGACTATTGCTGTGATGGACTTTAAAGCTCTTTCCCTTTATTCAGGCCTCTTAAGATGTTCATTACTCAAGGATCAATAAACACTCTCCCAAAGGGAGGGAGAACTTTTTTTTTTGACAAGTCTTGGGGACCGTGGTACCATGTGAACGGTAAGAGTTTTATGAAAAACAAGAGTTTCTATCTTGTCCTTTCAGGTTGATACACTTATAGAACAACAGATTAAAAACAGACCACGAATTCTCCACAGACCAGCTTTTGAAACCAGCAGGGAAAAGCCTGAAGAGCATTAAATAAGAGCAACAGCTTTGTAACCTTTAGTGTCATCGTGATTCGAGGTGTGGTGAAGGGTGGCGCTGTAGCCTGCAGAGGGGAGACTTGCAGACAGAGCCCCAGAGCGAGTGGCAGGAGGCAGGTCACCTCTGTCCACCGTCTTCCCAGTACAAACATACCCTTAAGGATGTGGTCCATGGTGGTGATCTGGTACATGAAAGAAGGGAAATTAAGAAACAAGTTGCATTTTAGACTTAAAAAGTAACTTGGAAGGCGTGTTTGTGTGTGCCAGTTAATGCCGTAGACTTCCCAGGAGGTGCCCTGTGCATTGGGGCGAAGGCCTTGAGAGACACCACATTGGTCGTTTCAGCCTTGGTGAAGGTGCAGGAGAGGGACAAAGAAGGGACAAGGGATGTTGCACGCTAGTTTGTAATTGCCCCTTTAAGAGTTTTTCTTAACTCTTAAAAATTGTGATAAGGATGCTGAGGTGTAGCTCTCCACAGTTGATGGCCTCTGGCAGCGGTGCAACTGGAGACAGACGCGGTTTTCTTTCAGGGGCTGGCCACCCGGAGTTTGACCATACTCAGTACGGGTATATGGGAGGGTAACACAAATTGAACATTTTTCTTCTTTTGGGGGGAGGGTCACAAAGGTGGGGAGGTGAACCTGGGAAGACTGGGGAGTCAGTACAATCAGGGTTCATAGTGTAAAATGCCCAAAAATCAATAAAAATATTATGTTAAAAAAGCTTTTCTTAGACTTCACCATCTGTTATGTGTTATCTTCAAAGCCCAAGATATAGATTAGGAAATTGGAAAATAACTAAATATCTTGCCAAAAGCCCATGCTGTTAGTTGCAGTTCAAGGATTTAAAGCTGGCTCTGTTCCCATAACTGTGTCTCTGCTGTACTCAGACTTGTGATTGTAAGGACCGCCTTTTTTACCCCCCAGACTCTCTCCTAGATGAGGTGTGTTCAACTACATCTGGAACATGGGACACTATATCAAGAAAATGACCTAGTATTTTGGGCAAATAAATTGCAGGAAAAAGAAAGGAAAAGGAGAAAATAAACTATTAATTAAAAATTATTTAAGAGACAAAAAGTTTCAATGTATAGATTTTATTTAGAGCCTCGTTCAAATAAGCATAGCTAGATGATAGATGGGTAGATATACTGACAGACAGACAGCTAGAGATACCTAGTTGCTTGATTGATAGAAGAAAGAAAGGGAAGGAAGGATGGGTCTAGGATTTTGAATACTAACAAGGTACTTAGAAATAGTAAAGAATTTTTTTCTTTGTGCACAATACTTTCATGGCTGAAAGTCTGACCTTATTGTTACTATCTTCCTAATACTAAGCAAAGCTCTCCACCCTGCTGGGCCTGAGTGGGTTGTGATAACCAGGAAGAATAGCGTAAACCGTCAGGTCCATCCCAAAGATCTGGGCTCTCCTGGGTCTTGATCTGCCACGCTCCAGCACTGAGTCTGGAAGACATGCTTGTTCACACCCTCACTCACATGCTGTCTTTTGAACTGTGAATGTTTGTCTGGATCCTGACTACCTCCCCCACTAGGTTGTGCCCCTCGTCCCGAAGAAAGGGACCACTGCCTGTTTCTCTGTGTTTCCAGAATAGTGATGCCTTAGTTTTCTCACAGCGGTGACAAAACGCCTACCTAAAGCAACTTCCAGAAGGAAGGGTTGATTTGGGCTCACAGTGCGAGAGTACAGCTCATGGCGGAGATTCACTGTGGCAAGAGTGCCAGCCAACTGGTCACATGGTGCGCATGCTGAGGAAGCAGAAGGATTAATGCTATAACCCCAATTATTCTCTCTTTTCTATTCAGCCTGTGATGCCAGCTCATAGGATGGTGCCATCCACAATTAGGGAGGGTCTCTCCTCCTCAGTTTACCCAATCTAGAAACTCCCTCACAGGCATGCCCAAAGGTTTGTCCCCTCCCCCCCCCCGCAGGTGATTCTAGATCATGTCAATTTGACAGTATTAACTACCACAAGTGAGGTAGGAAAAACATGGGTTTGGGATCAAAGAAACCTAGACTCAAATTCACTTCCTAACTGCGGAGTCTTTAGCAAATGTTTAAACTCCTTATCCATGAGATAGCAACAACAGTGTCCACCAGGAGGGTTTAATGAAAGAAATTGCTCGGGCCTCAGGTGTTGTCCTCATCTGCGGATACTTTAATACTGATGGGTGACTGCATTTGACTAGCTGTTCCTCTGCAATGTGGTACCTCGGGTATGGGTAGTCAGTGGGTAGAGTTGTGCATGTTTGTCACAGCAGAAAGGCGCCCAAGTGACTTCCCCACCTGTGCATCTTCATTTCGGACCAGTTGCCCAAAGGACGGTCACATTTGCCTGCTTTGTGCAAAAATGATGAGTGGGAGAAAAATGTTGGTCACTCAGAGAAAGATATTTGCTTTTATAATGAATTCTTCCAACTAGTGCCAAATATCAAGAGAAAAGGAATTCCATTCATAGCTTCAAAGCAGTGGGCCTGATTTGAAACAAGCAGTATTTGTTTAAACTGTGTGTTTATTTCTTTTTGGTTGACTCAGGTCCTAGCCTAAGCATCATGGTGCCAGGCATATTATGAAGACAGCATGAAAATGTCAATTACTCAAATGAACCTGATTGAGCATTAGGAAATACTTTCCCTGGGCCTCCCTTGGGTCCTGGAAAACTCTGTACACATCCACCTAGTGTAGCTGCCAGGTGGATCTTCAGTGGAGTCAAAACTCTCCTAACAAAGGAAGAAGGCTTGAGGGCTACTGCTCCTGAAGACGTATTGAGGTCAGCGTGGATGTGTTGGGTGTCAGTGGCTTCTCTGCCCTCCTTTGCTTTCCACTTCAACTCAGGAGATCAGAACCAGGGATCCCACCTCAGACAGAGAAGAACCATGCAGGGCCTAGTTCTGCGGATATTTGAGATGGGTGTCAAAACGGTTCCAAAGCCCGTCAGGAGCGGAGCCAAGAACATTTTGAAAGGGAAGAGCGGAGAAACTCCCACTTGGCAAAGGGGCCCGGCCGGTGGGCAGGAGGGAGACACAGCTGAAGGAGGGAGACACTTGCATCCTAGATTGCTTTGCTAGGTGTCTCACCACTGCCTGCTGAAGGTCTTTCCTCTTTCCCAGGACCACCTTGATATAAAGCACTAAGCTGCTCCCCTTGGAGGGTTTCTTAGGTTCTCTCTGAGCCCATGGAAGTTTTCTTGAGTCTAGAAGTGTTAGTCCAGAGGGGTGCAATAGTCCAATCTCGGACCCCAGCTGGGCATGACAGTGTATGCCTGTAATCCCAGCACTCGGGAGGCTAAGGCAGGATTTTGGCAGAGTTGAGTTGGCAAGTCTCCACTTCAGAACAAAGTCCTGTCCCAAAAATCAATCAGACAAGCAATTATTAAATCAATGCAATTACTAAATCAATCAATAAGTAGACATCAGATCAGATGTAGGCTTTCCAAACAGGGATCTTCTTGAGAACGCTACTCTAAGAGCTTGGTTAGAAGAAGCTGTTTTAAGACAATGGGGTGCATGGAATGGGGATGTGGGTCATCCAGCCTGAGTATAAGGCCATTCCATGATCTTCCAGCAGCAAGGAAAGGAAGCCTCACCGCCAGATTTTCTAAACCTGCCAGCAGGACTTAACCATCTGGTAGAGACCCCTGAACACCCACCATTTCACCCACCCCCATGTATGCTTATTCACCCGTACACTGCCTGATCCCTGGAGGCTTCAACAGGACATCCTGCCTCTGTGGTCATCACAGTTATACGTGTAATCACACACACACTGCAGGCAGATAACAGGGGCAGGTTTTCCCTTTCTCCCACCCTCTCCTGCTATCAGACAGTCACTGAGCTATAAAAAGTGTCATTCTACCCTGGAGCCCGGTAGAAGGTGAGCTGTCATGTTTTGTTTGGTTGGTTGGTTTACTTTGCATGTCCTGGCTTGGAGCAAGCTGGCGCCACTGTTCTGAATGGTGAGAACAATGCCTTCTTAACCGGTTGGGCTTGGGGCCATAGGTTCCCCAAGTAATTAAGGGGAATGGGGGGGGGGGCTTGGGAAAGCCTCAAGAGGAAGGTGGTTGGGGGTATTAGTCTCATTGTGCTAAATCTGTCCCTGTTTTAACCTGTCCGTTTTTGTGGGTACTTACTATCTGTGGCCACACTTCTTTGGGCTCTCGAACTAGGACTATCAGGACTTTTAACCCTTTCCACACTGCAGGATGGTGCCTGGAATACAGTGAGTGGTGAGCGGGGTTACTGAGTGAAGGAGGCTAGGAGCATTCAGTGCCGCACAAGCTATATTCAGTTCAGTCACTGGTATTTGTGGTAGGTGTGAGGGAAGAGAGGTGTCCACTTTAAAAGGAAGAGCACCCCACTCCTCCCTAATGCCTGGAATCATTCTCCATGCTCATCTCCCTGGAATCAGAGAAGGAATCCAGCAGAGGAGATCGAGGCTCTTTCCTAAGAAAGATGGCGTGCCGTTGTTCAAGCATGTGACACATTGGGTCATGAATTCATTGCTGCCCAAGGCCTGTGACGGTGTGGCTGGTGAATGAAGAACTTTGCTAGGTATTATCTCTGCAGAGAGGACTTCAGGCCTAGACAAAAAGTGCCATTGAAGACCAGGAGCAACGGCCTGGAGGTGACAGAGAGAAAGGGGGCAGGGGTGTGGGGAGGTGTGTGCGTGCGTGCGTGCGTGCGTGCGTGCGTGCGTGCGTGTGTGTGTGTGTGTGTGTGTGTGTGTGTGTGTGTACATGGGAGGGAGGTGTAATGTGTGCCTGTGCCAGAGGTCAGCAGCTGGTATCCTCCTCTATCCCCTCTGAGCTGTGAGCGCTGATAAATCCCATCTGTCTCTGCCTCCCAAACAGTAGGACTAGAGATGTGCTTTTTACTTGGGTCCTAAGGATCTGAACCCAGGTCCTGATGCTTAAGAGGCAGGCACTTTGAGCCATCTCCCCAGCCTTCAGCCTTCCTTTTCCTAGCCTCACTTGCTTCCTGTGTGTTTATGCAGCCAGAGTAAACGTGATGGTTTCTTCACAGCCCACAGGCACTCAAGGGTCGGGGAGGGAGAAAGAAACTGCAAAGCGAAGGTCCAGGGCCCTCTTTCTCCACACCCCCCAAAGAAAGGCACTGTGTGGTGCCCACTTCCTTGCTGATTAAACATCCTGCCAGGCTGCAGGTGGCCAGGACTCCGGAGGAAGCAGCTAGGGGGCAGTATGGGAGGATTCATTCTGCCAGGGTTGCCTTCCTTCTGCCTGGGGAGGGCACCCAGTCTCAAGTCGCCTGCATTGCATGGAGAGATGTGCTTGGGGGAGGGGTTACCATTGGGGTATATCTCAGCAATGAGTCTTCCTGTCTTTTCTTCCTTTATGCCTGTCAGTTTTTGTTTGGGGAAGGTAAAGAAAAATGTCAAAGCAAACTTGAGAGAAAGGAGCATTAAAATGCCATCATCACCTCCAGTTATTCACCTCTCCAGAAATGCAGTGGCTCAGTTCCCTTCACCAAAACGACCTCCTGGAAATAAGTCAGTTGCCTTTAGCCCAGGATGCTTGCTCTCTGCCAGGCTCCTCCTCCCCTGCCTTACTGGGCCTCCCAGTGTGAGGCTGCCTCTGTTGCCATGGAGAGCAGCTTCAGGAGGAAATGAGCTAGGAAGAGCTTTAGGCTAAGTCTTGATCCTCTGAAGAAAAGGTTAAGTGAGAGAGGGGGTGGGGGGAGGGAGGGAAAAAGAGGCAGAGGAGAGAGAAAAGCTAGACAGAAGAGAGAGACAGATTAGGTGAGAGACCAAAGTGAGGGAGAGAACGAGAAATAAAAAAGCTTTATTTAATGCATGGGTGGTAGTGTTCTTGGCGGCAAATCTGTCTAGAAAGAGGGAGTTCTTAGTCGCTATTATACCCAGATCACTGAATCCCCCCAAGACCAACTAGGAGGCCAAGTCCTGTATGTAAAAGCAAAGAACCTTTATTCTTACACAAGTTTGCTTGGACTCTCTGTGTGTCCAACTAATTGGTGTGATCAGAGAGCCCCGAGCTCAGTTGGGGTTGGGTTTTTGTAGTAGTAAAGGTAGGGGTGAGGGATTTCTAAGGTTCAGAACCCCTGATTGGCTGACATTTGTCTAGGGGAGTCCTGGTGAAAAGCAATGAGTACATGCTGGCAGGTGATCCTATCTACAATGGTTGCAAAGTTAGGAATATCCTTTGGATGGTCTGTTCCTGGGTAGTGCCTGGGTACTCTCATTTTGTGCTCTTTCTTAAAACCAGGGTAAACTACTGAGATTCAGGCCTCTAGTGAGCTTGTCATGACTGGGTCCTACATTTCCCCCTCTACAAGTAACAGTGACAGGACCCAGTCATGGGTCCTGCTTGCCCATGGGTTTAAGGAGCTATTAGCTAACAGATTTTTCCAGGGCAGTGGCCAGCCTACCCAGGCCCTGTAGCTCTGATCTTTTGAGTACAACCAAATTGTAATTATAATTCTGAATGTCCTCTTTCATTCTGTGGTTCTGCATAAAGAACCAAAAGTGTCTTTTTATTGTAGGACCATTTTAGTTAATAAATCCGTTAAGTATTTTCTCTTAGATGAGCCTCTCTGCCAATGCAAATAAATCCCAGTCAGACTGAATCAGATCAAATTAAAGATGCCCATTTTTAATGGAGTGCTCCCAGGTGGCCCTGGGAAAACATGGAGAGGGGAAGAGAGAGAAGGGGAGGCCCCAGGTTCATTCTCTGGAGGGCAGTTTAAATAGCCTGTGGGAGGGGTCTTGACCTTCCCTGGGGAGGGGTTACCATTTGGTGGGCTTTCTTGACCTCAAGCTGCCTAGGTCAATATCTTCTGCATCACAAGAAATGAACATCCAGTTTCTGGTTAGTATTTTGTGCTTATGGCTATGACCCTAATTTTTAGCTTTTTATTTTAAGTCCAAACATTATCAATATAAAACATCTTATAAGCACAAATGTCCCATAGTCTTAATTTAAAAAAAAATTAAAATCTCTTAAATGTCTTTCTGCAATATAAAAAAATAAAGTACCTCTTTGGCCCCACCTTCAACGGCAAATACATAGCCTGTCTTTTAGATCTCAGCCTGCTCTACTTCACTGTAGCTTGTACTTCTGGTGACTATCACCTGGCACTAGGATTTCTAAAACTGTTAAGGTCCATTCTTGCAACTGCACATTCATTGGGACTCTAGTCCTGCCATACATTTGTAAACCTCAGCTGTTTCCTATGATCCCTTTGTCTTTATAACCATTATCACCTGGGTGACTCTTAAATTAATAAACTGGCAGAGCAATGTACATTTTTGAGTATAAAAACATTGAGGTGGAGCTTTAATACTTTAAATCCGATATATATATTAAACCTTGTTTTCAGAATGGGACATGAGTCATCATACAAAAATCTATCCCAGTCCAAACTATCTTGGAGATCTGTTGTTCCTTCCTAATTAGGCCCACTCCACGTGATTACCTTTAATTAAGATGGTGGTGAAATCATGTGGCATCCATTATTTTTTTTCTACCAAAATGGCAACCCAAAATCCAAAATGAAATCATTCTTTATGGTTTCTTTAAGATTACCCATGCATAAATCTTAAGTTATCAATTCCCAGTGTTACTAATTAACTTTTAACTACTTTTATTTTTAACAGATTTTTGACCGTATCTAACAAAATAAACTTAAATCTGAAGCTACAGAATGTTCACATAAACCAAGTCCAAATTTTTTGACTGTTCTGCTTTGTTTTCTTCTCCTTGTCATTGTATCAAGGGCTCAGACTGACAGAGTCACAGAGGAAACTTTTAAATAAACATGGGTCTAACAAAGAAAGAGCCATAATCCAACTCTAGAGCCAGATTTTCAATTAAAAAAATAGCATAAAACAGTTTTAACATTATCTATACCAAAAAGTCATCTGAATTTCTGCTAATCCAGATCCAGTAACCAGAGCTCAGAGATAAATTCTGAAGTCAGGTCTGTAAATCTGGCCACAGCAGTGATGGGTGTCAGAGACAGCAAAAATAGCCAGACCATTTCTGTCTCAGCTCCATGCTTGCAAGAAAACTTACATAGACAAACTTTTCAACAAATAAGCACATTCAGTACTTACAGGTATGAGAAACCACATCAAACATAGTTCACCTCCACTTCTGACCTATAATTTTTTTATAAACCTTTAATCCAGTTTTCCTCTCTTCATTCTTTCCGTCTCCTGCTTTCTCCCTCACTTCCCAGACGACATACCAAAGTCTTTCTCATTTCTCAGACAACATAAAAACTCTTACCAAAGTCTTTCTTATGATTTCCCTCAGCAGTATATAATATATTATATGGCTACAATATTTTAAACAAGAACAGAAACATTCATATACTAAAACAAAAATAACTTTAAATTTACATCACATAAACTCCTGTACCAGTGTGAAGCATCTGAGACTAACAGTAGTTTTTGTTTCCATATCCTAACCAATAGTAATGTGTTACCAGCCCCTCTAAATGATGACAGATATTTATAACACATTGGATCTGACCAAAGCAGCTCTGGTGGAGGGAAGTCTGAATATAGTGTCACAACACGGCCACTGCAGCTTAACATCTATAGCCAGTGCCTTTGGCCCAGGGAGCCAAACTTCGGTCAGGTTTGGCCAGAAGTCGAGGCACACAGCCCCCAGGGCAGGCCGAGGGAACCCATCCACCAGCATGGGAAGGGGCAGGGTGGCACGCGGTATGGGGAGAAAAAGATTGTTAACTTCTCCAGCCATAGCAATTAACCCCAGATTCTCTGTTCAGTGTTTGAGATCTTATTGGGGCACATCTGCCCCCTACAACTGTGGCTGGCAGCCTTGCTACATTGTAACAATAAGGCTGTATAGCTCAGCCACCCATCCATACAAGCATGCTGTCCCGCAGCCTGGAGCTTACATGGCAAACCTTCCCATGTTGCCTCCGCACTACAGGCCAAGGCTGACACCTTTCAATGAAATGTTTAAGGCAGGTAGAGGTTATTTGTCTTATCCCTTTTAGGAAAATATACCCCTATGCTTATGACCTTATCTCTAAAGTCCTGTAAGGGATCCAATATCAAAGTCAAAGAAGTCATGATTTGAGTCTGTCCCATCACTGTAAGTCAGAAAGAAGACACACAAAAGACAAAAACAAAACAACACACAAAACAATACAGAGTTCCCCTAGTGCCTGGAGGCAAAACCGAACCAAAGAGGACAGCTTCAAGCTGTTTCGCAGGTGCCACCGGCCTGTTTACAGTCTCAGTTAGCATCCCGTATCTCTATCTACAGAAACCAGAGAGATCCACTCTCATACAGAAGGATCCTGGGACCCAAAAACAGAAGGGCCCTGGGGACATCTCCCTAGATACCCTGCCTGTGATCTTTTTGCGTGATTCTGGGCCCATTTACAGAAAGATATTCAAAACAGAAAGACACAAAACAAAGCTTACACACAGAAAACTTACCACCAGCTGAAGGCTCTACAGGGCAGTGGTCCTGGTGCACCTGGGGATCCGGGACAAGCCCCCAAATGTTATGCCCAGGTCACAGAGTGTCCCCCAAAAACAACTAGGAGACCAAGTCCTATATGTAAAAGCAAAGAGCCTTTATTGTTACACAAGTTTGCAAACTCGGTCTCTCTGTGTGTTTAACATATTAGAGTAATCAGAAAACCCTGAGCTCAGTTGGGGTTGGGTTTTTGTAGTAGCAAAGATGAGGGTGAGGGATATCTAAGGATCAGGACCCCTGATTGGCTGATATTTGTCTAGGGGTGTCCTGGTGAAAAGTGATGGGTGTGTGCTGGCAGGTGATCCTATCTACAACAATTGAAACGTTAAGGATTTCCTTTGGATGGTCTGTTCCTGGGTGGTACCTGGGTGGTCTCAGTTTTTGGTCTTTCTTAGAACCAGGGTAAACTACTGAGACTCGGGCCTCTACTGACCATGTCCTACAGTCACCAAGATCAGCTGGCTTTTCAGGAGCGTGTGTGGTCAGATGGAGCATGCCCTGTGTCTCATCACCTATTTTTTTCATTTCGCTGCTCATTGTTTTTTTGCTAAAACAGCATGCAGTACTTTCCTCTACATTCCACTACATTCTAGAAGCACGACTGCCTTGCTGGATTCCAGTTTGTGCTTTCTGTGCTGTCCCGGGCACACTTGTTTTAATGTATTCATTCACATAAGGTTCTGTCTAGTGAACACAGAGCCTCATAGTGTCAGACTAAGAGAAAGAATAGGTCCTTTACAAGCATGCCAGACACACGATGTTTGGGATTTACTTCAAAATAAAACATTAAGAAGTGGGAAGTTTTCATGACACAGCATATCATGAAAGGTGGATAAGGCTGGGACCTTAAAATCTGTATGATGTCCACATTTTACCACCAAACAATAATATGGGAAGGGGTGGGAGTTGATGGGGTTTAGATGAAATAGAACTGGCTAGGAATAGATGTGGTAGCTAGTATATGTTGATTCACAGGGTTGTTATTCTGCCAACTTTTAGATAGCGTTATACTTGTGCATAATAAGAAAGTTTAAATAATAAAGAACATTGAGGGCCTGTGAGATGGTTAGGGTACTGGCCACCAAGACTGATGACCTGGCTTTGATCCGGGGACCCACATGGTGAAAGGAGAGAAGAAACTCCCAGAAGTTGTCCTCTGATCCCAACATATGCGTGGTGGCATGTGCACACACAGATGCACACACACATGAAAAAAAATAAATGGAATATTTTTAAAACAGTTGTACATATGTTTTTCAGTCTTTAAATATGAATGGAGTCTGGGGAAGAGACCTTGGCCTGAACGAAGTAGGCTACAGGCACAGAGGGCAGAGTCCCTGATGGTTGACGTGAGTGGACAGCCTATCTGGAGATGTCTGCTTTCATCAAACATCTTCTCAGTGGTGAAAATAGCAAAAGCTAAACCCTTGCATATGGATTGTGTTCACACTTCCTAGGTTCTCCCTTGCTGATTTCATGGGCCAATTCAGCCTCCTAATGGTATACTCTAATGGAAGTAAAGAAAC